>JACGAQ010000104.1:0-368448 GCA_014119065.1 Orius insidiosus
CCCCCCCCCTCTGGTGTTGCAAATGCGTTATGGCTGGCTGAAAAAATGGTGGGCCATTTTGCACATTTTTTAAATAATTTCAAAAGTTGTTTTGCGAAGATAAGATAACTTTTTTTTTGCGTTTTTATCTTTCTGTCTTTCTCATACCTTTGACAATCAATAGCCTTAATTATTATATAACTAAATTATCGATATGAATTGATTATCTTGATTAAATTTTAAGGGAAGTAAAAGGGTTTTTTTTTAAATATTTATAATTAAACCTGAAAAACGTAACACAAAACAACAAACTGAAAATTGTGCAAAATATTTTCACCATGAGAAAAAAAAAATTATTTTTTTCTTGAACATTATGTGTTGTTTTCACGTTTTATTAATTTTGGTTTTTTTCTCTTTTCTTCCCCTTGCTTGTAATCGTGTAGAGTCGGGCGCCGATTTCTGCGAAACTCGTCGCAAATATGTTATCTGTCGCTGGAGCCGATCATATAATTACGATGGATCTTCACGCTTCGCAGATCCAAGGTTTTTTCGATATCCCCGTCGACAACCTTTACGTGAGCCGCGGTTCTTAAATGGATCAAGGAAAACATCAGCGAATGGAGAAACAGCATTATTGTCTCACCCGATGCGGTGGCGCCAAAAGGTAAAAGCCATTTTTTTAATCTAAATTTTACTAATTTTAAATTTCAGAGTCACTTCTATCGCTGATAGATTAAATGTCGAATTGCTTTGATTCACAAAGAAAGGAAAAAAGCCAACGAAGTCGCTTCTATGGTCCTTGTCGGTGATGTCAAAGAAAGAGTCGCAATTTTAGTCGACGATATGGCTGATACTTGCGGAACTATTTGTCATGCTGCTGAAAAGTATGTTGATCACCCTCCAAAATTTATAATTATTTGTCTTTTAGACTTATGGATGCCGGAGCGACAAAAGTTTATGCTATTTTAACCCACGGTATATTTTCCGGGCCAGCCATCTCGGATAAATACCGCCTGTTTTGAAGCCGTGGTTGTAACGAATACCATACCACAAGAAGAAACATATGAAAGATTGTCCTAAAGTTAGGGTAAGTCCAGAATTTGTACAATATTCATAATTTAAATTCAAATTTTAGTGTATCGATGTTTCGATGATGTTCGCCGAAGCTGTGAGGCGTACCCACAACGGCGAATCGGTCTCTTATCTATTTTCCAACGTACCTTATTAAAATCAACAACTCTTTCCCATATGCAAACTCCATTTTTTTTATTTTTCCTTTAGATTTTAGTCTTTTTAATAGACTTTTTATTTTTTTTGTGATTTTTTTCTTCCATTTTGTTCTGGAACAAATTAGGTTAGCAGTGTTATTGCACTTTTAGGTGTGAAATGTCCTTCTTTCCAAAATTTTTATTTTTCTCACTTAAAAGGCCTTCAAGAAAGAAAACAGTTTTATTTATTCTTTTTAAGATGCTTACAAAATTTATAATCGAAATTATTTTATTTTTAAAAATTTATTTCCAGTTACCTAAAAAATTTATTTTGAGTTTATAATGGACCAAAAAGGTGTAATTTTTTGAAAGATGAATTTGTAATTAAATTCTTATTTGATTGGAGATAAACATAATACAAGCGTATTTTTATCGAATTTTTTAAATTATTTCATAATCCTTAATAAATAAATAATACTTGCATGTTGGTAACCCTTAATTCAAAATATTGCACAATAATAAAAATAAAAATTGCTCATCATGGAATAGAGATGTCAAAGACGATCGGTAGATTAACTGGTTTGTACTGTATGTCGCAAGTTGATGCGTTTATGTAAATCACAGTTCCATCAGTGGTTATGCCATAACCTAAGTAGCAGAAATAAAAATCAATTATTTTTTCAAGGTAGAAAAAATGAAAGTCTGCCCAGCCAGGCCTCCAGTGTTGCCAGACGACTTCATTGGTTTCCCCTCAAAGGGTTTTATTTTCCACCCAGATTTCCAACTATTCCCCCTAAATTTTTTTTAGTAAGTATAATGTGAAGAAAAATTATTGCGATAGGTTTTCTTTTATTAATAAAGGTTTTAAATAGACTTTGCAAGGTAATAAACTAATAAAAAACTAAACCTTCAACCTACCCCCTAAAATCCCCCAAATTTAGGGGGAAACCCCCGATCTGGCAACACTGCAGGCCTCACAGAACATGATCATCCCCACTAGCTAAAAAGTTTAGGAATCCCTGTAATAAGTAATCACCTTCATGGATATGGCCAAAAACATGATATTGGGTTTGACTCTTTTTTGTACAGTAGTAAGAAGTTCGACACATCCTGCTCGAACACCGAGCAGCAAAGGTCGCCATGTCCAAGTGGAGGTGTATGTGTAACAAGAATATCAGTATCATCCGGTATCATATTCCATTTTTCAAGACAACTTTTACCTCTCTGCAAATTAAACGCCCACCCACTAAATTCTGGCTGCCTAAAACAAAAATTTGTCAAAATTTAAACCTTTTTTTCTTATTATTTACCATGGCGTTCCATAAATTTTGAGCCCTCGTATCGTAACAAAATCGTCTTCTATGTAAGTACAGTTTGTGAGCTTCGCTTTCATATTTGGTGTCGATATTGCTTCCGATATCGACGCAATCGGAAAACCATGTGTTGGTATCGATTTACAAGGATTTGGACTCAACGGGTGAGTAAAAGTTCGGTCAAAACTTAGTTCGTGGTTTCCTGCTATGACTAGTTTATGTTTATGAGGTAGTTTTCCTTTAAAATTAAAATGGGTGTAATCATATCATCTTTGATTATAATCGTAATCACATAATTAGGGAAATTTTGATACCTTACCGATCCAATTGTTAAAATCGATAACTTCGCCTTCGGAACCGCATCTTGTGAAATCTCCGGCGTGGATGAAAACATCACCATCAGGAATTTTAAACCTCAAATGCGAAGTCAATGAATGTGTATCGCTCATACAGACTATTCTTAACTTTAAAAAAAAAGGGTTAAATGTTTACTCAAATTTTAATTTGACATACCGAATAGCCAAATGTTTACCTTGTTTTCTGGTGGTTTTTTAGGTACGGGAGGAACGTTATTTTGAGAACTTTCTGTTTTGAAGACATCTCTTTCCATGCTTCTGTCGGATAGTCGGTTAAAGGGTGGACCTCTATGTTGCTCATTTTGAAATTTCAGATTTGAAGGACTTCGAGGAGTGGTTCGGTATCTAATGAATAAAGAAAACAAGTTCGATATCACTGATATCAGTTGCCGACGCACTTTTTGAGATATCCCACTGGTTGTCTCGTTGATACGTCAATGTTGACGTCATATTGTGGTTAGTAACAAGCCATGGCTCACTCCCCCCCCCATATTGCGAAATTTAAGTGGAATTTTCTCCAGAAAATCCACTAAAAATAGGTTTTATCAAGCAAAAAAAACCTATGAATGGATGGAAAATCACTCCAATTGGGTCGCAGAAAAAAAGGCTTTTAAACAAAAAAAAAATCTATATATTATTTTTTACATCCTTAAAAATAAGTTGAATAGAATAAAGATTATAGCACTTAATAAATTGTAATGAAGGTTATTAATAAGCTAAACCAGCCTTGTGACGACATTTCTGCATGAGCGCTCTCAGCATAAATTGTTTTCTCGAAAGCGTTCGGACTTGCTTCAGAAAAACGTCCAAATCGATGACCGACCTTCTGAGTGCTTCGCCCATGTAATAAATCGCATCTTCCATCGCCGCTTCTTCAGCGTATGCGTTCAAAATCCTGAAGAAGAAATGTGAAAAGATAATAGACAGAATTGTAATTACTGTTTGTATAACGGTGCTGTGGTGATGACTGCTTCGTCGACATCGACTTCTTTCTTTTCTTCTAAATCGATTTTCGCTTTTTCCAATTCGGCGTCTCTTTCCTTCAGTAAAGTGTATACTCGGTCTAAATCATTCTGAAAGTGAAGTGATAGTAAGAAGAAAAGGGGTGAACAGAAAAAATCCAAAAAATGGTAAACTTAGCTACCTTTTCTTTTTCCATTTTGCTAATGATATCTAAAAGTTTAGTTTTCCCTTGATTCAACTCGTAGCTAGTCTGTTGTAATATTTCAAGTTCCGCTCTAATCTGGGCGACTTGATCGTTCATTTTCACCCTCACTTTATCCTGAACAGCCGTCAGTAAAGAAGCTTTTATGTGCTCATCTGTTATTGTCCCAGAGTTTGAAGCAGAAGCAGAAGAAGACTAAAAAACACATTAAATAGAAAAATAGTTAAAAAATGGTCATACAGCAAGAGTCGGCGGATACGGCGGATAAGAAGGCATATTAGAAGTGGGATATGGTGTCGGATTTGAAAGTGGATACGATCCAGACACCATCGGCTGACTTATGGTGCACCGCTGATCGGATACGGAGGATAATTCTGCGTCGCTCCAGGCATCGGCATATACACTAAAAAAACCAAAAAATCAAAACGTAATTTATTTTTAAGAAAAAACCTTGCGGCATCGTTGGATACGGCGTAGGAGCAGGAACTGGGTTTTCCCTTTTTTTTACAACAGTAAACAACGGCGGTATATCTCCAAAAGCGACGATCATTACTTGAATCAACCCCAGCAAATCTGAACTTTTCTATAATAAAAGACAATAAATTGGCATAAAAGTATGTGAGAACCAATCGTGCAAATAAGGCAAATAAATCTTTCCATTTTGGTCTACGTATGATGAAGGTCTTATCTGCATATCAGGTGTTGGTTTGACGTAGCAATTGGGCGTTGTTCGGGTGAGTATCGATGAGCCAAATACAAATCGGGATGTTGTAATAATTTCCTTGAAATGTACGGAATCGTTCCTTCCAAATTGAGCAAATTTTTACAAGTTCCATCGTTGAAAACTGAAAACAACAATATTGAAAGCAAAGTCGGTGGCCCTGATGGGAAATTTCTCAAAAGAGAGGAAGAACATTAACCCTTTCGAGACCGCGTCTGACGCCGGATTCTCTGCGCTACTGGCGCAGCACTTTTCCCCTCACTCCCAGCGCCCAGCAAGGCGACGAGTGATGTGATCATCACGTAGTTCATTTCTTCCCCAACAAATGGCCAGTTTTTGCATGTAGCGCCACGGAAGCGAAGGTATTAAATATTAGAGAGGCTTCCCGCTGGGGCGCTGGGCAACTAAAGTCGCCTGCGGTCTCCAAGCGAAAAGCGCGAATGGCAACTATAGTCGCCTGCCGTCTCGAAAGGGTTAATGGAAAGTATTCAAGGTAGAAAAAATGGAAGTCTTCCCCCAGTTCGGCCACATGGGCCAGGCATGAGCGCCCCAAATTTCTCCCTACTATAATGCTTTCTCCCAAAACACATGGAAGTAATTCAATAACGTCCTTTTGAGAAATTTAACAATCAAAATGTCATCAAAATTCAAATTACCAAAACGATCAAACTTCCATGCTAGTGCTCGATATCGTTCCACAGCTTTGGAAATATCTTTCTTCACAGCTTCTGGATGTGCATACTGAAAAAAAAGTTTGTTATTAAGTACAATCTAAAAATAATTTCATTGGTCCATTCACTGAATTGCTAAGACCAGGGGTACCCAAAGAGAAACTGACAATTTGCCCATAAAAATTAGTCACAGAAAAGGGAAGTTGGGTCCACTACACATTTTCTGTTTTTGCAAAAAGTTTGGGGATCCCTGGCTGATAAGTGAAGTCAATACATACCACAGAGGTGATTAGATTATCAGGAACCATTTTTGTTGTGATCAAACCCTAAAAAGAGGCTTCAAAAATGAAAATCTGGCACTAAAATACCTTTTTTAAAACAATCTAATTTTTAACTTCTAATAAAAATTTAAGTTTGTCATTTCATATTCACAACAGTAAGATGATTCATAAAAGACTTTTAACAAATTGGGTAAAAAAAAAAAAAAAAGAAGTTCTCCAACAAAACATATTAAAATATCCCTACTATGTATCACCCTTGTTGTCTATTTTTCGATTTTTTGTTATTAAAAAAAGGTTAAAATTTGGAAAATAAAACGAAATTGAAAAAAATGAACACATTTTAATTGAAAAATAAATAATTTGGGGATCAAGGATAGGAAAAAGTGCAAACAATTGGATAACTCGGTTGTTCGTTTGAATCACTACCGGTTAACTGATAACATGAGTGGCGTGTGTCTATCTCTTGCGTGTGCCTGTCAAGTAGCGAAAAGAAATGTCAAAACAAGCTTTTCTCCCAATGTACGAGTGATTCACTTGGGTGAAAACAATCGAGTGATTATGATCAGTCGGTTATCGTATGTTGGGCAGCCTGTTGAAACTTGGTTCGTTACCTTCCGGAGCTCTTCGAAAATCATATCGTCTATAATTGTGTTGCAAAACGTGTTGGAGAGTTGAGGAGCCAGTTGGACGTAAACTGATCCGAAAAATCGGTCTCGATGAGCGAGAGAAAAGGTTCGAAAAACGTGGAGAGTGCCGAAAACTGCGTTATCTGCTTTAAGAAAGTCGACGTCTATTCTCTAGGACAATGCGATCATCCAGTCTGTTTCGAGTGTTCGACCCGTATGAGGGTCCTCTGCAGGCAAAACGAGTGCCCGATTTGCCGTCAGGAGCTTCCTAGGGTAATTTATTTTGCTGGCAACTATTTTTTTGACGTACATATGTCAGTTAACCTAGTAGCACTGAGTAGGGCACTATCAACATCTTACTTTTTTGATAATGATTAGTACAATTTTTATTCTTTTTTCAGGTTGTTTTTACTCGGAATGTCCGACCCTTTGATCAGATAAAACTTGATGGTTTAGAGTGCGATGAGAAATACAAAATTGTGTTCTCATCTGAGGAGATCAAGCGAGACTTTGAACACCTTTTAACTCACGAATGTAAAGAATGCGAGAAAACATTCCCGAACTTCAAGGAACTGCGAGATCATATGAGACGTGCTCATCAGCTCACATACTGCGATTTATGCGTCGATAATCTCAAAATCCTCACCAGCGAAAGACGATGTTACACACGCTACGAATTAGCTCAACATCGTCGCCTCGGCGATGCCAACGACCGATCTCTCAAAGGGCATCCTCTTTGTAAATTCTGCGAAACTCGTTACATGGACAACGATGAACTCTACAGACATGTTCGCCGTGACCATCTTTTCTGCCATTTCTGCGACGCTGACGGCATCCACCAGTATTACCAGTACGCCCAATTTCATTAACATAAATTTAAACTAATTTATTTTTTAGAACTTATGATTTACTTAGAGAACATTTTAAAAGAGAGCATTATTTATGCGAAGAAGGCGATTGCTATATGGAAAAATTTACATCTGTATTTCGCTCAGAAATCGATCTTAAAGGTTGGAAAATTAACTTAAAATTCTTCTTTAACATTTTATTTTAGCCCATAAAGCGAGAGATCATGGCAGAACGTTAGGAAAAGCTGGGCTCAAGCAAGCTAGAACTCTAGATATTGAATTTTCCCTTTCATCTCGACCTAGGGTTTATATGAGGAAAACAAATTACAGGTAATTTTAAATTTTGATGGGATTCAATTATGTTTTTATTTTAGAGAGGGGCATTCTTCGAATCATCAAGAAGAAGAGGTTGAAGCGGAACCGGTTGTGGTGAATCCTGCTTCGCAGAAACAGCCGAATACGGATTGCAGGGAAGAATTTCCCACTTTAGGGAGTGCTCCGGTTGCTCCTCATTCTCACAAAGTGACTGCCACTGTTCGTTCAAGACCTCCTGCTATGAAGACTTTCCCGCTTTGCCGACTTCAAGCACATCTGGAACACGGAAGTTAGTTTACGTGTTGATTCAGACCAGCCGACTCCTTCTGCAAACTTTTCTATAAAGGTTCGTTGGGAGTTTCACACCTTTTTTTGTCCTAAAATCATTAGGTTTTTTTATCTTTTTGGATTATTTAGAAGTTAGCTATATTTTATTTAATTTTGTAGGTTAATCACCCACGATTTACTACAACGGTGACAGCTTCAAAAAAATCACCTGATCCACAAACGTACAATTATAATTTCCCTGCTCTTGATACTGCTGAACCGACGTCTTCAGTTTCTTCGACATGGACATCAAAAAACACCAAAAAAGAAGCTCCTAAACAACCGCAGAAAGTCACAAAACAAAACAAGGCTCCTCCTAAGCTTGACGATTTTCCTGCTTTAGCTCCTAAGCCGGCGAAACCGAAAGCGGAGGCGAAACCATCAACTCCAAAAGCGGAGCCGAAACCGTCAACTCCGAAAGAGACCAAAAGTACTGCTTCGAACACCGAAGAAAGAAAAAACAAGAAAAAGAAATCAAAACAAAAATCTGAGGTTCAAGTCGCCGGGACAAGTGTCAAGAAAAAGGCACCTGAGCAGCAATTTAATAAAGAAAATGAAAAAGTTACCAAAACAGAAGATTTTCCTGCACTCGGAAATCCGAAAGCTCCACCTGGTTTCGATGTACAATGGGCACCTAAACGGTCTCCTCCTGGCCTCGCTCCTCCAGTCGCTCCTCCTCCAGGCTTCTCAGTCGTAAACGAATCTTTCCCTGCATTGTGCAGCGGTGACAATTTTGGCGAATACTTACCACCTAAGAATTTCGACAAAAGAAATACCGCACTCATGGATAAAGTAGATAAAGCTTTTATTAAAGGCTCCGATTCCTGGGTGAGTTTAAAGATTTCTCGCTTATGTACTTAAATGGAATCATGCCTGCTGAAAACTATTATGAACATTGCCGAACAATTATGAAGATCGAAACATTTTCAGATCTCTTTCCTGAATTGGTCGCCCTCCTACCAGACATCGCCAAACAAGAAGTAAAATTTTTTCATTCTTAAAATATTAAAATTAATCATTTTTTCAGCAACTTTATAAACTGTATTCATCAGACAGCGAAATAGATTCTTCGAAGCTAAAAAGTGTGCAGTCTGCGGACAAGTCCTTCGAACCGGCGATTTCAACGAGCATCACTCAAAGCATTCGCTTGACAACCACTTCCCTCCGTTCGTCCAAAAACATAACAAAAACAAGCCCAATGCCTGGGCCAAATAAATCAAAAAATAAAAACTAAACAAAATTTTCTTTGCTAAACCAGTAAGATTTTTTTATGCCTCAATTAAAATTATAACTCCGTGTTTTTCAAAATTTTAATTTTTAATCAACCTAGTACCAAGTACCCTGGTTCTAATTGAGTGTGAAAATAACTAAAAGCTCAATTTTTTGTAAATATGTATTTCGTTTATTTGTAAATAAATATAACATACATATATTTTAGTACAGAATGAAGTTTTTAAAAAAAGTCGCCTTCAAAATGCTTCCTCAGGATAACGACTTTGATAACTTTTTTGAAAATAAATAAAATTATATATTTTTCCGTAAAATTCTAGTGATGAAGTTAAAATAAAAGTTTGTTATTTACATTTTGTAATTTTGTAAATTATCCCTTTTTAATCTCATTGCGTCAACTCAATCAATATTTAAAGTGGAGTTTTATTTTTCATTTAAAGTACGATTAGATAATAATGGCTTTTGCTATCAGTCAGAAAATATGGTCTTTTGTCAGAGTATTCATATTAAAATATGAATATATTTGATATAAGTTAAACTTATGAATAGCCACATTTTATGAGGAATCGAGACCCACAAAAGCGCAAAAAACGCTAAAATTTGACATTTTTTAAAGTTGTCGAAAATGGTCATATGAATAGTCAAATCAATTTGAAATTTTGCGTAGATTACGAATCTGAAATAAAAAAATAGGGTTCTCATTCGAAATAACGAAGTTAGTTACGTTCTGTTGGGGGCACCCTGTATATCCAAACACATTTTTAACATCAAATTCTTTGATATAAATTAAGGGGGGTTTACATTTAACTTTTATACGCTCCCCCAGACGTGTGTCATGTGTTTCCGGACACCCTGTATATATTTGTGAGTATGAATACGCCCAACCATCGTCTGTGGCTTAAAAAGGTAAATTTACCATCGTTGGTCATCCTGACATTGATCAGCTGGTTTTCTAAAAATTGCAGCCTTTTAACCTTAAACGCGTTATTCTTTTATTTGTAATAAATCATTTTATATCAGTAGTTTACCATATAAAAAAACTTAATATTTTAATTATTCATGATAAGCAGGGAAATCGATTATTCAAAATGGTGAGTCTTACATAATTTAAAAAAATCCCCAACATATTTTTGTCTTCTTTTTTTTCTTGTTTGTTTTATTTTTTATTTATTTTTTTGTTTTATATTTATTAAACAGGGAAGGATGAAGAAATGGATTATTGCAATGAATTGAAGCACCAATGGCGTGGTTATTCTAAGGTATAGAAAAGTGCTTAAATTCCTTGCGTCTGATAATCTAACTAATTAAATTTACCTGTTGATTTCGCTATTTTACTAACTTTTGAGTTTATATTCTTCTTGTAAATTTCGAGTGGGAGTTACCTTAAGAACAGCATAGGTCCGCATTGAGGGAGAAAAGGGATTGTGCGAAAGTAAAAAAGGAAATAAGATGAAGGACATAAATAAGCCTCTCTTTGACTCACTACTTCTGAAGAGCAAAAATGATTTAAATTAGCAGAATCCATTGATAAAATGATGATAACCATGAAAGACCTTGATTGCCCCTTTCTGTTATCAATTTGACCACAAATTGCAGTCTTTGAATAGTTTTTTATTGAAATTATCAATTTTTCGGCCTCGTTTTTAAAAATGGATTTTTTATTGGAACTTATTAAAAACAATCGTGGATTTTACGTTGATCAAGTAAAAGATTTATTTATTTTCTTAAAAGGTCTTAAGGGATTTTCGCTATTTTATTTTGTTCTTTATTTCTG
The DNA here is from genome assembly GCA_014119065.1 of Orius insidiosus. NCBI lineage: Eukaryota > Metazoa > Arthropoda > Insecta > Hemiptera > Anthocoridae > Orius > Orius insidiosus. The sequence goes on from JACGAQ010000104.1 coordinate 10,815, forward strand.
GTTCACTTTAGCCTAGGTGACTCAGAGGCTAGAACTAAGGGCAAATACTTAACCGCCCGTTACTAAGTTAACTGGCCCGTTAAGTAAGGGGTAAAACTTAACCACCCTTAAAAAATTTAACCAGCCCGTTAAGTAAAGGGCAAAAACTTAACCACCCGTTATAAAGTTAACCGTTAAGTAAAGGGTAAACTTAACCGGCCGTTAAGTAAAGGGTGAACATAACCCGTTAAGTAAAGGGTCAAACTTAACCGCCCGTTAAAAATTTAACTGACCCGCCTTTAAAGGGCAAAAATTTAACCGGCCTGTTAAGTGAGGGCAAAAATTTAACCGGCCCGTTATGTTAAGGGTAAAAATTTAACCTGTCCGTTAAGTAAAGGGCAAAAACTTAACCGTCCGTTAAGTAAAGGGTAAACTTAACCGGCCCGTTAAGTAAAGGGTAAACTTAACCGGCCCGTTAAGTAAAGGGTAAACTTAACCGGCTCGTTAAGTAAAGGGTGAACATAACTGCCCGTTAAAAAGTTAACCCAATTTTATGATCTTCAGCATCTCAAGATCTTCTGTCATCTTGTAGACTGGGCAAAAAGTCATGAATTTTGCATTAACCTAATTAATGAAAAGTACCCCAAAATGTTTTATTTTTATCATACATAATAAAATTTAGAAGTACCTGCCATGTTTCTTCGTCCCAAATTCACAAGATTTAAATATTAAAATGACATTTTCTGTGTTAACCATAAATAATTGAAAATTGTTTAGTTGACATTTTTAAATTTTGTAAATAAGTCAACTTTTTATGAAAACTGCATAAAAGAAAAAATAGGAAAGGGGGGGGGAGTTACATAACACATTCTAGTCTCTCCTTTAAAAATGTGGTGATCGGATTTTAACTCTTTTTTTCTTTATTTAAATGATGAAAGTCTCTTAATTTTGTGTGAATTAATCGAATCTTTTGTATCCCAGCATAATTTATCATATGGAACATGGAAAAACGTCCACTTAAGGGGGATGCGTCAATTCCTCTGAGCGTTCCCGCGAGTTATCAAGCAGTCACTGATAAGGTAGGAATCTTTCGGCTGCATGGAATTCGATATTCAAAATTGACTCCAAAAAAAATTGTAGTTTTTTTAGTTTATTTATTTAGGGCTTAATAAAATGTATAATTACATAGTTGAAAAATGTATTAGAAGTAACTCTTATTTTTTCGTATTTGAGGGGGAGACTAGAAATCTCTCTAAAATGTTAACTTTTAGTAATTTGTACAAAACTAACTGACTTTTTGTGAGAAAATGTTTGCATTTTGCGTTGTTTGTACGGGGGGGGGGGGGCTAAAGCAAAGTTTTTATGGAAATAATGATTTTATGACTCTAAATTATCATATTAATGGCCCAACTCTGCGTTTTATTTATAATCGAATGCGTAAATGAGCATTATGTACAAAAGGCTTTACAGGCTTCTTAAACTTGGCTGTATATAAAAAAAACTTTGATTTTTATTTTAGTTTTCTACTAATTATTTATTGTTTAGGTGTCTAACGGGAAGAGACACACTTCGTTGAGTTCTGATGATGATATGATCGATATCGCAACATCAGGAACAATGACCGAAAGAATCATTCAAGAAGAAATCGGAAACACCACTAATTGTAAGAATTTACTTAATTACATTTTACATTTAATTACATTTAAGAATTTACTTAATTACATTTAAAACTAATACTGCACTGGCTTATTGACCTATCAAAATTAGGAATCCACAATGTAGATTTTAAATTTTAAATTTATTTTTCAAGGTGGAGTTACATTTGCCGGAATGGCAGGTAAGTTCGTTGGTCGTGCACTTGTAGCTAGAAATCGCCTGCTTCACCATATTTAGAATCCTACTTTTTTTTTTGTAGAAATTCAGTGTATTTTTAAAATATTGTTTTGTTTTATTATTTTTCTAGGATTTATCAATTTTTTAAAAATTTATTATTGTAAAATATTGTTTGTAGATTCGGACGAAATTCCTGGAATCGGTCAGTATGATGATTTTCATACGATTGATTGGCAGAGGGATATCGCCAGGGATAGAATGCGACATCGATATATTAAAAAACGGAAGCAGAAATCAATAATTGATTTGGTTCGTGGTGCACATGATGCTTGGTCTGGATGGCTTTGCGTTCTTTTCGTCGGTCTTGTAACCGGCGCAGTCGCCGGTGTTATCGACATCGGTGCGTCCTGGATGTCCGATCTCAAATACGGCCTTTGTCCTCAAGCTTTTGGCTCAACCAGAACAATGCTGCTGGTCATCAAATGAGACATCATTCGAAGACAAAGGAAATTGCTCCCAGGTAACTATTTTTCTGAAAAAACAGCTTAATGTATTTTATAGTGGTTAATGTGGTCTGAAATTCTCGCACAAAGAAAAGAAGGCGCTGGAGCATACATTATATCGTATATTTTTTATATCGCATGGGCTTTAATGTTTGCATCTCTCGCTGCTGGATTAGTCAGAATGTTTGCTCCTTATGCTTGTGGATCTGGTATCCCTGAGGTAATCATTTTATTGTCTATAAAGTTTTTCTAATTATAATTTTTAGATTAAAACAATATTAAGCGGTTTTATATCAGAGGGTATTTAGGAAAATGGACATTAATAATAAAATCAGTGGCGATCATGTTAGCTGTGTCGGCCGGCTTGAGTTTAGGAAAAGAAGGACCTATGGTTCATATAGCATGTTGTATTGGAAACATTCTTTCGTATTTATTCCCCAAATATGGAAGAAACGAAGCGAAAAAGAGGGAAATACTTTCAGCAGCGGCTGCGGCGGGCGTTTCGGTTGCTTTCGGCGCACCGATAGGTGGTGTTCTTTTTAGTTTGGAAGAGGTCAGCTATTATTTTCCGCTGAAGACACTTTGGAGGTCGTTTTTCTGCGCTTTGGTCGCCGCATTCGTCCTTAGAAGCATCAACCCTTTTGGAAATGAGCATTCAGTTTTATTCTACGTTGAATACAACAAACCTTGGATCTTTTTCGAGCTAGTACCATTCGTTGCACTTGGAATTATTGGAGTAAGTTATTTATAAGTTAATGAATTTGTTTCTAAGTTTATTTTTAGGGTGTGATAGCAACTATTTTTATAAAAGCTAATATTTGGTGGTGTCGATACCGTAAAACGTCACGTCTTGGTCAGTACCCGGTGACTGAAGTCTTGGTCGTTACAGCTGTCACTGCTGTAGTCGCATTTCCAAATCCTTTTACTAGAATGAGCACAAGTCAGCTCATTTATCTCCTTTTTAGTCAATGTGGTGCTTCATCTGCAGAAGGACTATGGTACTTGTGATTTTTTTTTCATGCAGTGATAATGATTGAATTTTAGTGATTATGCTTCTCCAGAACATAGTGCGACGGAAGGAGTCCTTGTAGGATCTGCAGGTCCTGGAGTCTACAGAGCAGTTTGGCTTTTAGTTCTCGCTCTAATCTTTAAGCTTGTCACTACCGTCTTCACTTTTGGCATGAAGGTCTGAAAGTCAGATTATAAACGTAAAAGTAACGATTTGTAGGTTCCATGCGGGCTTTTTATTCCTTCGTTATGTCTTGGAGGGATAGTCGGACGTATTGTAGGAATTGGTATGCAGCAGCTTGCTTCAAATTATCCGCACATTTGGATATTCAGCGACGAATGTGCTGCAAGCGATGACTGCATCACACCTGGTCTTTACGCTATGGTTGGCGCTGCCGCCGTTCTTGGCGGAGTCACCAGAATGACTGGTAAGCCGTTATACACAAAGTTTTGTTAATATTCTTTTTAGTTTCGCTTGTCGTCATCATGTTTGAGCTGACCGGCGGTGTACGATACATCGTCCCACTTATGGCTGCAGCTATGGCTAGTAAATGGGTGGGAGATGCGTTAGGTCGTCAAGGAATTTACGACGCTCACATCAACCTCAATGGATACCCATTTTTAGACAGCAAAGAAGAATTCGCTCATACCTCTCTAGCTGAAGATTTAATGCAGCCAAAGTAATTTATAATCCATTTAAGTCTTATTTTACCAAATCTTACTTTAGGAGAAACGTCCCATTGAGCGTTTTAACGCAGGATTCAATGACATTAGAAGACATCGCAGTATTATTGAAGGAAACCGAACATAACGGATTTCCAGTCGTTGTCTCCAAGCAGTCACAGTATTTAGTCGGATTCGTCCTCAGAAGGGATCTTAACTTGGCCTTAGGTAATTTCTTTTTTCAAGTTTCATTTTTAACTTCTTTTTTGTAGAAAACTTGCGAAGGACTAACGATGTCATAAGAGGGGACTCGATCGTCCTTTTTACAGCGACACCGTCGGAACCGCTCAACCCGAGCGCTCCACCGCCGATCAAACTTGAAAAAATCCTTGACATGGCACCGATCACGATTACCGATCAGACACCTATGGAAACAGTCGTCGACATGTTTAGAAAATTAGGACTCCGACAAACTTTAGTCACACATCACGGGTAAACATCATCAATAATATCTATTTTACATCTTTTTTTTCTAGCCGTCTTCTTGGTGTTATAACTAAAAAAGACGTCTTACGATACATCAAACAGATTTACGACGATGAAGATCCCAATTCAGTTCTTTTCAACTAAACTTTTTATTTTCATTTTTCAACATATCTTTTTTTAATGGTCCATATTGTACATACAGAAATTTACTCCTTATGTTCAATTTTAAATAACTCTATTTTATTATTATTACTTTGTGTATATATCAATATTATTTTATGTACATAAGAAACCCTCTTAGAACAATACTTGCAGTTTTAAGATTTCTCATCGGATATTATTTTATAATTTTTTTAAATTTTATTTTCCCCCAAAGATATATTTTTATATTTAAAAAAAAAAAGAAGTTTTAGTAGAAGAAATGTGATTTATGTAAAGTGATTAACATGTGTAAATATGTCTTCAATTTTTGAACAAAGTTAACTTTTTTTTAATGATAATTGTTTAATGTAAATCGTTAATAAAATATAGTCGTTTTATGTCGTAAAAAGTATTAATTCTATTTTTCAACCTTATTTTGAATGTTTTAACTTCTTGAAGAGAAATAGGGAGCTTGAATACGGGAGCACTTTGTTTAAAGACCACTTTGTAACCGTTTTTTCGACCAAAAAGACCCTGTTTTAACCGGTTTTCGTCAAATGAGACCACTTTCAAACAGGTCATTCCGTCGAAAGACCACTGTATCTTGTTTTTCGGCCAAAAAGACCCCGTTTTAACCGGTTTTCGTCAAATGGGACACCTTTACACAAGTCATTCCGTCAAAAGACCACTTTGTAACCGGTTTTTTCGGCCAAAAAGACCCCATTTTAACCGGTTTTCGTCAAAAGGAACCGCCTTTAAACAGGTCATTCCGTCGAAAGACCACTTTTGTAACCGGTTTTCATCAAATGGACCACCTTTAAACAGGTCATTCCGTCGAAAGACCACTCTGTAACCGGTTTTTTCGGCCAAAAAGACCCCATTTTAACCGGTTTTCGTCAAAAGGAACCGCCTTCAAACAGATCATTCCGTTGAAAGACCACTTTTGTAACCGGTTTTCATCAAATGGGACCACCTTTAAACAGGTCATTCCGTCGAAAGACCACTCTGTAACCGGTTTTTTCGGCCAAAAAGACCCCATTTTAACCGGTTTTCGTCATAAGGAACCACCTTTAAACTGCACATTCCGTCGAAAGACCACTTTGTAACCGGTTTTTTCAGCCAAAAAGACCCCATTTTAACCGGTTTTCGTCAAAAGGAACCACCTTCAAACAGATCATTCCGTTGAAATACCACTTTTGTAACCGGTTTTCGTCAAATGGGACCACCTTTAAACAGGTCATTCCGTCGAAAGACCACTTTGTAACCGGTTTTTTCAGCCAAAAAGACCCCATTTTAACCGGTTTTCGTCAAAAGGAACCGCCTTCAAACAGATCATTCCGTTGAAAGACCACTTTTGTAACCGGTTTTCATCAAATGGGACCACCTTTAAACAGGTCATTCCGTCGAAAGACCACTCTGTAACCGGTTTTTTCGGCCAAAAAGACCCCATTTTAACCGGTTTTCGTCATATGGAACCACCTTTAAACTGCACATTCCGTCGAAAGACCACTCTGTAACCGGTTTTTTCGGCCAAAAAGACCCCATTTTAACCGGTTTTCGTCAAAAGGAACCGCCTTCAAACAGATCATTCCGTTGAAAGACCACTTTTGTAACCGGTTTTCGTCAAATGGGACCACCTTTAAACAGGTTATTCCGTCAAAAGACCACTTTTGTAACCGGTTTTCATCAAATGGGACCACCTTTAAACAGGTCATTCCGTCGAAAGACCACTTTGTAACCGGTTTTTTCGGCCAAAAAGACCCCATTTTAACCGGTTTTCGTCAAAAGGAACCGCCTTTAAACAGGTCATTCCGTCAAAAGACCACTTTGTAACCGGTTTTTTCGGCCAAAAAGACCCCATTTTAAACGGTTTTCGTCATATGGAACCACCTTTAAACTGCACATTCCGTCGAAAGACCACTTTGTAACCGGTTTTTTCAGCCAAAAAGACCCGATTTTAACCGGTTTTCGTCAAAAGGAACCACCTTCAAACAGATCATTCCGTTGAAAGACCACTTTTGTAACCGGTTTTCGTCAAATGGGACCGCCTTTAAACAGGTCATTCCGTCGAAAGACCACTTTGTAACCGGTTTTATCAGCCAAAAGACCCCATTTTAACCGGTTTTCGTCAAAAGGAACCACCTTCAAACAGATCATTCCGTTGAAAGACCACTTTTGTAACCGTTTTCATCAAATGGGACCACCTTTAAACAGGTCATTCCGTCGAAAGACCACTCTGTAACCGGTTTTTTCGGCCAAAAAGACCCCATTTTAACCGGTTTTCGTCATAAGGAACCACCTTTAAACTGCACATTCCGTCGAAAGACCACTTTGTAACCGGTTTTTTCAGCCAAAAAGACCCCATTTTAACCGGTTTTCGTCAAAAGGAACCACCTTCAAACAGATCATTCCGTTGAAATACCACTTTTGTAACCGGTTTTCGTCAAATGGGACCACCTTTAAACAGGTCATTCCGTCGAAAGACCACTTTGTAACCGGTTTTTTCAGCCAAAAAGACCCCATTTTAACCGGTTTTCGTCAAAAGGAACCGCCTTCAAACAGATCATTCCGTTGAAAGACCACTTTTGTAACCGGTTTTCATCAAATGGGACCACCTTTAAACAGGTCATTCCGTCGAAAGACCACTCTGTAACCGGTTTTTTCGGCCAAAAAGACCCCATTTTAACCGGTTTTCGTCAAAAGGAACCGCCTTCAAACAGATCATTCCGTTGAAAGACCACTTTTGTAACCGGTTTTCATCAAATGGGACCACCTTTAAACAGGTCATTCCGTCGAAAGACCACTCTGTAACCGGTTTTTTCGGCCAAAAAGACCCCATTTTAACCGGTTTTCGTCATATGGAACCACCTTTAAACTGCACATTCCGTCGAAAGACCACTTTGTAACCGGTTTTTTCAGCCAAAAAGACCCCATTTTAACCGGTTTTCGTCAAAAGGAACCACCTTCAAACCGATCATTCCGTTGAAAGACCACTTTTGTAACCGGTTTTCGTCAAATGGGACCACCTTTAAACAGGTCATTCCGTCGAATGACCACTTTGTAACCGGTTTTTTCGGCCAAAAAGCCCCCATTTTAACCGGTTTTCGTCAAAAGGAACCACTTTCAAACAGGTCATTCCGTCAAAAGACCACTTTGTAACTGGTTTTTTCGGCCAAAAAGACCCCTTTTTAAACGGTTTTCGTCAAAAGGAACCACCTTCAAACAGATCATTCCGTTGAAAGACCACTTTGTAACCGGTTTTCGTCAAATGGGACCACCTTTAAACAGGTCATTCCGTCGAAAGACCACTTTGTAACCGGTTTTTTCGGCCAAAAAGACCCCATTTTAACCGGTTTTCGTCAAAAGGAACCGCCTTTAAACAGGTCATTCCGTCAAAAGACCACTTTGTAACCGGTTTTTTCGGCCAAAAAGACCCCATTTTAAACGGTTTTCGTCAAAAGGAATCACCTTCAAAGGGTCATTCCGTCGAAAGACCACTTTTGACCGGTTTATCGATCAAAAGACCCCATTTTAACCGGTTTTCATCAAAAGGAACCACTTTCAAACAGGTCATTCCGTCAAAAGACCACTTTGTAACCGGTTTTTTTCGGCCAAAAAGGCCCCATTTTAAACGGTTTTCGTCAAAAGGAATCACCTTCAAAGGGTCATTCCGTCGAAAGACCACTTTTTAACTGGTTTTTTCGGCCAAGAAGACCCCATTTTAACCGGTTTTCGTCAAAAGGAACCGCCTTCAAACAGATCATTCCGTTGAAAGACCACTTTTGTAACCGGTTTTCATCAAATGGGACCACCTTTAAACAGGTCATTCCGTCGAAAGACCACTCTGTAACCGGTTTTTTCGGCCAAAAAGACCCCATTTTAACCGGTTTTCGTCATATGGAACCACCTTTAAACTGCACATTCCGTCGAAAGACCACTTTGTAACCGGTTTTTTCAGCCAAAAAGGCCCCATTTTAACCGGTTTTCGTCAAAAGGAACCACCTTCAAACAGATCATTCCGTTGAAAGACCACTTTTGTAACCGGTTTTCGTCAAATGGGACCACCTTTAAACAGGTTATTCCGTCAAAAGACCACTTTTGTAACCGGTTTTCATCAAATGGGACCACCTTTAAACAGGTCATTCCGTCGAAAGACCACTCTGTAACCGGTTTTTTCGGCCAAAAAGACCCCATTTTAACCGGTTTTCGTCATATGGAACCACCTTTAAACTGCACATTCCGTCGAAAGACCACTTTGTAACCGGTTTTTTCAGCCAAAAAGACCCGATTTTAACCGGTTTTCGTCAAAAGGAACCACCTTCAAACAGATCATTCCGTTGAAAGACCACTTTTGTAACCGGTTTTCGTCAAATGGGACCACCTTTAAACAGGTCATCCGTCGAAAGACCACTTTGTAACCGGTTTTTTCAGCCAAAAAGACCCCATTTTAACCGGTTTTCGTCAAAAGGAACCACCTTCAAACAGATCATTCCGTTGAAAGACCACTTTTGTAACCGGTTTTCGTCAAATGGGACCACCTTTAAACAGGTTATTCCGTCAAAAGACCACTTTTGTAACCGGTTTTCATCAAATGGGACCACCTTTAAACAGGTCATTCCGTCGAAAGACCACTTTGTAACCGGTTTTTTCGGCCAAAAAGACCCCATTTTAACCGGTTTTCGTCAAAAGGAACCGCCTTTAAACAGGTCATTCCGTCAAAAGACCACTTTGTAACCGGTTTTTTCGGCCAAAAAGACCCCATTTTAAACGGTTTTCGTCATATGGAACCACCTTTAAACTGCACATTCCGTCGAAAGACCACTTTGTAACCGGTTTTTTCAGCCAAAAAGACCCGATTTTAACCGGTTTTCGTCAAAAGGAACCACCTTCAAACAGATCATTCCGTTGAAAGACCACTTTTGTAACCGGTTTTCGTCAAATGGGACCACCTTTAAACAGGTTATTCCGTCAAAAGACCACTTTTGTAACCGGTTTTCATCAAATGGGACCACCTTTAAACAGGTCATTCCGTCGAAAGACCACTTTGTAACCGGTTTTTTCGGCCAAAAAGACCCCATTTTAACCGGTTTTCGTCATAAGGAACCACCTTTAAACTGCACATTCCGTCGAAAGACCACTTTGTAACCGGTTTTTTCAGCCAAAAAGACCCCATTTTAACCGGTTTTCGTCAAAAGGAACCACCTTCAAACAGATCATTCCGTTGAAACCACTTTTGTAACCGGTTTTCGTCAAATGGGACCACCTTTAAACAGGTCATTCCGTCGAAAGACCACTTTGTAACCGGTTTTTTCAGCCAAAAAGACCCCATTTTAACCGGTTTTCGTCAAAAGGAACCGCCTTCAAACAGATCATTCCGTTGAAAGACCACTTTTGTAACCGGTTTTCATCAAATGGGACCACCTTTAAACAGGTCATTCCGTCGAAAGACCACTCTGTAACCGGTTTTTTCGGCCAAAAAGACCCCATTTTAACCGGTTTTCGTCAAAAGGAACCGCCTTCAAACAGATCATTCCGTTGAAAGACCACTTTTGTAACCGGTTTTCATCAAATGGGACCACCTTTAAACAGGTCATTCCGTCGAAAGACCACTCTGTAACCGGTTTTTTCGGCCAAAAGACCCCATTTTAACCGGTTTTCGTCATATGGAACCACCTTTAAACTGCACATTCCGTCGAAAGACCACTTTGTAACCGGTTTTTTCAGCCAAAAAGACCCCATTTTAACCGGTTTTCGTCAAAAGGAACCACCTTCAAACCGATCATTCCGTTGAAAGACCACTTTTGTAACCGGTTTTCATCAAATGGGACCACCTTTAAACAGGTCATTCCGTCGAAAGACCACTCTGTAACCGGTTTTTTCGGCCAAAAAGACCCCATTTTAACCGGTTTTCGTCAAAAGGAACCGCCTTCAAACAGATCATTCCGTTGAAAGACCACTTTTGTAACCGGTTTTCATCAAATGGGACCACCTTTAAACAGGTCATTCCGTCGAAAGACCACTCTGTAACCGGTTTTTTCGGCCAAAAAGACCCCATTTTAACCGGTTTTCGTCATGGAACCACCTTTAAACTGCACATTCCGTCGAAAGACCACTCTGTAACCGGTTTTTTCGGCCAAAAAGACCCCATTTTAACCGGTTTTCGTCAAAAGGAACCGCCTTCAAACAGATCATTCCGTTGAAAGACCACTTTTGTAACCGGTTTTCATCAAATGGGACCACCTTTAAACAGGTCATTCCGTCGAAAGACCACTCTGTAACCGGTTTTTTCGGCCAAAAAGACCCCATTTTAACCGGTTTTCGTCATATGGAACCACCTTTAAACTGCACATTCCGTCGAAAGACCACTTTGTAACCGGTTTTTTCAGCCAAAAAGACCCCATTTTAACCGGTTTTCGTCAAAAGGAACCACCTTCAAACCGATCATTCCGTTGAAAGACCACTTTTGTAACCGGTTTTCGTCAAATGGGACCACCTTTAAACAGGTCATTCCGTCGAATGACCACTTTGTAACCGGTTTTTTCGGCCAAAAAGCCCCCATTTTAACCGGTTTTCGTCAAAAGGAACCACTTTCAAACAGGTCATTCCGTCAAAAGACCACTTTGTAACTGGTTTTTTCGGCCAAAAAGACCCCTTTTTAAACGGTTTTCGTCAAAAGGAACCACCTTCAAACAGATCATTCCGTTGAAAGACCACTTTTGTAACCGGTTTTCGTCAAATGGGACCACCTTTAAACAGGTCATTCCGTCGAAAGACCACTTTGTAACCGGTTTTTTCGGCCAAAAAGACCCCATTTTAACCGGTTTTCGTCAAAAGGAACCGCCTTTAAACAGGTCATTCCGTCAAAAGACCACTTTGTAACCGGTTTTTTCGGCCAAAAAGACCCCATTTTAAACGGTTTTCGTCAAAAGGAATCACCTTCAAAGGGGTCATTCCGTCGAAAGACCACTTTATGACCGGTTTATCGATCAAAAGACCCATTTTAACCGGTTTTCATCAAAAGGAACCACTTTCAAACAGGTCATTCCGTCAAAAGACCACTTTGTAACCGGTTTTTTCGGCCAAAAAGGCCCCATTTTAAACGGTTTTCGTCAAAAGGAACACCTTCAAAGGGGTCATTCCGTCGAAAGACCACTTTTTAACTGGTTTTTTCGGCCAAGAAGACCCCATTTTAACCGGTTTTCGTCAAAAGGAACCGCCTTCAAACAGATCATTCCGTTGAAAGACCACTTTTGTAACCGGTTTTCATCAAATGGGACCACCTTTAAACAGGTCATTCCGTCGAAAGACCACTCTGTAACCGGTTTTTTCGGCCAAAAAGACCCCATTTTAACCGGTTTTCGTCATATGGAACCACCTTTAAACTGCACATTCCGTCGAAAGACCACTTTGTAACCGGTTTTTTCAGCCAAAAAGGCCCCATTTTAACCGGTTTTCGTCAAAAGGAACCACCTTCAAACAGATCATTCCGTTGAAAGACCACTTTTGTAACCGGTTTTCGTCAAATGGGACCACCTTTAAACAGGTTATTCCGTCAAAAGACCACTTTTGTAACCGGTTTTCATCAAATGGACCACCTTTAAACTGCACATTCCGTCAAAGACCACTTTGTAACCGGTTTTTTCAGCCAAAAGACCCGATTTTAACCGGTTTTCGTCAAAAGGAACCACCTTCAAACAGATCATTCCGTTGAAAGACCACTTTTGTAACCGGTTTTCGTCAAATGGGACCACCTTTAAACAGGTCATCCGTCGAAAGACCACTTTGTAACCGGTTTTTTCAGCCAAAAAGACCCCATTTTAACCGGTTTTCGTCAAAAGGAACCACCTTCAAACAGATCATTCCGTTGAAAGACCACTTTTGTAACCGGTTTTCGTCAAATGGGACCACCTTTAAACAGGTTATTCCGTCAAAAGACCACTTTTGTAACCGGTTTTCATCAAATGGGACCACCTTTAAACAGGTCATTCCGTCGAAAGACCACTTTGTAACCGGTTTTTTCGGCCAAAAAGACCCCATTTTAACCGGTTTTCGTCAAAAGGAACCACCTTTAAACAGGTCATTCCGTCAAAAGACCACTTTGTAACCGGTTTTTTCGGCCAAAAAGACCCCATTTTAAACGGTTTTCGTCATATGGAACCACCTTTAAACTGCACATTCCGTCGAAAGACCACTTTGTAACCGGTTTTTTCCAGCCAAAAAGACCCGATTTTAACCGGTTTTCGTCAAAAGGAACCACCTTCAAACAGATCATTCCGTTGAAAGACCACTTTTGTAACCGGTTTTCGTCAAATGGGACCACCTTTAAACAGGTCATCCGTCGAAAGACCACTTTGTAACCGGTTTTTTCAGCCAAAAAGACCCCATTTTAACCGGTTTTCGTCAAAGGAACCACCTTCAAACAGATCATTCCGTTGAAAGACCACTTTTAACCGGTTTTCGTCAAATGGGACCACCTTTAAACAGGTTATTCCGTCAAAAGACCACTTTTGTAACCGGTTTTCATCAAATGGGACCACCTTTAAACAGGTCATTCCGTCGAAAGACCACTTTGTAACCGGTTTTTTCGGCCAAAAAGACCCCATTTTAACCGGTTTTCGTCAAAGGAACCACCTTTAAACTGCATTCCGTCGAAAGACCACTTTGTAACCGGTTTTTTCAGCCAAAAAGACCCCATTTTAACCGGTTTTCGTCAAAAGGAACCACCTTCAAACAGATCATTCCGTTGAAATACCACTTTTGTAACCGGTTTTCGTCAAATGGGACCACCTTTAAACAGGTCATTCCGTCGAAAGACCACTTTGTAACCGGTTTTTTCAGCCAAAAAGACCCCATTTTAACCGGTTTTCGTCAAAAGGAACCGCCTTCAAACAGATCATTCCGTTGAAAGACCACTTTTGTAACCGGTTTTCATCAAATGGGACCACCTTTAAACAGGTCATTCCGTCGAAAGACCACTCTGTAACCGGTTTTTTCGGCCAAAAAGACCCCATTTTAACCGGTTTTCGTCAAAAGGAACCGCCTTCAAACAGATCATTCCGTTGAAAGACCACTTTTGTAACCGGTTTTCATCAAATGGGACCACCTTTAAACAGGTCATTCCGTCGAAAGACCACTCTGTAACCGGTTTTTTCGGCCAAAAAGACCCCATTTTAACCGGTTTTCGTCATATGGAACCACCTTTAAACTGCATTCCGTCGAAAGACCACTCTGTAACCGGTTTTTTCGGCCAAAAAGACCCCATTTTAACCGGTTTTCGTCAAAAGGAACCGCCTTCAAACAGATCATTCCGTTGAAAGACCACTTTGTAACCGGTTTTCATCAAATGGGACCACCTTTAAACAGGTTTCCGTCGAAAGACCACTCTGTAACCGGTTTTTTCGGCCAAAAAGACCCCATTTTAACCGGTTTTCGTCATATGGAACCACCTTTAAACTGCACATTCCGTCGAAAGACCACTTTGTAACCGGTTTTTTCAGCCAAAAAGACCCCATTTTAACCGGTTTTCGTCAAAAGGAACCACCTTCAAACATCATTCCGTTGAAAGACCACTTTTGTAACCGGTTTTCGTCAAATGGGACCACCTTTAAACAGGTCATTCCGTCGAATGACCACTTTGTACCGGTTTTTTCGGCCAAAAAGCCCCCATTTTAACCGGTTTTCGTCAAAAGGAACCACTTTCAAACAGGTCATTCCGTCAAAAGACCACTTTGTAACCGGTTTTTTCGGCCAAAAAGACCCCATTTTAAACGGTTTTCGTCAAAAGGAATCACCTTCAAAGGGGTCATTCCGTCGAAAGACCACTTTAACCGGTTTTCGGCAAAAGACCCCATTTTAACCGGTTTTCATCAAAAGGAACCACTTTCAAACAGGTCATTCCGTCAAAGACCACTTTGTAACCGGTTTTTCCCCAAAAGGGACCACCTTCAAACAGGTCATTCCGTCGAAAGACCACTTTTTAACTGGTTTTTTCGGCCAAGAAGACCCCATTTTAACCGGTTTTCGTCAAAAGGAACCGCCTTCAAACAGATCATTCCGTTGAAAGACCACTTTTGTAACCGGTTTTCATCAAATGGGACCACCTTTAAACAGGTCATTCCGTCGAAAGACCACTCTGTAACCGGTTTTTTCGGCCAAAGACCCCATTTTAACCGGTTTTCGTCAATGGAACCACCTTTAAACTGCATTCCGTCGAAAGACCACTTTGTAACCGGTTTTTTCAGCCAAAAAGGCCCCATTTTAACCGGTTTTCGTCAAAAGGAACCACCTTCAAACAGATCATTCCGTTGAAAGACCACTTTTGTAACCGGTTTTCGTCAAATGGGACCACCTTTAAACAGGTTATTCCGTCAAAAGACCACTTTGTAACCGGTTTTTTCAGCCAAAAAGACCCCATTTTAACCGGTTTTCGTCAAAAGGAACCACCTTCAAACAGATCATCCGTTGAAAGACCACTTTTGTAACCGGTTTTCGTCAAATGGGACCACCTTTAAACAGGTCATTCCGTCGAAAGACCACTCTGTAACCGGTTTTTTCGAAAGACCCCATTTTAACCGGTTTTCGTCATATGGAACCACCTTTAAACTGCATTCCGTCGAAAGACCACTTTGTAACCGGTTTTTTCAGCCAAAAAGGCCCCATTTTAACCGGTTTTCGTCAAAAGGAACCACCTTCAAACAGATCATTCCGTTGAAAGACCACTTTTGTAACCGGTTTTCGTCAAATGGGACCACCTTTAAACAGGTTATTCCGTCGAAAGACCACTTTTGTAACCGGTTTTCATCAAATGGGACCACCTTTAAACAGGTCATTCCGTCGAAAGACCACTCTGTAACCGGTTTTTTCGGCCAAAAAGACCCCATTTTAACCGGTTTTCGTCATATGGAACCACCTTTAAACTGCATTCCGTCGAAAGACCACTTTGTAACCGGTTTTTTCAGCCAAAAAGACCCCATTTTAACCGGTTTTCGTCAAAAGGAACCACCTTCAAACAGATCATTCCGTTGAAAGACCACTTTTGTAACCGGTTTTCGTCAAATGGGACCACCTTTAAACAGGTCATCCGTCGAAAGACCTTTTGTAACCGGTTTTCGTCAAAAGGACCACCTTCAAACAGGTCATTCCGTTGAAAGACCACTTTTGTAACCGGTTTTCGTCAAATGGGACCAAAAAGACCGTCAAAAGACCATTTTGTAACCGGTTTTCGTCAAATGGGACCACCTTTAAACAGGTCATTCCGTCGAAAGACCACTTTGTAACCGGTTTTTTCGGCCAAAAAGACCCCATTTTAACCGGTTTTCGTCAAAAGGAACCACCTTTAAACAGGTCATTCCGTCGAAAGACCACTTTGTAACCGGTTTTTTCGGCCAAAAAGACCCCATTTTAACCGGTTTTCGTCAAAAGGAACCACCTTTAAACAGCATTCCGTCGAAAGACCACTTTGTAACCGGTTTTTTCGCCAAAAAGACCACCTTTTAAACGGTTCGTCAAAGACCACTTTGTAACCGGTTTTTTCAGCCAAAAAGACCCGATTTTAACCGGTTTTCGTCAAAAGGAACCACCTTCAAACAGATCATTCCGTTGAAAGACCACTTTTGTAACCGGTTTTCGTCAATGAGACCACCTTTAAACAGGTCATTCCGTCAAAAGACCACTTTGTAACCGGTTTTTTCAGCCAAAGGTTTTCGTCACCACCTTCAAACAGGTCATTCCGTTGAAAGACCACTTGTAACCGGTTTTCGTCAATGGCCAAAAGACCGTCTTTTGTAACCGGTTTTCATCAAATGGGACCACCTTTAAACAGGTCATTCCGTCGAAAGACCACTCTGTAACCGGTTTTTTTCGGCCAAAAGACCCCATTTTAACCGGTTTTCGTCAAAAGGTACCACTTTCAAACAGGTCATTCCGTCAAAAGACCACTTTGTAACTGGTTTTTTCGGCCAAAAGACCCCATTTTAAACGGTTTTCGTCAAAAGGAACCACCTTCAAACAGATCATTCCGTTGAAAGACCACTTTTGTAACCGGTTTTCGTCAAATGGGACCACCTTTAAACAGGTCATCCCGTCGAAAGACCACTTTGTAACCGGTTTTTTCGGCCAAAAAGACCCCATTTTAACCGTTTTTCGTCATATGGAACCACCTTTAAACTGCACATTCCATCGAAACACCACTTTGTAACCGGTTTTTTTGTCAAATGACCTCATTTTTACCGGCATTCAGATAATAAAACTCCATGTATTACAAGATTCTGTGTCTAAAGTCTGTAGGTTTCTTTCAACCGGTTTTTCGGCATAACTTTTTGAAAGGTAAAAGGGGTCCCCGCTTGCTTAAAATGGGAGTCCCTGGCATATCTCAGGTTAAACAATACAAACAAAATGTCAATTATTCAAAATAATTTATTAAAGGCTTTCACAGATATCAAAAACAAAACTATCTAATAAAATCCAACATCTTTTAACTTCCGAATCTTTTTTATTAATTTTTACGTTTTTTTTTTCTACAGCCGAAAAGAAAAAAAGTTTTTTTTAATGAATCACAACACGACATGAATTTATAGGCACCATTTATGTCAGTGATATTTGAATAATGCACGATTTTTTCAAATTTCAACATTTTATTTCCACTTTGTACCGTTTTATGCATTTAATTAAAAATAATGAAAGAATAAAAGCGTTTTTTTACATAAAAACAAATCCATCACCAATAATTGTGATTTTGTAAGGGGAAATTTTTTTTTAAAGGAGTAAATTGCACCTAAGTCACGGATGGAAATAAAGATGCCACTAAATTGAAACCAAAGAACGGAAAATAATGGGATTTTATTTTAAGGTAAATAATAGGAATAGATCACAGGGTCCGGTGATATGCTGAAATTATGTTTTGTTTCAAAAGAAAAAAAAAATCAACAAGTATCACACAGGGTCTTGAGGGGTTTCTGGTTTACCGCAATCTTCCGCAGGAGTGCTAAAAATTAAAATTAGAACAAAAAAAAAATTGAGATAACTTTACTTTTCACTTGGAGTGACAGTTTCGCCTTGAGGAACTTCTGGTGTCTCAGACATCATTCCTTGATGCGATAAAAATCTAAGATAAAAACCATAATTGTGTGCAAATTCGCAATTTTTTTTGTTTACCTAAAATTGTCGATAAGCTCTCTTCGTGAGGGTTACCTTTGATAAAACTATTTAAATTAGCGTTATGTCACTTTTATTTAACGGATCGTCTATTTCACATTTATCATCTAGAATCACAGGATCGACTTTTTTCTCTTCTTTCCCCTCTTCACAATTAGTCGACAAAAGAAAAAGTTTTGTAAAGGAGTTTTAAAATGTAAAGCTTCCAACGAAAACTCCCTTAAAGAGAAGTAACAATATAGGAGGGGGAAGTATAACAGAGGGGACGTACAACGGAGAGGGAAGTATATAGAAGGGGAAGTATAACGGGGGGAAGTATAAGGAACGTAAGTATAACGAACGGAGGGAAAGTATAAAGGAGGGGATAAGGGAAGTATAACGAACGGAGGGAAAGTATAAAGGAGAGGGAAGTATAAAGAAGGGAAAGTATAAGGGAGGGGGAAGTTTTTTTTTTCCGAAAAATTTTCTAGGTTTTTTTTTTCGAAATAATTAGTCGACAAAGAAAAAGTTTAAATGTAAAGGAGGTTTAAAATGTAAAGCTTCCAACGAAACTTCCTTTAAAATGTAAAGGAGGTTTAAAATGTAAAGCTTCCAACGAAAACTTCCTTAAAGAGAAGTAACAATATAGGAGGGGGAAGTATAACAGGGGGACGTACAACGGAGAGGGAAGTATATAGGAGGGGAAGTATAACGGAGGGGAAATAACGGAGGGGGAAGTATAAGGGAACGTAAGTATAACGAACGGAGGGAAAGTATAAAGGAGGGGGAAGTATAAGGGAACGTATAACGAACGGAGGGAAAGTAAAAGGAGGGGGAAGTATAAAGAAGGGGAAGTATAAGGGAGGGGGAAGTTTTTTTTTTTTCCGAAAATTTTCTAGGTTTTTTTCCCAAGATTTCCAACTATTCCCCCTAATTTTTTTTATAATGTGAAGAAAAATTATTGCGATAGGTTTCTATTATTAATAAAGGTTTTAAATAGACCTTGCAGGTATTAAACTAATAAATAACCATAAGACAGTATACAAGAAAAAAAAAACTAAAATTAACTACTACTTCTCCCCCTAAAAAACCTCCTGAAGGCCTAAAATCCCCCCAAATTTAGGGGGAAAACCCCCGATCTGGCAACACTGGTTTAGGATGTTCTACTCCGCTAACTAGCGGCTAATCCTTTTCAGTTTATGCCTTTTTATTCTTTTTATTGCTCAAAATATGCTTATTTAACTTATTTTCTTTGTAGAAATGGAAGACTTATGTATCATGGAGAGGCTGTTCAGCAGTTCTCTCCTGGCGATCGTCAGCTCTCTCCCCTCGGAAATTGAAAGTGTGCCATTTTAAAAAAGGATCCGAAATCTGTAATTATAGCTACTCGAACACAATTTTGGCAGTGAAACTTAATCGAGTTGTAAGTTCAGTTTAAGGATTTAATTTTTTTAATCAAAAGTAATGCCTTTTTAGAGGTTGGTAGTATGTTTGGAAGAATCTTTGTATATACATAATATGAGAGATATGAAAGTGCTTCATACATAAGAGATACACCGCCAAATCCGAATGGAATTTGTGCTCTTTCTATAGACAGTGATAACTGTTTTTTGGCGTACCCTGGCAGCTCGACTATTGGCGAAGTTCAAATATTCGACACAATCAATTTGGTAATTTTTTTTGTTTATTGGGTGGAACTGATTTGATTATTTAGCATTGTAAAATGATGATTGCTGCCCATGATTCGCCATTGGCTGCCATGAATTTCAGCCGGTCTGGACATTTGATAGCGACCGCTTCTGAGAAAGGGACTGTCATTAGGGTATTTAACGTTTCGGACGGTGCCAAACTTTTTGAATTTCGTCGTGGTGTTAAAAGGTTTGAATATAAAAAAATTAATTTTTAGCCTAATTAAATGTAGGAGAGTCAACATATGCAGCTTGGCGTTTTCGCCAGATGGTTCTTTTTTGGCGGCGGCATCTAATACGGAGACTGTCCACGTTTTTAAACTTGATGATCCTAAAGACGTTCAGGATAAGATGCCCGTGAGCGGAGGAAGTGGCGACGACTCGAATTCTCAAGGATGGATGGGTATTTAAGTATGGCGGTGACTGCATCCGCCAACTACCTTCCTACCCAAGTCACTGGCGTTTTCAACCAAGGAAGAGCGGTCGTCTCCGCTCATTACCCCACCATGGATACAGAAACGTCTGTGCTTTAACCATGTAAGTTTCATACTTCCTCCCTACATCTTTTTCAAACAGGCTGTAACTTAAAAAATTTTTTAGGATTCAAAAAGTCTTAAGACTTGTTGTCGCATCTTCTGATGGATTTGTACATTTATAATTGGACATAACTGATGGAGGAGACTGCAATCTTATAAAACAGCACTCGTAAGTTATTTTTTAATCTACGAATTTTGTCCTTCAATTGATTTATGAATTATGAGCTAACAAAAAATTTGATATTTACTTGTGGTGAAATTAAAGTTAATTTAACTGTCAAGGAGGTATGATGGTTTTTAAGTGAGTTGCTTTGCAAATTTTTCGTTGTTAACAACGGTTTTCGGTTTTCCCTTCTATCTCGGAAACCGTCGCTCAAAACGAAAAAAACGTCTTAAGTAAAAGTTGTAGGTACAAAGATTTCCTACAAAAAATTTTTTTTTTTTTCGTAGAGCAATATTTAGGAGTTATAAGTTAAGTTATGCAAGTTAATAAGGGGGTCCTATGGAGTCGCTGAAAAATAGTCAGACGGTGGTTTGAACGAACCAGGGCGTTCACTTGGGCCACATGAGCGTCCTCATGTGGACGTTGAGGGTCTCCCGGAACAGGCGTCATCTTCGACGGACATCCTGCCTTGTTTGAATCGCTGGTACCACTCATAACACCTTGAACGACCCATGGTTTCATCCCCGTAAGCCTGGTCAAAGGTTTGATCGTTTCCGTGAAAGATTTCGCAAATTTAACGCAAAAAAATCTCGCTTCACTAAAAATGCGATAACTCGAGAACTAAGAAGGTACAGCATCAGCCAAATTCCACGTGACTCAGGAAGAGTAAAGCTAACATATGAGACCATCGCTGGGTTTCTGCGACCCTCCGTTCGTGCGCAAATTCAAAAGTTCCGGAACTTTTTGATCAGACCACGTAAATAACCATAAAAAGTAAACAAGAACAAAAAAAACTAAAATTAAACTACTACTCTCCCCCTAAAAAACCCCCGAAGGCCTAAAATCCCCCCAAATTTAGGGAGAAAACCCCGATCTGGCAACACTGTAAACCAATAAATTGATTACTGTTCTTTTTCATTCTCCTCCCACGCTTCCATGATCCTTTGTATCAACCTGCATTTGACAAAAACCTAAAAAAAAGAATTAATAAAATTTTGAACAAAAAAAAAATTATTACGTTTATAAGTAGTGGATTGTCTTGATCCTTGATTGGGGCGCTCAAAGTAAAAGCTAAGCATTTTTCAACTTCAGAGTGAAGAAAACTATTCCAAGTATAATGAAAAAAGAGATCCTAAAAAATTTTTTAAATTAAATCATCAGTTAAAATATTCTCAGCTTACCAGTAAAAACTTGTACAGTATTCAGTTTATCAAGCATCTCGTTGACTTGTGGAGTGTTCGAAGCGATAAGAGTTGAAATCAATTTGATCACAGACAGACGTATGATACCCAAAGGAGGGTCTATAACTCCACAAGACAACTTTATCGGATCTTTCTATAAAAATTGATTTTTAAAATTGTGAATAATTTATATTATTTACCTTTGGTGGGTTAATGAGCAAATCGTGAAATTTAGGCAAATATGGAACAATTTCTGTTATAATTGGGGCGGGATTTAAATATGTGGCGTCGCCAGAACCTGGTTCTCATCATTCATACCCGTAACACTAAAATGAAAAATAAAAAGTTGAAGAAAGAAAAGAAGACTTACGCAGAAGGATCGAGGAGAGCTAGCAAAACAGTGATGCCACCGTAATGCTTCCATCGGACTTTTCATCCTGATCAAGCATGTTTTCAAGTAGTTTTTTGACAATTGCAGGCCTGAAAAAAAATTTCAATTTTATTTAAATAATTGTTTTTTATTTACGATTGAAAATGGTCGAGGATTGTTTGGTTCCAAGGAGTCGTTCTTTTTCATTAATTCGGAGCTTTTCGATTGTATCACATAACAACTGGGCTGCATTTCCCTGACGGTCGGCATCAACGCTTGGATGAAATAAGGCGACAATGTTTTCAACTAAATGGACGCTTTCAATCCACTAAAAGAGATTTACATAAAAAATTTCAAAAAAAGGTTTGAAATACATACGTCGAGTAAATTTTGTTGCATATCGCCACCTTCGATTTGCGTAAGAAACTTAAGAAGAAGATCCATGACTGCGGACGTACCGAGATGTTTAATAAGTAACTGCGAGCTGTTTTCGGTCGATTTTAAAAAACTCTAAAACTCGAAGGCATGTCAACTGATAAGAGTACCAGTGTTGATCGACTTTTCGACTGAAGAATACTCAAAGCGCGGCTCACGAAAGACGAGAGAAGCGGATTGAGCGGAGGATCGTTCTCAAAAAAAGAGAAAAGCTTGACTAAATGGACTTTTTCAGAAAGGTTCTCGTTGAGTCGAGGCATGTGTTGTTAAAACTTCGCCGCGTTCGGCCATTGTATCGCTCGCTTTCGGCCAATTCCAGAGGCTCTTCAGTCACCAAAGTGACCAAGTCGTTCAGTACATCCGCCCTTGTAATGCTAACAATTTTTTTAATTAATTTTTATGATCAATGAAAATATTTAAAAACTTACTAATCTAAGAGTTTTTGGTTCTGCCCCCTCAAGTCTTGAAATATTGTTTCATGGTCTAAAACTTCTCCAACTTTTAAATCCTAGAAAAAAGCAAAAGAAAAGTTAGTTGTTCAAGCAAGTGGTGAAAAGAGGGTGGTTTTCAAGGCCAAAAAAATCCAGTAAAAATCTTAGGGCAAAGACGGGGGAAACGCCGAAGTATGAAAAGAGAGTCTCATGAGGTTGAGAAAAACGGCCGAAAACAAGAAATAAGGGCTGCCAATAACTGGAAATACGTAAATACGTTTTTAAATGGAGTTCCTGAGCGAAAGATTACAATAAATTCACGATAATTGGTTGAAAAGGACAACTGTCTCAAAAGGAAAGTAAAATACACAAAAATTGATGTGAAAAGTGGGTTCCATAAACAAAAAGGTGGAAAAAAACTATAAATTTCTGGGCAATAGGATGCGAAAAATGACCAAAAATCAAGTCAATACAATGCCAATAACCATTAAGAGAGAAAGGCACTTTCGTTGACGTCCAACCAAGAAAAACGTCTAAAAACCATTAAAAAATTGTATTTTCTCAAGCAAAAGATCATAAAAAACACTATTTTAAACACAAAAAATATCCGGAAACCCCAAATTTATCAGCTTTTAGAACGGAAAAGCAAATTTCTCATCCAGAAGTACTAAAAAACCTTTAAAAAAAGGTATTTCTCAAGCAAAAGACCATTAAAAAAAAAACGCTATTTTACACACAAAATATCCAGAAACCCCAAATTTTCTGCTTTTTAGGGAAAAGCAAAATTTCTCATCCAGAAGTACTAAAACCTTTAAAAAAAGGTATTTCTCAAGCAAAAGACCATAAAAAAACGCTATTTACACAAAAATATCCAGAAACCCCAAATTTTTCTGCTTTTAGAACGGGAAAAGCAAAATTTTCTCCCAGAAGTACTAAAAACCTAAAAAAAAAAAAATGTTCTCAAGCAAAAGAGCATTAAAAAAACCGCTATTTAAACACAGTAATACCCGGAAACACCAAATTTTCTGCTTTTAGAACGGAAAAACAAAATTTTTCACCCAGAAGAACTAAAAACCTTTAAAAAAGCTATTCTCAAGCAGAAGATCATTAAAAAAAACACTATTTTAAACACAAAAATATCCAGAAACCCCAAATTTTTCTGCTTTTAGAAAGGGAAAAGCAAAATTTCTCATCCAGAAGTACTAAAAACCTTTAAAAAAAGGTATTTCTCAAGCAAAAGACCATTAAAAAAACCGCTATTTACACACAAAAATACCAGAAGCCCAAATTTATCAGCTTTTAGAACGGAAAAGCAAAATTTCTCATCCTGAAGTACTAAAAACCTTTAAAAAAAGGTATTTATCAAGCAAAAGACCATAAAAAAAAAACGCTATTTTAAACACAAAAATACCCGGAAAACCCAAATTTTCAGCTTTTAGAACGGAAAAACATAATTCTCATCCAGAAGTACTAAAAACCTTTAAAAAAAGGTATTTCTCAAGCAAAAGACCATAAAAAAAAAACGCTATTTTACACACAAAAATATCCAGAAACCCCAAATTTTTCTGCTTTTAGAACGGAAAAACCAAATTTTTCACCCAGAAGTACTAAAAACCTTTAAAATAGCTATTTCTCAAGCAAAAGACCATAAAAAAAAAACCGCTATTTTACACACAAAAATATCCAGAAACCCCAAATTTTCTGCTTTTAGAAAGGGAAAAGCAAAATTTCTCATCCAGAAGTACTAAAAACCTTTAAAAAATGGTATTTCTCAAGCAAAAGACCATTAAAAAAAAACCCGCTATTTTAAACACAAAAATACCCGGAAACACCAAATTTTCAGCTTTTAGAACGGAAAATCAAAGTTTCTCACCCAGAAGTACTAAAAACCTTTAAAAAAAGGTATTTCTCAAGCAAAAGACCATTAAAAAAAAACGCTATTTTACACACAAAATATCCAGAAGCCCCAAATTTTTCTGCTTTTAGAACGGAAAATCAAAATTTTTCACCCAGAAGTACTAAAAACCTTCAAAAAAAGGTATTTCTCAAGCAAAAGACCATAAAAAAACCGCTATTTTACACACAAAAATATCCAGAAGCCCCAAATTTTTCTGCTTTTAGAACGGAAAAACAAAATTTTTCACCCAGAAGTACTAAAAACCTTTAAAAAAAGGTATTTCTCAAGCAAAAGACCATAAAAAAACCGCTATTTACACACAAAATATCCAGAAACCCCAAATTTTCTGCTTTTAGAAAGGGAAAAGCAAAATTTCTCATCCAGAAGTACTAAAACCTTTAAAAAAAGGTATTTCTCAAGCAAAAGGCCATTAAAAAAAACCGCTATTTTAAACACAAAAATACCCGGAAACACCAAATTTATCAGCTTTTAGAACAGAAAAACAAAATTTCTCACCCAGAAGTACTAAAAACCTTTAAAAAAAGGTATTTCTCAAGCAAAAGACCATAAAAAAAAAACGCTATTTTACACACAAAAATATCCAGAAGCCATAATTTTTCTGCTTTTAGAACGGAAAAACCAAATTTTCATCCCAGAAGTACTAAAAACCTTTAAAAAATGCTATTTCTCAAGCAAAAGACCATAAAAAAAAAAACCGCTATTTTACACACAAAAATATCCCGAAACCCCAAATTTTTCTGCTTTTAGAAAGGGAAAAGCAAAATTTCTCATCCAGAAGTACTAAAAACCTTTAAAAAATGGTATTTCTCAAGCAAAAGACCATTAAAAAAACCGCTATTTTAAACACAAAAATACCCGGAAACACCAAATTTTCAGCTTTAGAACGGAAAAAAAAAAAGTTTCTCATCCAGAAGTACTAAAAACCTTTAAAAAATGGTATTTCTCAAGCAAAAGACCATAAAAAACCGCTATTTTAAACACAAAAATACCCGGAAACACCAAATTTATTTGCATTTAGAACAGAAAAACAAAATTTCTCACCCAGAAGTACTAAAAACCTTTAAAAAAAAAGGTATTTCTCAAGCAAAAGACCATTAAAAAAACGCTATTTTAAACACAAAAATATCCGGAAGCACCAAATTTATCAGCTTTTAGTACGAAAAAAAACAAAGTTTCTCACCCAGAAGTACTAAAAACCTTTAAAAAATGGTATTTCTCAAGCAAAAGACCATTTAAAAAAAACCGCTATTTTAAACACAAAAATACCCGGAAACGCCAAATTTTCAGCTTTTAGAACGGAAAAAACATAATTTCTCACCCAGAAGTACTAAAAACCTTTAAAAAAAGGTATTTCTCAAGCAAAAGACCATAAAAAAACCGCTATTTTAAACACAAAAATATCCGGAAACGCCAAATTTATCAACTTTTAGAACGAAAAGTCAAAGTTTCTCACCCATAAGTACTAAAAACCTTTAAAAAAAAAATGGTATTTCTCAAGCAAAAGACCATAAAAAAAACGCTATTTTACACACAAAATATCCAGAAGCCCCAAATTTTTCTGCTTTTAGAACGGAAAAGCAAAATTTCTCATCCAGAAGTACAAAAAACCTTTAAAAAAAAAAATGTTCTCAAGCAAAAGACCATTAAAAAAACCGCTATTTTAAACACAATAATACCCGGAAACACCAAATTTATCTGCTTTTAGAACGGAAAAACAAAATTTTTCACCCAGAAGTACTAAAAACCTTTAAAAAAGCTATTTCTCAAGCAGATGATCATTTAAAAAAAACACTATTTTAAACACAAAAAATAAAACACCAAAATCAGCTTTTAGAACGAAAAAACAAAGTTTCTCACCCAGAAGTACTAAAAACCTTTAAAAAAATGGTATTTCTCAAGCAAAAGACCATAAAAAAAACCGCTATTTTAAACACAAAAATATCCGGAAACGCCAAATTTATCAACTTTTAGAACGAAAAGTCAAAGTTTCTCACCCATAAGTACTAAAAACCTTTAAAAAATGGTTTCTCAAGCAAAAGACCATAAAAAAAACGCTATTTTACACACAAAAATATCCAGAAGCCCAAATTTTCTGCTTTTAGAACGGAAAAGCAAAATTTCTCATCCAGAAGTACAAAAAACCTTTAAAAAAAAAATGTTCTCAAGCAAAAGACCATTAAAAAAACCGCTATTTTAAACACAATAATACCGGAAACACCAAATTTATCTGCTTTTAGAACGGAAAAACAAATTTTCACCCAGAAGTACTAAAAACCTTTAAAAAAGCTATTTCTCAAGCAGATGATCATTTAAAAAAAAACACTATTTTAAACACAAAAAATAAAACACCAAAATCAGCTTTTAGAACGAAAAAACAAAGTTTCTCACCCAGAAGTACTAAAAACCTTTAAAAAAATGGTATTTCTCAAGCAAAAGACCATAAAAAAAACCGCTATTTTAAACACAAAAATATCCAGAAGCCCCAAATTTATCAGCTTTTAGAACGGAAAACAAAATTTCTCACCCAGTAAAAAAGTACTTAAAATTACAAACAAACCTCTTTGGCCAGAATTGTGTCGATGAAAGTGATGAATGATTTGCGTTCCAAAACATGGCAGGTCCTAAAATCAAAACATAATTACATCATATTAGGATACCATGAAATCTTAAAATCTTTAAATTGAATAATTAAACGTTCTGGAGTTTTTCGCCTAAAATGAACAATTTTGATAAGAAAAAACAGCCAGAGTTTCTTTCTAAAGATAAGATAATAAAAAAACTTTGCTAGAAAACGGACAGTCTACTTAATTTAGAGATGAAAGCCTACAAAACGCTTCAAGACGTTAGAAGTAGTTTCATCTTTAATTCAAAGATTACCGAAAACTTAAAAGGCACTTTCAATTTGTCAATCTTATTTTGGACACCCGTAAATAATCTTTAAATTTTAATGATTTCTAAATATAATTTTTTTTTTTACTTGCGCTTTTTTTTTCCTCTCCGAAAAACTTCTCGAGGGCGGAGACACTTAAGGGTTTGAAGATGAGAGGGTTTTATTTTTTGTTTAATGATAAATTCTTTATATCATTTTCATTTCTTCTTTTTATATGACTAAAAAATTGAAAAAAGGGGAAAAACTAAAACAAGATAAAATAAAAAAGGTGGATTGGATTTTTCTTTTTTCTGTTTCAAAAACGTAGGTTATGTCAGCATAGCCAATCATTCAAAAACATATCCCTCATTTGAATAAATTCCCTGAGCAAACTTCAAGGGAATTTTTTATTTAAAAACTCAGCAAATCATAAACAAAAATAAAGATCAGAAAAATTCATATTTTTTCTATGTGAATTTTAATCAAATTAACATTTTTATTTCGTATCAAAATATAAGAAAAAAAAACGGATTTTAAAGGTGAAGAATATTAAATATCACTATCAATTTTAATCCAATTCACAATAATTGATGAATCAAGAAATTCATAATAAAAGGTATAATTTTCTGTTGAACATGA
This sequence comes from Orius insidiosus, assembly GCA_014119065.1. Taxonomy (NCBI): domain Eukaryota; kingdom Metazoa; phylum Arthropoda; class Insecta; order Hemiptera; family Anthocoridae; genus Orius; species Orius insidiosus. The sequence continues at coordinate 38,789 of JACGAQ010000104.1, forward strand.
ATAATATTATATTTTTGTTGGTAGAATTCATGTTATTCATATTAAGTTTTAGGGTTATGAATACATTCATATAATAATTATGACTAAGAATACGCCCAACTCTGATTTTTCAGTTGCAACTGGCGGAAATAGTGCAAGAAGAAAGCTATAAGACAAAGAACGATTTTGTAAAAAGTGGTGGTAGACTGGTAGGATGACGTAAAGTCTCTCGTCCAATCAGATTGTTTATAGAGAACTTCTCTAGCGGACAATTGGGGAAGCTTCTTTGATAAACAAGCGATACGAAGGCCTCCAAAAGAGAAAGAAAAACTCAGCTGTTCCCAACAACTTCCCCACTATTATTATTTTTTTTTATTCTTCAAATAAACGAATTATGAAGGTCGTATCTTTTAATTTATAAATACAACGTAGCTTTTTTGTAAACTCTTTTATTTATTTTTAAATTAATATTTTTATAAATTAACTAAGTCTAATGAATGTCGTAAGATCGTTTGACTCTTCAAAAAATGGAATTTTTATCAGTTTCAACCAAGATTGCTCGTAAGTTTTCCTTTTATTACAATTTATTGCGTATGTGATGTTCCACTTTTTTTATTTCCTCATCTCTCGATTTTATTGCTATTTTGGCAATGACGAGAGGTGATATGTCAGAATTGATATGACCTCAAAAGGAAAAAAAAAAAGTTTTTAATAAAGAAATGCGATTGTGCTTTGTTTATCGTCCTATTTTTCAATCTCATATCCTCCTGATATAATTTTGTTTTGAATAAATTATATTCTCGATATGCCCGTGAAGAAGACTATAATCAAAAATTTAAATATTTTAGACAATAAGTTTAGTCTTATTTTAATTTTCATTAATTAATTAATTAATTTTTTAGCTCCTTATCCGTAAGCACAAATAACGGATATCGAATATTATCGTTGAACAGCATTGATAAATTGGTCGAAATTTGCGAAAATGGTAAGTTTTTTGTGATATTAAGTACATCTTTATTTCCTGTTTCCAGTATTTATGGATATGTAAACATCTCTATTTTTTTTTCAACTTGAAGATAATCATGTCTTGATTATTTGAAAAAATTGTAAAAAAAAAACATGATTTTTGGAATATGTAGATCAAAATATGACTTTCTGGAAAATTGTTAAAATGTGTTTAGGACAGTGTTGCCACTTTATTGGTTTCCCCCTAAAAGGGTTTTATCCCCCCCCCCCCCAAGATTTCCAACTATTCCCCCTAATTTTTTTTTAATACCTATAATGTGAAGAAAAATTATTGCGATAGGTTTTCTATTATTAATAAAGGTTTTAAATAGACCTTGCAGGTATTAAACTAATAAATAACCATAAGACAGTATACAAGAAAAAAAAAAACTAAAATTTAACTACTACTTCTCCCCCTAAAAAACCTCCTGAAGGCCTAAAATCCCCCCAAATTTAGGGGGAAAACCCCCGATCTGGCAACACTGGTTTAGGATTATGTTCTACTCCGCTAACTAGCGGCTAATCCTTTTCAGTTTATGCCTTTTTATTCTTTTTATTGCTCAAAATATGCTTATTTAACTTATTTTCTTTGTAGAAATGGAAGACTTATGTATCATGGAGAGGCTGTTCAGCAGTTCTCTCCTGGCGATCGTCAGCCTCTCCTCCCCTCGGAAATTGAAAGTGTGCCATTTTAAAAAAGGATCCGAAATCTGTAATTATAGCTACTCGAACACAATTTTGGCAGTGAAACTTAATCGAGTTGTAAGTTCAGTTTAAGGATTTAATTTTTTTAATCAAAAGTAATGCCTTTTTAGAGGTTGGTAGTATGTTTGGAAGAATCTTTGTATATACATAATATGAGAGATATGAAAGTGCTTCATACAATAAGAGATACACCGCCAAATCCGAATGGAATTTGTGCTCTTTCTATAGACAGTGATAACTGTTTTTTGGCGTACCCTGGCAGCTCGACTATTGGCGAAGTTCAAATATTCGACACAATCAATTTGGTAATTTTCTTTTTTGTTTATTGGGTGGAACTGATTTGATTATTTAGCATTGTAAAATGATGATTGCTGCCCATGATTCGCCATTGGCTGCCATGAATTTCAGCCGGTCTGGACATTTGATAGCGACCGCTTCTGAGAAAGGGACTGTCATTAGGGTATTTAACGTTTCGGACGGTGCCAAACTTTTTGAATTTCGTCGTGGTGTTAAAAGGTTTGAATATAAAAAAATTAATTTTTAGCCTAATTAAATTGTAGGAGAGTCAACATATGCAGCTTGGCGTTTTCGCCAGATGGTTCTTTTTTGGCGGCGGCATCTAATACGGAGACTGTCCACGTTTTTAAACTTGATGATCCTAAAGACGTTCAGGATAAGATGCCCGTGAGCGGAGGAAGTGGCGACGACTCGAATTCTCAAGGATGGATGGGTTATTTAAGTATGGCGGTGACTGCATCCGCCAACTACCTTCCTACCCAAGTCACTGGCGTTTTCAACCAAGGAAGAGCGGTCGTCTCCGCTCATTACCCCACCATGGCTACAGAAACGTCTGTGCTTTAACCATGTAAGTTTCATACTTTATCCTCCCTACATCTTTTTCAAACAGGGCTGTTAACTTATAAATTTTTTTTAGGATTCAAAAAGTCTTAAGACTTGTTGTCGCATCTTCTGATGGATCTTTGTACATTTATAACTTGGACATAACTGATGGAGGAGACTGCAATCTTATAAAACAGCACTCGTAAGTTATTTTTTAATCTACGAATTTTGTCCTTCAATTGATTTATGAATTTATGAGCTAACAATAAATTTGATATTTACTTGTGGTGAAATTAAAGTTAATTTTAACTAACTTTGTCAAGGAGGTATGATGGTTTTAAGTGAGTTGCTTTGCAAATTTTTCGTTGTTAACAACGGTTTTCGGTTTTCCCTTCTATCTCGGAAACCGTCGCTCAAAACGAAAAAACGTCTTAAGTAAAAGTTGTAGGTACAAAGATTTCCTACAAAAATTTTTTATTCATTATACGTAAGAGCAATATTTAAGGAGTTATGAGGTTACAAGTAATAATCCTACAGAGCCTGTCTGAAAAATTAAAACCTTCATATCTCCTAAAATATTGCTCTGACGGAAAAAAACTAATAACATATTTTATGCAGTAAATTTTCGTAGCTACAACTTTTAGTTAGGACATTTTTTCGTTTTGAGCGACGGTTTCCAAGATAGAAGGGAAAAACCGAAAACCGTTGCTCACAACGAAAAATGTACAAAGCAACCAACTTAAAACCCTCATATCCCCTTAAAACGCATTTTAAACTACACCATCAAATTCTTTGATTTAAAAGGGGGTTATCTTTTTATTTTTTTCATAAAACCACTTTTTAACGCTCTCCCTGACGTGTTTTTATTGGCTTTCTAGCTAGACCCAGTTTGACCCAAATTGTGGGGCACCAAATTTCCCCTGCTTATTTTCTTGTCTATACCAATTTGAAATCAGTGAAAATCAGTAAATCTGAACTTTAAAACGTTTTTGCATTAATAATTTTATAACAATTTGGGTTCTTTGATTTTTAATATAAGTACCTAATATGTAGGTTACTAAAAAAATACGAGCCGTTGCCTGAAGTACCGCATGCAAGAGTGGAAGATCCGACCTTACAGCGTACGCCTTCTGAATCAAAGGAACAATCAAACTCCGGTAAATATATTATTTAAATCAATTATAAACCAACCCCTCCTTGAAATTTTTTTTCATAGTCTTGCAATATAAAAAATGGCCGAAACTTTTTGTCCGTTCTACCATAGAACGGTTAAGGACAAGCCAAACAAAGATGTTTTAAAATATGCACAGAGCCATTCGAGGTTCATAAGACCTTAATCATTTTTAATAAATTAGAAATAATATCTTATCAGTTGAACTGATACCTTCAAAAATTGCAATCTTTAACCCGATTTAACGAGGCTTCCTGTAAGATAAGTATTTCTGCACGTGCTTTGTTTTTCCTTGTTTATTTTTATGGCCTTTCCAGAGATAAGTTTTTCAAGTGCACCATAAGGCAACCAGATTTTTTAAAATTTTTACCTCTAAAATGGCTTCTTTCAGGCAAAACTAAAAATTAATATTTATCTTCATTTTTATTTTTTTTTGCCTATTTTCAGAGGTAAGCCGAAAAATCCTAACCTGTCCTTCTTTTTCTTCCTTTCTTGTTTTATTTTGTCCTGTAGCATGTTTTGAACTAGATTTAGCATAAAAGCAAGGCTAAGGTGTTGTGTTTTTTTTGTATTTCTATGTTAAGGCTCCTTAAGTAGTTACGCAGGCATTCTCAAGGGCAATCCGCCGGACGCAATGTCAGGTTAGAATAGCGAGTAAGATTTTCTTCTTCAAAAAGGAGTTCAATTTCATTTTAAACGTTTTTTTTGAGAGCCTTAATTGCTCAAAATGTCAATCAAAATCCACTGAATCAACTGAAAATCCAAAGTATAAAATGTTGATCTAAAAATTTAACTGTCAAATAAAGGAACAAAATATTTTTCAATTTCAAAATATTTAAGTTTTAAGGGTTTAAAATGAATTTAACTTCTTTTTTCTTTCAGTGCTGCCAATTGACGAAAATTTATTTCTATTTTGTCAAACAGAGATTTTCCCTGGTTTTTTTCTGTTAATTTTTTTTATCTTCTCAGAAATTAATTTTTTTAAATCAATTTATTGGTCAGAAATTTTCTTTATTATTAAAAATTTGACTTTTGTTGGCAGCTCTGACATTAGATTTTGTTTATATTCTTTTTCTTTACTTTTTTTGTAAATTTAAATTTTTGTTTATTTGGGTTTTGCAGACTCGGAAAAGTTTCACGAAATGGTCAACGCGACGACCAAGCCTGAGAGCAACACGTTGAAACTCGACGATGACGACGAATTCCCACCGGTCACCATGAAACCTGCCAAGCTTGATTAAAACAAAAAAAAAATTGGGAAGAAAAGGACCATTATAAAGGAGATCGCAAGTTTTTTTATCTATGAAATGGCTAGTCTAAGACTAAATGACTAAAAGTAATTTTTTTTTTATCAAAAATTGAATTTTGGTTCTCATTTTAGGGGGAAAAAAAGCGATTTTTCCCTTTTCAGTTCTAGAAATAGTTTTATTATATTCATATTTCATAAGTGCTGTACAAAAATTCAAAACATTTTTTATTTCTCATGACAAAATTAACTTCAATGTGATAAAAAAATATTTTTTTTTAAAATTCACAACTTCTTTTTTTAGTATGTAAATATTTGTATATTACAAAAAAAATTCTTGAATCGCTTTTTAGTTAAATTTTTTTTTATTTTTGAGCTTCCTTTTAGTCCGCTGTATAGCTGTCTGCATGTACTTATAAAAGCATTTAACTGGGCGATCGCCCAAATTTACCAGTAGTGAGTTCGCTAATTATTCAAATAAACAAATGCTTTTTAGAGGTAATTTTTGTAATAAAAATTTCGTGTCTTAATATTTTTTTAGAGTTTATAGATTTTATATAAAATAACTTTTCGTTGTGTTGCCTTCATTTAGTAATAAAAATGTTATTGAGGAGCAATAAAATACAAAAAAAAATTTGATGTATCTTTATTATTATAAATATAAATAATAAAACAATTTACAAACCACAAATTGCATTATTTTTTGAAAGAATTTTTAGTGCTCCTGTCCCATCAGATCCTTTTCTTGCAAAAATGAAATATGTAAAATTATAAAAAAAAGTCATAACCGTATTCATAAATGTATTCACAAGTTGCAGTTCTCTGATCCAAAAAACGGAGGACAAATCAAATTTACATAGAGCTATTGTGGCTTCAGAATAGAGAGAAAAAAAAACGGATTTTTGCGTAGGTGTTTAAACTAAAGAGAGAAAAAATTAAAAATCTAAACTTTTTATTAGGTTTTCTCTCAATTTGAGTAGCCTCCAGGCTTCATCTCTTTTTTCGTCAGGAGCGACCTTTTTGCTTAAAGGTTGTTTTACCTTTTGCATTGCAATTTGACTGTGAATTTCAATAATCTGAAATAATAATTAGTACAGGAGGGGAGAAAAAGAATAAATTACTTCTTTGTCAACGGAGTGAATTTTCTTTTTGATTTCTTGCTTTTTCATCTCACTTTTCATTTCGCCAAGAAGTCGTGTGAGATTCTCTTTGTTGACTGCGGAAACCGCTTTGAGTTCTTCTTGGCATTTTTTTATCTCATTCAAAACCTCATCTGTATCCTCATTCTAAATATTTGAGTTTAAAATTGAAAGAAAACTAGTAAAAACTTTACATAATCGTTGCTGTCGAGAAGTCCGACGATTTCAAGTTCGCGTCTAAGGCGCCGCTCAAAACTTGGGGTGGTGTGGTAAAGTGGTAATTTACTTAAATACATTAAAGAGTCATTCTCATCTAAAAAGTTTTTTAAAATTGAGATATTAGATTTTTTATTAATCTACCTGAGAGCTTATTGTTGAAATTGTCATGTGCTGGTTCTTCTAATAAAGCGGAGACAATTCGCTGGACGATAGGTCCCGGACTTCTATCCGAGCACATAGCGGTCGCTTTCCGGAGTAAACTCACGGAATCGGGTTCCGACGATGGGCTGTTTTTTCCGATTCGTCCCGTACCCGCTGAACACTGTTTTTCCTCTCTAAGTCCTCGTCAGCCCATTTCGCTGTATAATGTTGACCCAACGGCGGTATTTCGATGGACATATCGTCATCGCAGGATTGAATAAAATCTTTAACGTCTTTGACGTTTTCTTCGGTGATGTCGCTAACATAAGGCTGAATTGAAGCCCAAAATTTAATCGCATCTTCATTCACGACTTTTTTCTTTGGCTCTTTCTTCTGATCATTCGAACTATCAACCATTGGTTCCTAAAAAAACAATGAAGAAAACAAAAAAAATTTAAGTAAATGAACAACCACCACTTCCTCATCACTAGATGAACTTTCCAGTTTTATTTCTTTTTCACGTTTTATCTCCTTGACTTTAGAATCGTTAAGTTTCCTCTTTTTCTAAAACGAATTATTAGAAACAGAAAAACTCCAATTTTAACTACATTGAGTCCCAAATTATCGTTTTTCACAGAATCTGGACCGTAGAGTTCGCAATGAAGTGCTCTATAGTTCATGGCGGTCGTAGAAAGCATTTCTTCAAGTTCACGTTGAAGAATGTTAAGGTCGTCCATTTCGATAACATTATGATCGCCATTTCTAGATAAAACTAAAATAAAATGTAAAATTTTACTGAGTCCTCAGTTTCAGACTCACTTGCACTCATGCATCCCTTTCTCAATCTGTCAAACGTCTGTAACTTCGGGAGGTTCGACAAACTCATCTCTTCTGTCTCAATTTTTTGTTTCCCGTTTGCCAATACATCTTTTTTCGAATCCTTTTTCGCTTTAGTCTTCATAATGTGTTTGAATTCAGCTAAATAAATACAAATAATGCACCAAGAGGTTTTAGCTAATAAGGTTATAATGGAATGAAATCGTGGAGGGGCAACAGTACTTGGCAGCATTTTCTATGCACTATTATTACTTAAAACTCAAACTTTAAGTATTTATGTTCTTATTTTACGTAAAAAAAGAGAAAAAAAAGCGCATAAATTTGGTTTGGAAGTATAAATTATTTAAATAAATCGACTTAGATTTTCGATGTTGACCGTTGGGCGTTGCGGGAGTTTCCGTTTTTGGACGCCTTGTTCGGAAATTGGAATCGTTCATTTCATTTCATGCCGTTCACGCTTCTTCATATCGCACACCTTCTACGTGAAATTGGAATTCTGAATTTTTAACTTTTTTAACTTTTAAATCTTGCCGGTAACGTATTTTACTTGTTATTTATCCTTTTTCTTTTCACGTTTTATTAATAGTTATCATTAATTATAATAACATTTTTCTGTAAATTTCGTTGTCTCTGAGCACATTTGTTTCTTCATTGCCGCCTTACCTGTTGCACAAGTTTCATAAAATTGTAAATTAAATTTACTTTTTTATTTTTCATAATTTGAATTCGTTTAGTTTTAAAAAAATTTAATAAAATTCGAAGAGTCCTTTTTCGAGGTTAAATTTATAATCTATTCTTAAGTAGAAGGAACTAAGATTTTCTTCTTTTATTTTAAGAATCGATTAAAATGGAGCACTTGGAAAGGCTGTCCGATGAGGAGATAAGGAATAAGTTAATTGAACTTGGATTGCGTGTGGTGCCTGTGACTCCGTTGACGAGGAACGTTCTTTTGAATAAGATAAAACGAACTTTGGAACAAGGAGAGACTTCTGATGCGAAAAATGAGCCGGAAAAGACTAGAAAACGAAATAAATCGCCTGGTCGAAAACCAGCAAATACGCTATCTGCTGGTCGAAAACCAGCGAGGACGCCCTCTCCTGTTCGACGACCAACGATTCAGCCGGTCGCCAACTCAACCATGTTGGAACCTGAACCGATCATACCTCCTCTGCGATTTCAACGATCCCCAATTGATGTTCATGAAGAAGAAACCAACGCGTCCCGCCTGTTGAAACCTGAACCGATCATACCTCCTCTGCGATTTCAACGATCCGCAATTGATGTTCTTGAAGAAGAAACCAACGCGTCCCGCCGTCTACTTGAGGAAATGAGAAATCAAAGTCCTAATTATTTCTCCAACGACCACAACGTTAGTCCATCTTTCAGGGATGCTCATGTACCTTTTATGAGGAAGTCTATCCCCGGAAGAGTATCCGGTAAGTTTTTCAATTATTTTCCTTTATTTTATTTTATGTCTTTACAGCGAGACCTGGATTGGGTACTTCAAAGCTAAAGGATGACATCAAAGAAAGCGATGATGAAGATTCTCCAACGATTCCTGTTTACGTGAAATTCAGCGTAGGGTAATATTAAAATTTTACAGTCCAGGATTACACCTTTGTGGTTTAATTCATGAATTTGAAGTTGTGGCAAAATTGCAATTAATTTTTTCCAGGCCTAGTAAAGGAGGACCTCATTCAAGAGGTCATCCAAAAGTCCCCCCAAAAAAATGGTTCTCCATCGAACATTCTATATCCGGCATCTTACTTATTGTGCTTCTTTCCTTTTTCGTTTTTCTGGGAATAACTTATATAAATATGCATTCGACTGAAGTTGGCTCGGAAGTTCATTCAGGTAAAAAATTGGCTTGATTGTACCCAGAAAGTTTATCTTCATTTCAGATTTGGAGTTTCCTGCTTGTGGAAGTGATGGAAAGGATACGGTAAGTTCCAAATTAGTGTGATATAGGGTTGATTCGATATGGCCTTCCTTCTGATATTTTATCTGGAAAATACCGATATATCGGAAGGAAAATATATAATATGCGAGGTGGTAAATCAGTATTTCGTATTTCGCAAAAATTTTGACCTTGAATAATTTTCTTCAAAAATTGATTTTTTTCGGCACTTTCGGTTCCAATACGGAACAAGGGTCAACTTTATTTTCACATTTTAGTATTAAGGTAATCCGGGCGTGATATTTTTTTCCTTATCTTTTTTCTTGAGGATTTTACAGCCTGTTTGAGACAACTTTTACTCGTCTAAATAGGACAAGGGTCAACTTTATTTTCACATTTTAGTTTTAAGATAATCCGGGTGTGATATTTTTTTTCCTTATCTTTTTCTTGAGGATTTTAAAGCCTGTTTGAGACAACCTTTACTCGCCTTTAATTCTAATTAAATTTATTCACTTTTCTTCTTTTAAAAAATTTTTTCTTTTAGCAACCATTTAAATTTTTTTTTTACATTTTAAAATTTTTCAAAAACTATGGCCCTTTTGCCTTGCGCGGTTTGCGAAGGAGAATTTGCTACTCGCGACTTCGCTAATTGCACAAAATGTAAAAATCAAATACACCTGCCGAGCTCCCACACAACTGTGGAAAACTATAAATTGAAAAGGGAGCTAAGAGATGCTTGGACGTGTGCTGGATGTAACCCCGCTGCCTTTGGCAGACTTACAAAACTTAATCTGCAGGCCATTCAGGTCGCTTTTCAGAATGAGTTTGACAAATTAAAAAGCGAAATAAAAAAAACGATTCTGCTCTTAAAGCAGATTTAGAAAGCCAAAACAAATTACAAGAAGAATCTAGAGGCGGATATCGACCAGAAGTTGGACGCCATCAATAGAAAGATTGGAACTTTAAGGCGAAAGGGGATTTGGAGCTTGGACAAAGACGGCGATATGTGTGCGAAGGAGAGAGAAAACCGAAATTTTGTTCAGTTCTCACGCTTCTAAAATTGGTCCGATTTGATTTTTTCAAATTGGAATGTACTCAGTATTACAGTACAAAATTCTGTATCTAAAAAAAAAATTTTTTTTTTGCCGCCAAAATTCAAAAAAATTTTTTTAAAAGTCTTTTTTTAATCTAAATTTCTTTGTTTTCTATCCTTGATCATTCATTCACATTGAAAGGAAAAGATCCATCGGAAACTTTGTCATCGAAGATTTTTAATTTTTTACAATAGTCTAATTTTAATTTTATTTTACATTATGTGTGTTACCCATTTTTCTTTCGGATTCATATCGTATAAATATCGCGATATATCGGAAGAATATCGGTAGGGAAATATCAGAAGAACCGATATATCGGAAGGGAAATATCAGTACAAATATCGGAAGGAAAATATCGATATTCCGATATATCGGAAGTATTGCAACAACCCTACTCCTATACTTCCCCTTCTACACACTTCCCCTTTTACATACTTCCCCCTCCTTATACTCTCCCAGACATGTGCCATTTGTTTCCAGACACCCCGTAGATTATAAAATTTTAACTGTTTTTAGCCCTGTATTTTACCGAGGGACCAACGCGTGACTATGAGAATCTTCAAAGTTTTTTACAGCGTCCTCAACAACCATTTATTATCCCTCCCATGTACTTCTTCATTTTCTCCAGATATTTCTCAATTCGGAAATCACTCAAATGATCCTTGACAACGACAAAAAACTGGTAATAAAGTAATAAATTTCATTTTAAATTCATTAAAACTATTTATTTCAGAGCATTCACGATGTTGAGTTAAATCTGAAGAATATAAAAGTCCTCCTGGGAAATAATCCAAAATTAAATATTGAGACTGACGATAACGGATTTTCATTCAAGACTCCGCCTGTTACTAATTTTTGCTCTTTGTTTTTGAAGATTTACATGGTTGGAATTATCGCTTTACAATTGACGCTTAGTAAGTTTTTTGTTAATTTTATTTGCTGAATAATTTTTTTTTAGTTTTTCTTGTTTTATTCTTTGGTTATCTTCTTGTGCGATGGTGGTTTAAACGTCAGGCGATGCGTAAAGAAGAAGTTAACAAATTGGCATTACAAATTATCGATTTGGTGAGATCGACTTGGCAAGGGCCAGATGGTGTCGTTCCCATCGATCATGTCCGTGATCAACTTCTGTCTTCTGAAGAACAAAAAAGTTAGTTTTATATCCTCTTATAGACTATTACTAAATTTTTTCCTTTCTTTTTAGGAAACCCAAAATTGTGGCGTGATGCGGTTGAACTTCTAAATGGCGACAGTCGTCTAAGGACTGAAGTTCATACCATTGAAGGTGAAAATTTTGAAGTCTGGCGTTGGTTAGCAACTGCCACATTACCTCGGGGTAAGTTGTATACAGAGCTGAAAAAATAAATTTTTTTTTTTTTTTTTTTTTTTTTTTTTCAGAAGACGTAAAACTTGGCAAGGCCAAGCATTTGATACAATTGAAGGAAGTATGAATGCTTTACCAGACAGTCCCACCCCATGTTTGAAAATTCGCCATATGTTTGATGCCGAACAGTAAGTTGAATAAACTGTCGGACATAAATTAAACCCTTATTTCAGAGAAGAAGGTGACGATTGGGTTACAACGGTTGTTGATGCCATTTTGGAGAAATGCGGAAAAGCGAAAATTCTTCATGTTGTTGTCGATCGTCAATCACGCGAAGGTTGTGTCTACTTAAAATGTGCTTCCTCAAAAGATGCTGGAATTGCTTATCGTGCCCTTCACGGCTCCTGGTTTGATGGTAAGTTAAATTTTTAAAAATTTATCATTTTATTCATAATTTTTAGGTAAACTAATCACTGTGAAATACATCCGGGAAAAACGTTATTTAGAAAGATTCCCGGACTCGAATGCTTGTACTCAACCTCTTCAACCATCAACCTACTAATATTCTTTTTAAATCATTCTCAGTTTTTCTTTTTCGGTTTTTTTACCATTTTTTGCTGTTTAATGTATTGTTTAATGTAGCTTGATCTTTTATTTATTTATTTCTTCAATTTCTTAATTCGTAGATCAAGCTACTAAATAAAAAATTTTAAATAAAATTTCTTAAATTTATTTTTCCTTTGTTGTTTTTATTTTCGGAACCATAGGTCCGATTTTCACCAATTACTCCTTATATTTTTTAAGAATTTTTGGCGTAAAAATTTTTTTTTTTACATTTTAGTAGGGAGAATTTTATGCTTCCACCCACTAAGGGACCTCCCTTGCGCAAAAATCCATTATTTCTACGTTGATACTAACTTTAAAACTTACAATATTTTTTGGGGAAAAAAAATGCAAAGAAAGAGAAACCTAGAAAATTTTTTGAAAACATTACCCCACCATTATACTTCCCTCCTTTATACTTACTCCTCAGTTATGCTTCCCCTCCTTTGTACTTCCCCTCCTGTATTTTTAACTTCCTTAAAGAAGTTATTGTGATACCCTCCACGTCGGGTTTTTGGGAGTGGTCTTCCAGACCCCGGAGGGTAAAATCGAATATTGATCTTTACCGATCTCAACTTTGTCTGTGGTTCCGGCCGTCCGCCCGGCCGTAGCATTTTTTTCCGGAACACTTTACGGCCACAGTTTTCATCCGATTCTTACCAAATTTTCGCACAAATTTCTTTAGCCGGTGAAGAAGAATGTAACGAGGGCGATTTTTGAATTTCGAAAAAATGGCGGAGATATGTCTGTTTGAAATTTTAAAAAATTTGCTGCGGCCGAACCGTTAATCCGATTTTCACCAAATTTTCACCAATTACTCCTTATATTTTTAAGAATTTTCGGTGCAAAAAAAATTGCCACTTTTTAATTACTATTTTTATTAGTAGGGAGAAATTTCGTACTTCTACCCTTTACGAGAGGCACATCCCTAGGCGAAAGAGCCCGGTATTTCTACCTTGACACTTGAAAAAATTTTCGAAAAAAAAGAACCTAGAAAATTTTTCGAAGAAAGAAAAAGAAAAAGAAAACCCGGAAAATTTTTAGGAAAAAACATTTTTTTTTTACAAAAAAACTTAGAAAATTTTTTTTACAAAAAAACTTAGAAAATTTTTCGAAAAAAAAGAACTTAGAAAATTTTTCAAAAAAAAAAAAGGAAAACCCGGAAAATTTTTCGAAAAAAACTTTGAAAATTTAAAAAAAAAAATTTTCGGACAAAAAAACTTAAAAAATTTAAAAAAAAAAGAACTTAAAAAATTTTTCGGGGAAAAAAAAGCCCGAAAAATTTTTCGAAAAAACAAACTTGGAAAATTCTCCTTTATACTTTCCCTCCCTACTACATCCCCTTCCTTTATACTTTCGTTCCCTTATACTTCCCCTCTGTTATACTTCCCCTCCCTTATACTTCCCCCTCCGTTATACTTCCCCTCCCATATACTTCCTACTCCGTTATACTTCCCCTCCCACATACTTCCCACTCCGTTATACTTCCCCTCCTATATAAATACTTCTCTTTAAGGAAGTTTTCGTTGGAAGCTCTTCAAACCAGTACTTTACTACTCTTTAAGGAAGTTTTCATTAGAACTAAGCTTTGACATTTATTAGTGGTCTTAGACATTTTAGCCAGGTGGTTTTAGCTTGAGTGTTGACACCGACAACCGTTTTATAGGCATTACCCCCAGATTACATCGGGTTATTTTTTCCCCCTCTTGGTTAGGTTGGCTAACATGTAATTTTCGAGGGAACAAGTTTTCCAAAATTGTAACTGTTATCTGATAAACTGTTTCTTCCTTATGCCACAGAACAACAAAAACACGTGTTATTGTTGTTCTGTGCTTATGCACGAATGTTGAGTTCAATTTTTATCCTGAAAAAGCAACTATTAAACTATTGAATATGATGTCTTCTTCTTCTGAACCTGAGGAGGTAAGATTCCTATTTTTCATCTAAGTTAAAAATAAAAGGGATCCCCCCCTCTAGTAATAATTTTGATATTACAGGAAAGAATGGAAAAAGGAAAGAAATGGAATCACAGCGTGGATACTTTCCGAATGAGACAGAAAATGGTGAGAATACGAAGCCTTACAATGAATGGAAAAATGAAAATGGCCATCTTTTCACACCCAAAGGTACTTACCGCGAAGAGCCTTTCGTAAGCAGCTTGGGACAAAATTTACAATCGACGAACAAAATCGTGCCTTCTGTCAATCATGTTTTTCCTCAAAATAACGAAAAATTTTCTCCGCAATATGAACACGATCAAGTAGATCCTCATTATCGACAAGAAAGACAAAATATGAGACAGCCTGAACCGTACCAAGATAATACACCACAATATCAGCAAAAAATGCGTTTTTCTCCTCAATTTTTCAAGAACAACGAAACCCGATGCACTTTCCGCAGGAATTGCGTACAGCACGAAATTCGCCACGCTATCAAGAAATGCCGTCTGCGCACCATTTTTCTCATCAGAAACCACTAATGCGGTACCATCAGGAACCACAAATCACTCCGCCTCCTAGACCAAATTTCTATATGAAAAATTACGATTATCAACCAGATTTTTATAGTCCGAATTCTCCATACGGTCGTGAGATGTACACTCCCTACAATTATATTCCTAGACCTTGCTCTTGTGAAGCTAAAAAAAAGAAAGACTTAAAGAAGAAAAAATAAGAAAAAAACAAATTTCTGATCTTTATCGAATTGTTTATTTACAAAACCAACAGCTTTCGAGTCTTCAAAACCAAGTTCAAAAATTAATCGAGATGGCGGTGAAAAACGATGAAAGCGCAGACGTTTCAAAAAAGAAACTGAAAAGCTCCAAAGAAATGCGGACATTTAATTTAGAAGTGATCGAAGAAAACCGAAATATGACCGAAAAAGTTTCCGTCGGAATAATGACGAGTTTTATGGAAAGTAAAAAAAACGTCAAAGATGCCAGCGAGTCGGAATCCGACAGTTCAGAAGAAGAAGAAGAACAGATAAAATATCATAAGAAAAAAAAGGAAGAATCATACATGCTTAACGGCGTTCAAATACCAACTATAGTTGAAAATGTTCCTTCGCCACAAAATTCTTTTCATCTTGAACTACAAGACTATTCATCAAGTAGTTCCACTGGCGAAAGGTATTCAAATTCATAATGAATGTGATTATTCATATTTTATATTTATATTCTTAAAAAATTCATAATTTATCCCTAAGTTTACAAAAAAATCAACAATTTTTTTTAGTGACAGCTCAAGTGAAAGCGACACTAAAGCCGACCAAGTCGGTTGGACCTTTTATGACAACGTTGTGGTAAATTTATAATTTTTAAAATTTTTTTTTTATTTAATTTAAAATTTATAGGGAAAAGTGAACAATTTGCTCAAAACGAAGGAAGATGAAAGTGGAGATGAAATTAAAAATGCGACCCTCGACCAATTAAAAAAGCTCGGAATCAGTTTCGTCGAATCTGAAATCACTCCAAAACGGTTTTTTATTGAATTTTTTTAAATTATTATTTTGTTGTTTTTTTAGTGTAACTTTTGACCAGAGAGCTTGTAAAGAAGTTGAAGTCCCTCACAAGCTTCACTCAGAATGTGACACAAGTACAAGAATGAATGCTCTTGCTTCCAAATATTTAGAAGGACACGCAGGTTTTTAAAATAATCAATTGAGGCGCTCCGAAGACGAAGGGCGAACTCGACATCGGACAAATTTTTTTTTTTTTCATTTTCAGATTCTAGACCTTTTGAAGAATACACCCATGTAATTTTTATATTGAGTTTCCCCTTTTTTCCCCTTTAAAATACGTAAAAACCGATATGCGGCAAAGCTCTACTCTCAGCCTTTTTTATTTATTTATTTTTTTTTTCGAGATTTGGTGATTTTTAAAAAACCCTTTTCTCTATGATTCTATGATGATTCTAAAATCTCGCCACGAAAATTCCAGAGAGTGACTTTTCTATCGAGTTCGCCCTTAACAGAAAACTTTAAAATGCGATTATCTCGAAACTACGTTTTGTCGAGTTCGCCCTTCGTCTTCGGAGCGCCTCAATTTTTCCCTTATTTGTTGAAGTTTTTTTATTAGGCCTAACTTTTTTTGTTTTCTATTTAAGGAAAGTTTACCAAGCCTAAAGAATTGCTGGTGGATCTTCAAATACAAATTTATCATTCGCCACAATGAGATATCTTGAAAGATACTGCCTTGTCCCCAAAGAAAGTAAGGAAATAATAATAAAAACGGGAATAAATTTTTTTTTTTCAGAATCACCCAAAAATGAAGAAAGAAAGAAGAAAAAGATGGACAAAAAGAAAAAGAACTCTTCGAAATCTGGAAAAATTCTTGACATCACTGCAATTAAGAAACAGCCTAAGTTATTGCCTAAAAAGTAATCTCCTTCATACTACATATTTTATACAATAAATTTTTTTTTTTAAACTTAACATTCTGATTTGGACTTTTTCATCTTCTTGGCAGAGAAGGGCAAAATCTTAATCCCCACAAAAAACACCCCGCCTCGCAAAAATCCTTTTACATCAGCCGGAAAAAGTTGTGATATCAACTTCCCCGCCCTCAAATGAGCGAGAAGAGTCGATACGCCCGAGTGGTAGGTACGATGATGTGAGAAGCATGATGCCCGTGCTCCCGTTTTCAATGCTCCCCTTGGCGGCATCGCGAAATGCTTTGTATCAGTGATTGCCGTTATTTATCAAGCCCTGGAACGTCCTGGAACGCTTAAGAATTACTGTGTTATCACTGAGTTCCTAACTAATCACTAGTATACACCCCATACACATACATACACATACCCCCCCCCCCCCGGTACTCACACATGACACTACGCCTTCATCTACGTATGTCTGAGTGTTTGAATCATAACGATTTTTCCCGAAGAACGCAAAGCACGTCTTAACTACGTCCCTGTAAACAAACATTTCGCGATGCCGCCAAGGGGAGCATTGAAAACGGGAGCACGGGCATCATGCTTCTCACATCATCGTACCTACCACTCGGGCGTATCGACTCTTCTCGCTCATTTGAGGGCGGGGAAGTTGATATCACAACTTTTTCCGGCTGATGTAAAAGGATTTTTGCGAGGCGGGGTGTTTTTTACACGGGGTGTTTTTTGTGGGGATATCATATCTTTTTGTAGTTTAAATTGAAATGAATCGTAAAACTCCTAAAAGCAACACAAAAGTTTGGAAAATGACAAATGCTTGGAAAAGTTTACATCGAAAAATGATCACTGGTCAAATTGACCCCAAGGGGTCTGGAAGACCCATTTCCGAAATTCGACCTTATGGTGTAAATCGGGTGTACAGCCGGCGCCACAGACAATGATCACTGGTCAAATTGACCCTGAGGGGTCTGGATGACCCATTTCCGAAATCCGTCCTCATTACTATACTCGTCCTCATTGCTAAACTCAGAAGGAAGCTCTGTGCACAATTTCAAGTCGATTGGTCTTGTCTCCAGGCTGTGTACCCGTTAAAGTGGCTAAAATTACCCTAAAATTTCAGTTTTTTGTTCCTAACTTTTTTTAAGTTAAGATTTCGGGGTAAATCTTTCAAAAGGCACTGGCTCAAGTTGAAAGGAAGCTCTGTGCAAAATTTCAAGTCAATCGGTGCGCTAGGAGAGGCTGTAGCCTTGTCTAGCTGAATAAGAAGAAGAAGAAGAAGAAGAAGAAGAAGAAGAAGAGAAGAAGAAGAACACGGTAAAGGCGAAAAACCGGGTTTTCAGACTTTTATATCTCGGCTCCCTGTGGACCGATCGACTTGAAATTTTCAGCGTTTACTTATATCATATCAAAGTAAATCTGTAGCAAATTTCAAGTCGATCGGTCCACAGGGAGCCGAGATCCAGATACCTGAAAAACGCAAATCGTGACGTCCAGTAAACATACACTTGGTAGGTACCGTTTTCTGACGTCTTCGGACTGGGTGTTGCTTGGCGGGGCGGAACGCTACCGCGTTCCTAGATCATGAATATGTTAAGATTTTAATCATAGGAATATTTTTCTGTGATTAAGAATAAGATTAAAATCTTAATCACAGAGATGATTAAGAATAAAATCTTAATCACAGAGATGATTAAGAATAAAATCTTAATCACAGAGATGATTAAGAATAAAATCTTAATCACTGGAAGTCTGTGATTAAACTCTTAATCACAGGAAATCTGTGATTAAACTCTTAATCACAGGAAATCTGTGATTAATCACAGGAAATCTGTGATTAATCACAGGAAGTCTGTGATTAATCATAGGAAAATAACGATTAATCATTGGAATTTGGGATTAATTAAGGAAAATAATGATTAATCATTGGAATTTGGGATTAATTGAGGAAAATAATGATTAATCATTGGAATTTGGGATTAATTAAGGAAAATAATGATTAATCATTGGAATTTGGGATTAATTAAGGAAAATAATGATTAATCATTGGAATTTGGGATTAATTAAGGAAAATAATGATTAATCATTGGAATTTGGGATTAATTAAGGAAAATAATGATTAATCATTGGAATTTGGGATTAATTAAGGAAAATAATGATTAATCATTGGAATTTGGGATTAATTAAGGAAAATAATGATTAATCATTGGAATTTGGGATTAATTAAGGAAAAAGCTTGATCAATCGTCAGAAAATTGTGTAATCACAGGAATCTGTGAATATTGTCACCTCTGATCACAATTTACTCTCAATAACTAAATACTCAAAATCTATCAATCTCTAACACTCCAAAATTTTAATTTTACAACTCCAAAAATTTATAATATTTCAAATACATATTTTGGTTTGTCAAAATTAATTAAAGCGTAAAGTATAAAATTATTCCATTAATCCCTAAATTTATAATTCATAAAATAATAAGCAAACTTCAGTTGAACTACCATAACTATTAATAATCCATATTGTAAGTTTAATTTTTCAAAAAATTTTTTTTTTGCCAATATTATAAATTTTTGGAGTTGTAAAATTAAAATTTTGGAGTGTTAGAGATTGATAGATTTTGAGTTTTTAGTTATTGAGAGTAAATTGTGATCAGAGGTGACAATATTCACAGATTCCTGTGATTACACAATTTTCTGATGATTGATTAAGCTTTTTCCTTAATTAATCCCAAATTCCAATGATTAATCATTATTTTCCTTAATTAATCCCAAATTCCAATGATTAATCGTTATTTTCTTATGATTGATCACAGACTTCCTGTGATTAAGAGTTTAATCACAGATTTCCTGTGATTAAGAGTTTAATCACAGACTTCCTGTGATTAATCACAGATTTTCTGTGATAAAGAGTTTAATCACAGATTTCCTGTGATTAAGATTTTATTCTTAATCAACTCTGTGATTAAGATTTTATTCTTAATCATCTCTGTGATTAAGATTTTAATCTTATTCTTAATCACAGAAAAATATTCCTATGATTAAAAATCTTAATCATATTCATGATTAAGATTTTGCCCATCTCTGCATCTTGGCCCTAGGGTGATAGGAACTCCCTCAAAGAAGGGTAATTTTACAGTTTTCATTTGGGGTGAAGGTTGAAAAAAAAGAAAGTCTTTCCCCAGCCAGGTACATATAAAGGGAAATGATGAGTCATTGGGAAACGATGGGAGATGATGATGATGAGTCATAAAAGTAGACATAAAATTAAAAATTTAATTAATCTAAACAAACATAACATTTCTGTACAACCAAGTATTTACATTTTCCTAAGTTATTTGACTAGAATTCAAATAAAAATTTTTATTCTAACAATATCAGACAGAGAAACTTTCGCCACAACCACAGACGCCTTTGATGTTCGGATTGTTAAAAACGAATTCAGCAGTGAGCTTATTTTCGACAAAGTCCATTTCTGTGCCGAGCAGAGTTAGCTGCGCTTTTCTGTCTATGATGACGCAAGCCCCTATAAAGAGAAAATAAGCTATTTTGATAATAAAGCATTTACCATCTTGTTCGACGACTTCGTCCATTTTGTCTTTTAATGTGCAGAAGTCGAGGGTATAGCTGAGTCCGTTGCAGCCTCTTTGCTTCACACCAACCTTCAGGCCAATCTGAAACAAAAATTGCTACAGCTTTCCAAAGCAATCAAATATACCTACAGCATCAGGCTTTGATGAAAGTAGTTCTTTGACCCTATTTACTGCTGAAGGAGTCTGAAAAGATAAAATAGTAAAATTTTCCTTTTTTTATAATTAAATAATTACAAGAACTAATGCTGCTCTAGTAGGAAGCAATTTACGTCCCTTGACAGCTCGGATTGTCGCTGTCGCTATAACTTTAGACGCCATTTTTTAATTTTAAATTAAACCTTAAAAAAGAAAAAATTCATTACGAAGTTGAACAATTATGAGAAATAAAGTTGCAACAAATCTTATCAGTAAGGTGATAACAAAGCATAGAGTAATATGACGTAACGAATTATAATCATTTTTCCGCTAGAAACGCTGCTAAACAGGGTCCCCCTCCGTAATTTATTTAGTTCGTGTCTAAAGAAGACTATTATAAAAAGTTTATTTACTCAATTATTTTATGTTAAAATAAATTTGTATGTGAGAAAAAGCAATTTTTGACAGTTTTGTCACAATTATACAAGTGAATCAAATATATTTGAAATTTTTAAATTAGTTGTCTACGCTTTTGAAAGGTAGAATTTTTTCAAAAATGAGACTTTTTTGTGTGTGATTGGTATGATTGGTGAGAAATTTTCCTATGTAGGTTTGTAAACTGACGACGAAAGTGGGCGAACGGGACCGAATGGACGTATTCTGACGTCATACTCGTGTCCTCCTCGTCTCCCCACCACCAATAAAACAGGTCCCGCTTCTCTACCCCCAAGTGGGCAAAAGTTATTATGCTCGGAGGATTCCAGAACAGTACATGTCCGCCATAGGTGCTGGCTGGCTGTACCTTGGTTGGGGAGCACTTCTCTTCCACACCAACTACGGCCTCATGCAGCATTCTCCTTTTGAAATCAAGGAAAGGTTACTCAAGGCACTCGACAAGGAATACAATGTAAGAAACTACGGTTTTATAATATCAACACATCAAAAAATAAAAATTAAAAAACTCCGTCCCCGAAAACGTTTTTCCGAACCGTGGATTCTGGCATATTTTCTCCCTAAATTTAGGCTCTTTTTAATTTTACCTTCTATCGAAATCCTCCGAGCTTTTACTAAACATTTTCCACCATATTTACCATGTTGAAAAAATAGTCCGGGTCTGGGATTTTTATCGTGAAATAGTTGCAACTGAACCTAGAAAGTGTTGCTTTCGGGGCTGCCCTCCTCAAGGCTCCCTCACGCCACAATGCGCACGCGCACAACTCGTAAAATATCCGGTTTTCTTTTTTTTCACATATTTTATGTCAAAATAATTTAATCATATTTTTTATTATTATTATTCATATTAATTTGTGTTCACCGACTCCATTTTTTTGACCCCTTTCTCTTTTTATTTTGTTTCATTTTTGAGGCTAGAATGACTCACTGTTTTCCATTCTCTGCAAACCCCTTCGCTAAATTTATTATAAATAGCCCAATAAATATGATGGATCTTACAAGGGAAGTTTTGGTTCTTAATTTTTGTTTTCTATCCTCATTTGTTTTTACAGTTATCTTAGCTATCAGTTTTACCAATTGCTAATTTTTTCAGGTTGTGGATATGGCAGCAGTGTTGGAGATCGTTACCATCTTGGAAAGGACTCCGATTACAAAAGAGGCCCTTGAGGTGACTGGATATTTTTGTATCATTTGGTCCCAATTCAATATTATAGTGATGAGATTTTTTTAGTAATTTGTCCCTTGCATGTTGAGTACATAAGACTTATTCTTAGTGTGTTATGTACAATAAAAATTTATTTTTCAGACGACACGATTGGGTCGTGACATTAACGAACTTAGGCGTAAGACAAGAAATGAATCTCTTGCGAAACGTGCGAAGGATCTGGTGCGAAGATGGCGTGACTTGATCCTTCCGCAGAATGAGGGTGCCGCGCCGACTCCTGTCGCTGTAGCGCCGCCGACGGTTTTGTCGTCAGACACGACGCAGCAAAACGGTTCGACACGAATCGCTCATCCGTCGCGGAGTTCCACGGCGTCGAAGCTGCACCCGATATCGCCAGCCATATCCCTTCCAAATAGTGATAAAAGTAATATAAGCCCTGCACTTTCCACGAAAGTCGAGGCCGTTCCTAAAACTCACGCGTCGAACAAACGTCTGAGGAAAGAGTCGAGTCCTCAGACTAGTAGCGAAAAAAAAATTAGTTTAGAATCTTCTCCCGAGCTTCCCGCGAAACGCGTCAGAACTGATAATGAAATCGTCGAAAATTCGCGTCTCAACGGTGATCACTACGACTCCGTCGGATCCGACTGTGAAATCGTCTCGGTCACTCCAGCCCAATCTAAAATTAAACCTCGTAAAAAAACTAAAAATCGTAAAGAAAACACTGATGAAGTTAAAGAAAAAATAGCCAAAGTGGGAAAAATGTCTAAAGTTAAAACCACTCAGGAGCTACTCGCAGGATTACAGAAAAACGAGTCTATAAACAATATATTAGTCGATGATGATGTCGAGAAAAACAAAACTGAACATATAGCTCGGTTTTTACGCGACGAGTCTGAAATAATCGACATCGAAAACGACGATACGACCGTCGAAGCTGAACCTCCGCCGCCAAAACAAGAACTTCTCAAAACGCCTGAAGAGATCCTTTCACGGTTACCTCCTCTCGATTTAGAATCGATCAACTGGGACGAAAGCCCTCCGCCGTCGCCGACATCTCGTGAAGTCACCGACGAAGACGTCGACCGTGTACTTAACCAACAAATTCCGGGTCTTAACGGCAATGAAGACCATAGTTTCCGTGACGAAAATGTGTTCCGCGAGTGGCATCAAGTAGTGTCAAGAACATCAATGAATAGTGACCTATTACATATACTGCCTTACGTAGTCATTGACTAAATATTATATAAAAAAGTTCTTTTTTTTTTTTTTTAACTTTATATTTTTTAAATTTAAATCGGGCACACCAGGCTAATCCTCAATCAACAGGGTGTCCACAATTTAAATTTTACTCTCAATTATTTTTCTCTGGCCAATCGAAACTCCTGAAAAACGTGATCTGAGAGTTAAAAGTTTTTTTTCTTTAGTTTAGAATTTGTAAATATTTTTTTTAAATATTAGTTTACCGTTAAATTTTTTAAAAAGGACATTTTGTCTTTGGTTCTTAAGTCTAAATCAATTCATTTTAGAGAATCAAATGAATAAAGTATTTATTTTATCAGGCTGCCACCATTTATGTCAAATTAATAATCGTAAAGTCTTTCTAAACTTTATGTTGGCTTACCTGGCTTTTCATGCCGCGGTCTTAGTTGAAACATCAATGGTTGCAGTCTAAAAAATTTATTTATTTTTGAAGCTCTTTAAGTGCCTCCAGCCTGTAAATTTATGGCTATTATTAGAGCTATTTGTTAATGTTTTTGTTTGTTTTTTTCCCTTATTTCATTAATCAAATTTTAGGACTAAAGACAAGTAGTTTTCTAGTCACTCAAATTTCAGTGGCTCACTTACAAAATGGGGGGAAGTTCATGTTACCATTGACATTCCTTTTTAAAATCGTAATATAGCAAAATTTTTTGTGGAACACATTTTTGCCCTGTGTGCCTTGTTTGCCTCATGAGGTGGCCTTTAACATAATCATAGTCAATGTTTATATAAAAACTCGATTGTTTTTAAAAATTTCCCAAAATAAACACAATCTCCCTTATGTGGAAATGGATTTAAAAAAAAATTACCAAATATTTTTTGTTATATTTATATTTCACTTCAGATTGTGACTAGCATTTTTTTTTCTTTGCTACTGTATATATTTGATATATATTATATAAAATTTATGTTTTTTTTTTTCATTTATTTTTTTTCTTTATGTACAGGATGATTTATATTCTGGATCCCCTGCCCTCAACCTCATTTGAATCACCCTGTATAGTTGTTTTTATTAAAGAAACGAGCTTTTCTGGGAGGAATCCTTTTTTAACATTGTACTAAGTGTGCTATTTTTTATTATTGAATTAAACTGTTTTAATATAAGGACTTAACTACAATAGAACGAAAACCCAGCTTGAATGAAGCTAAAGTAGGGTAAAATAAGGGAGAAACCTATCGATTTATGGGAAATTTGACAGCACCAAAATTTTCTGGTGCCCATATTGTAATAGAGGGGTGTTTAGAGTAGGGTAAAATAAGGGACAAACCTTTTGATTTATGGGAAATTTGACAGCGCCAAAATTTTTAGTGCCCATTATTATAATAGAGCTGTGTGTAGAGTAGGGTAATAAGGGACAAACCTTTTGATTCAAGGGAAATTTGACAGCGCCAAAATTTTCTGGTGCCCATATTATAATAGAGCTGTGTGTAGAATAGGGTAAAATAAGTGACAAACCTTTCGATTTATGGGAAATTTGACAGCGCCAAAAATTTTTGGTGCCCATTATTATAATAGAGCTGTGTAGAGTAGGGTAAGAAGGGACAAACCTTTTGATTCAAGGGAAATTTGAAAGCGCCAAAATTTTCTGGTGCCCGTATTATAATAGAGCTGTGTGTAGAGTAGGGTAAAATAAGGGACAAACCTTTCGATTTATGGGAAATTTGACAGCGCCAAAAATTTCTGGTGCCCATATTATAATAGAGCTGTGTGTAGAGTAGGGTAAAATAACAGACAAACCTTTTGATTTATGAAAAATTTGCCGGCGCCAAAATTTTCTGGTGCCCATATTACAATAGAGCTGTGTGTAGAGTAGGGCCTAATCGTAGCCATTGATTACGTTTGCAATCGTATTTTACTTAGTCTTTTTCTTGCCAAGACTAGTGGTTTTTGAGTAATTTGATTATTATTCAAAAATGTCATATTAGGTTTGAAAAAAATTTTTTTAATCCCATAACTCCGAAATTGTTCACTCTATCAACGTTTTGCTGAACATCTAGGTAGATTCTGAAAGAAATCTATTTTTTGCAATGGGTGCGATAGTCGCAAACTCAAAAAATTTTGTAAACGTTTTCGTTTCACACCCCCTAGGACCCCTAAACCACCCTTAACTCAAAAGTTTATATGTATATAAAGCCAAGTCCGCACTGAGCGAGGCAGCTGAGGCGAGGCAGAGCGGCCTCGACTCGCCTCGTGCGGGAAAATAAAAATCGAGGAGCGAGTGAAGCTGAGGCGAAGCTGAAGGCGATCCACAAAAATCGGGCAACCGTGCCCGAGGCAGTTTCAGTTCTTATGTCGGACTCACCGGTGTCTGTGGCGAGTGCTGCATTTTTGTTTATTTTTATGGATTGCTGATGTCAAAATTGATGGAAAAACGAAGCAAAAAAAATAAAAAGTTGCGGCAAAGAAAGCTTTCTATAAAAACTTGTGGCGAGCTATTTCTTCCATGTTTGTGGAGTGAAGAAGGGAGCCACTTTAAAATTTTTATGAGAATGCTAATAAATCAAATGATAATAGATAAATTAGTGATAAAAATAAAATGAAAAGACTGCGCCGAGACTTTTGTCCCGAGCGCCGAATTCCTTTGATGTACCACTCCGATCGGCTCGGCTGCCGCACGCCACGGAAATGGCTTTCCGCCTTGGAAACACGTCCACACTGAAGCGAATGCCTCGCCTTGGATTGCCTCGTTCAGCTGCCTTGCTCAGTGTGGACCGGCTTAATAATCACACGATAACGAGTAATTTTTACTTGACGACCATGAAATTTATATTTAGAGCTTTCAAACCAATAGAATTTATGAGTTCGTTAATGGTTTGAATCAGACCAGCGGTTATGGTACTTAAAGCCTAAACTGCGAATCTCCAAACCGTCCATCCTATCGCTTCCTAACTTAATAGTGAAGTTCTGGGGATGGCTAAGAAAGACTAAAACTTGACTTAGATCAGCTGGATTCAATGAATTTGAATCTAATTAAAACTGAATATTTCTAAAACTTTTTCCGTGAAACATGATTTTTTAAACTTCCCAGGTGTTACCATCTGAAAGGAATCTACCTTTTTAGTCCTGCTGTCGCGGAACGACTTTTTTGTTGGGATACTTTTGGTTCTCAAGGAATTACATAAAACCACTTTTTGAAACCAATCTCTGCCAAAACCATCGCGGAAATCGCTGCAAATTGCAAATTACATCTTTTTGAACTTCAGATACGAATAAATTCATCTTGTTCATTAGAGAGGGATATAAAAAAGGGATTAAATTATAGAAATTTTGTAAGTTTTATTAATAATATTGAAAATACTGGCAAGAAGGGGAGATGGACAATTACCCAAGCCAAAACTTTTTTTAACAAATTTTTTATCGTCATTACCGTGAAATCATAATAATTTAAACGAAAACAGAAAAAAAGGCGTTTTTATCCGCTCAGTCTAAACAACCTCCATAGGATGGCTGCTGTTATTTTCAGTAAACGGTGCCGATTCTGTCGGTTGATCTTGCGAGGTTTGCTGTTGTTCTTCCGTCTGTTCTTCTTCGCTGGAATCCTGAGCTTCTGAGTCGTCCCAGTTTATTTTAAATCGGGTCACCCTAGGTTCCGTACCGAGGATATTTCTAACTACTTTATCAAATTGTGGGACAGCAGGTGGATTATCTTTGAGTTCTGGATCGGCATATTCATTGTTGATGAAGTAACCGACTCGTACAAACTCTTGCCCTCGGTAGCTACACGTCAAAAGTAATACCGTTACACCTAATGCATCTTCTACAGGGATTCTTGAGACGTCAGGAGCATCAGCCTAAAACAAAATTTTAAAGTTGGTAGACCTGTTTATAAAGCAAAAATCGAGATACCTGAAAAACAAACATGTGACGACCTTCAGGTATCGGTCCGACATAAATGGTGTCGAGGACTTGATCATGTTCTTCACTTTCAGCAGATCCAACATAAATCATTTTCCACTCAAGATCTACAACAGAAATTACATTTTGTGAGGTGAAAAGCAAATAATCTTACCTTCTTTTAATTCTTCTATACACTCGAATGTCAACTCGAACTGAAAAGGATTCATAAACGAAGCCGGATTGTCCAAAACTAATACATTTCCAATTTGAACTTTTGCCATGTCTACTGGAGAAAAAGAAAAAACTAAAAACGTAATGAACAGAAAATACCACTGTCTAAAAGATTCTTCTGGTTTTCGATAGTTGACAGAAAACCCCCAAAAAACAAAAGTGAAAGAAAAGTCTGGAACGTCGGTTTTACGGTTTTCTATATGGTTTCCATCTGATATGGCGGCAAAATTTCAGAATAGTTTCATTTTTGGACATATATTTATGAAGTTTTATTTACTTCAAACATTTTTTAAATGGGATTTTATTTAAGTGGAACAAATTTCAATAATATTTTGCAAATTTGATTACATATGGTTTCTACGTAGTGTTGATCAAAAAGGCATTGAAAAAAAATTTTTTTTTGAAAAACGATTTTATTTTCTAAATGATATTTTAAAAAGTAAAATGTTTAAAAAATGATAAGCAATTTTTAATATTAAATGGGTAAAAATAGTTATAAAAAATAAAATCTCTTTTAAAATAGTTTCAATTTTTTCTCACAAGCGTTAGTATCGCCAAACTGCGTTCATGAATTTCATTTTGTCTATGGTAGGGCCCAAAGTTTGTAGAAGTAAATTAATTAAATTCTACAAACATTCTACGAATACATTGAAATTCAATTCTACATATTCTAAAAGCTTGGTAGGGCTCTTTTCGTCAACGTAGATTGTCGCACAAAGATATCTTTGAATAGAAAACTGACAGTTCAGGTATGAATCAGGTATGAATAGGTGGGGATAGTAGGCAAGAATTTTGACCGGCCAGCCACGGTCCGTGTGAATCTCACCCTGGCTTAATTCATTTCTACTCCCTGGTGGTCACGCGGACCGGAAAGTTGGGAAGACCGTCTACCCGTGGTCTGCGTGAATGTCGCGCGGCATAAACATCATTTTTACTTCCTTCACAGACAATTAAATTACTTCGCGGGCGGTCAATTTATTTTGACGCTATAGCGGGGGGGGGGGGGATTTTGGCCAAAAATTTCTGAAGATCCCTCTCTATAAGAACTGGCATAAATTTCAGATCAAAAAACCGATCGGTTTTCGAGAAAAACGGAAGAAAAACCTCAATATCTCAAGAACTTATGCCCTCGAAGCTCTTTTTTTTTTTGTAAATTGCTTAGCACCTAAAGAGGCACCTTTAAGAATTTTTAAAATTTTTCCCAAACTTTAAATGAAAAATTAATTTTTAACTTTTGAGAGGTCAGAAAAAAGGTGCAACTTTTAGAGGGACCTAAAATGTACCCTCATAGTTTTTTTGAGGTGGTAGAACTGTATTTATAAAATATGTTCTGATTTTTAACTGTTTTTGAGTGAGTGGTGAAGTTAAAAATTAATTTTATTAAATATTAATAAAAATACAAAATTGAAAATAAGGGAAGTTAGATAGCCTGAAATATGATGTCATCTGGATACATAAAAACCCTTAAAAACCCTAAGAAAGGTAAATTTTAAGAAAAAAAACCTGATCTACCTGATATATGATGTCATCTAGAGAAAACCTTAAAAAAAAAAAGGTAAATTTTAAGAAAAAAATCTACCTGATCTACCTGAATTGATGTCTGGAGACATGAAAACCTTAAAAACCCTAAAAAAGGTAAATTTTAAGAAAAAAATCTACCTGATCTACCTGAAAATATGATGTCATCTGGAGACATAAAAACCCTTAAAAAACCCCAAAAAAGGGTAAATTAAGAAAAAAAATCTACCTGAATATGATCATCTGAGACATAAAAACCTTAAAAAACCCTAAAAAAGGTAAATTTAAGAGAAAAAATCTACTGATCTACCTGAATATGATGTCATCTGGAGACATGAAAACCCTTAAAAACCCTAAAAAAGGTAAATTTTAAGAAAAAAATCTACCTGATCTACCTGAAATATGATGTCTGGAGACATGAAAACCCTTAAAAACCTAAAAAAGGTAAATTTTAGAGAAAAAATCTACATCTCTGAAATATGATGTCATCTGGAAAAAACCCTAAAAAAGTAAATTTTAAGAAAAAAAAATCTACCTAACTACTTCTTAAGAAAAAAAATCTACCTGAAATATGATGTCATCTGGAGACATGAAAACCCTTAAAAACCCTAAAAAAAGGTAAATTTTAAGAAAAAAAAATCTACCTGAAATATGATGTCATCTGGAGACATGAAAACCCTTAAAAACCCTAAAAAAGGGTAAATTTTAGAAAAAAAATCTACCTGAATATGATGTCATCTGGAGACATGAAAACCCTTAAAACCCTAAAAAAAGGTAAATTTTAAGAAAAAAAATCTACCTGATCTACCTTTAAAATAATAAAAAAATAAAATTGACGACCTGATTAATTTTACAATTTGACCATATTGCAATATTCTGTCAAAAATTTTCATTTTCAGCCAAATTGTTTCTTTTTTCAACCTAATTTTTTTATTGGCATTTCTCCATTTTGTATTTTCTAAGTTCTTTAAACCCAAAATGCCAATTTTGATCTGATCAAAGAAAGAGAATAAAAAATTTATTGCGTATAAAAAAGGAAAAAACCAAATATTATATTTTTTTTCGATAAATTACTTAACGATTTCTTTTTCAACCTAATTTTTTTTGGCATTTCTCCATTTGTGTATTTTCTAAGTTCTTTAAACCCAAAATGCCAATTTTGATCTGATCAAAGAAAGAGAATAAAAAATGATTTATTGCGTATAAAAATAGGAAATAAACCAAATATTGAATATATTTTTTTTCGATAAATTACTTAACGACTCAGTAATTTTTTTAAACTGACATCGCACTAAAATCCTCATTTTTCCCCCCATCAAAATGATGAAGTCGACATTTCTTAATATAAAATTGCCTCATTTTATCCAAGACAAAAAGAAGAAGATTTGAAAAGAACAATGGGTCTTTGTTATTTGGAATTTTTGTCGAAATCTAAGCTGACGAAATTATTTATTGATTTTTTAGACCAAATATTTTATTGAGTCATAAGAAAACCCTACTTTGAAATCGAAGAAAAATTTTGTTCAAAAAATGAAAAAATGGAAAAGCTACTGAGGTATAAGACATTTTTCATTTAAACAAAAAGAAAAAAAAACACCCTGT
The DNA here is from genome assembly GCA_014119065.1 of Orius insidiosus. Lineage (NCBI taxonomy): Eukaryota > Metazoa > Arthropoda > Insecta > Hemiptera > Anthocoridae > Orius > Orius insidiosus. The sequence goes on from JACGAQ010000104.1 coordinate 69,168, forward strand.
TTACTACTAAGTATGTAAAAGTAAAAATAATACATATTTAGATTTGTGGAATAAATTGTATATTCCAAGGCTTGGGGAAGGTCATAGGATGCTTCTTCTCCCTTCCTCAAGTTTTGCGCCGGTTCGGCAACTCAAACATTCCTCAGACGCGCTTTTCACTCTGAAAGAGTCACACACATTGGTGAGCCATCTATTTGATTGTTTTTTAAGTAAGAAAATTTTTAGTTCCATTTGCTTCTAACTTGTTGAGTAGTTCTTAAGATACCTGAGGAAGTTATTTAATTTTTTTTCATAAATTAAATTTTTATTAGCTGATCTTCCATTTTTTTCAACCTGTATGTTATATCGTTAGGTATAAGCAAAAAATTAATAAAAGGCATTGATCCCTATGTTCTTGTAATTTTTTGGTGGTGGTGGGGGGGGGGGGGGGTCAGGAGGCACCTGAATTTTTTTAAAGATTTTTCAGCGGCTAAAAAAAAGTCTGTTTGCGGTAATTTTTTAAATTTTCTTTAGTTTATTTATTTTTAGATTTCAGGTTTTATAAAGGGGGAAACAGTTTTTGAGGGCAAATTAAAAAAAAAAAAATTAGTTTTCTTATCCTTTGGTTAGGGAAACTGTGTTCCTCCCAGAATTTTTTTCAATCCCAAAAAGTCCGCTTTTGCTGATTTTAACGTTTGACCATCATTTGGAAAAATCAGAAAATTTATTTACTTATTAATTAATTAGTAAGTTTTGATCCACTGAACTTACGGGGATGCTTAGGAAAAAAGATAAACACTGGACCTGCCTCTGTGGGTCAGTGATCAAGGACTCTGACTCACGTCTGTGATTTTCCTGAGGTTCTGTAGGGGTTCTGGAGGTGTCTTAATTTTACCGAATTTTTCTTAAATCCTGAAAATTCTGTTTTTGCGACTTTAAAGCTGATCTAATGAAGGAAAAAAATACAAACATTGTGTATTAAAAAAAGTCGTTGAACTCCAATTTTCCAGTTAGTTTCCACTTTTTCCAATTGTTTCCACCGAACTTATGGGGGATGATTAGGAAAAAAGATTCACAGTGGACCTCCCTCAGTGGGTTGGTGATCAAGGACTCTGACTCACACCTGTAATTTTCCTGTGATCCTTTATCGGGTTCTGGAGGTGTCTGAATTTGACCAAATTTTTCTCAATCCTAAAAATTCCGTTTTTTTTTGCGACTTCAAAGCTGTGTTCCTCCCAGAATTTTTTTCAATCCCAAAAAGTCCGCTTTTGCTGATTAAAGTTAGCCCACTCTTTGGAAAAATGAGAAAATTTATTTACTTATTGATTAATTAGTAGGTTTTGATCCACCTAACTTATGGGGCTTGGGAAAAAAGATACACAGTGGACCTGTCTCTGTGGGTCAGTGATCAAGGACTCTGACTCACGTCTGTGATTTTCCTGTGGTTCTGTAATGGGTTTTGGAGGTGTCTGAATTTACCAAATTTTTCTTAAAACCTGAAAATTCCGTTTTTTGCGACTTTGAAGCTGATCTGCTGAAAAAAAATGCAAACATTGTGTATTTTAAAAAGTCGTTGAACTACAATTTTTTCCTGTTAGTTTCCAGTTTTTCCAATTGTTTCCACCGAACTTATGGGGGATTCTTAGGAAAAATGATCCACAGTGAACCTGGCTCTGTGGGTCAGTGATCAGGGACTCTGACTATCGTCTGTGATTTTCCTGTGGTTCTGTAAGGGGTTTGGAGGTGTCTGAATTTTAGCAAATGTTTCTCAAATCCTAAAAATTACGTTTTTTTTGCGACTTTGAAGCTGATCTGATGAAAAAAAATGCAAAAATTGTGTATTTTTAAAAAGTCGTTGAACTCCAATTTTTTCCAGTTAGTTTCCAGTTTTTCCAATTGTTTCCACCGAACTTATGGGGGATTCTTAGGAAAAATGATCCACAGTGAACCTGCCTCTATGGGTCAGTGATCAGGGACTCTGACTATCGTCTGATTTTCCTGTGGTTCTGTAAGGGGTTCTGGAGGTGTCTGAATTTTAGCAAATTTTTCTCAAATCCTAAAAATTACATTTTTTGCGACTTTGAAGCTGATCTGATGAAAAAAAAAAAAACAAATACAAACATTGTGTATTAAAAAAAGTCGTTTTAACTCCAATTTTTCCAGTTAGTTTCCAGTTTTTCCAATTGTTTCCACCGAACTTAAGGGGGATGCTTAGGAAAAAAGATACGCTGTGGACCTGCCTCTGTGGGTCGGTGATCAAGGACTCTGACACACGCCTGTGATTCTGTATGGGTTGTAGTGTCAAAATTTTACCAAATTTTTCTTAAAACCTGAAAATTCCATTTTTTGTGACTTTGAAGCTGATCTGCTGAAGGAAAAAAAATATAAACATTGTGTATTGAAAAAAAGTCGTTTAACTCCAATTTTTTCCAGTTAGTTTCCAGTTTTTCCAATTGTTTCCACCGAACTTAGGGATGCTTAGGAAAAAATATACAGTGGACCTGCCTCTGTGGGTTGGTGATCAAGGACTCTGACACGCCTGTGATTTTCCTGTGATCCTTTATGGGGTACTGGAGGTATCTGAACTTTAGGAAATTTTTCTCAAATCCTAAAATTCCGTTTTTTTTTGCGAGTTCAAAGCTGATCTGCTGAAGAAAAAAAAAATGCAAACATTTTGTATTAAAAAAAAGTCGTTTCACTCCAATTTTTTCCAGTTAAAAAAAAGTTAGGAATCAATGTTTGCATTTTAATATTTTTCTTTAAAACACAATTTATGAATTAAAAACGGTTGATTTCCTTTTACCTTATTAAGTCGAGGCTTTGACATAGAAAACCGTCAGACAACGACAGGTTTATTGACTGGAAATAAAGAAGGTTGAGACATAAATCAAAAAACCAAAGTGAATGTACGAAGGATTTTCAATTTTACTACTTTATGAGGGTCAGAAGATTCTTTATTAATCGGCCCATCGGGTTGTGAAACCAATAAAAAATCAGTCAACATAGAAAACCGGTCGGCCAAAATATTTTTTCAAAAGTTACGTAAATTGGACTAGGCTTTCTCTTTTTTAAGCCTCAATTTTTATAAAAGATTTTTTTCATCATTGATTATGAAGTTTATTGTTTCAAGGACTGTCAATTTAAAGACGGTTGGATTAATATTTGTTTTATTCTGTTGTCTGTATTTTTTAAAGTTATATTTTTAATATTTAAGCACCATGGATAAATCTAAGCTGAGGAAATTTGTAAAAAAACGACTACCGATTGTTTCTTGGCTGCCAAAGTATGATTCAGAAACCGCCGTTGCTGATTTGATAGCAGGAGTTACCGTCGGGCTTACTGTAATGCCTCAGGCTTTAGCTTATGCAGCACTTGCCGGATTACAACCTCAGGTAAAAATTTTTCGAATTATATTATTTATTTTAATTTTTAGTATGGACTTTATGCATCATTTCTGGGATGTTTTGTGTATACGATTTTTGGAAGTTGTAAGGATATAACGATTGGGCCGACGGCACTTATGTCGCTTATGACCAGCAAGTTCATGAGAGAAATCCTGATTATGCGGTTTTACTCTGTTTTCTGACTGGATGTGTCATGTTTGTTATGACATTTTTACGATTAGGTAATTTTTAGTTTTACAAAAGCCTCAAGAAACCTCCATTTTTCTGTGTTTTGGGTATTTTTATGGCCCTAGCTTCACTGGATTCTGAGCGGCCCAAAAACGCTCATTTTACCAAATTTTCCTTGTTTTTTGGCCTAAAACCGCTCATTTTACCTAATTTTCCATGTTTTTTGGCCAAAAAAAGCTCATTCTACCAAATTTTCCATGTTTTTGGTCAAAAACCGCTCATTTAACCAAATTTTCCTTGTTTTTTTTGGCCAAAAATCCTCATTTTACCATATTTTCCTTGGTTTTTATTGGGGAAAAAAACTCGCTAATTTTACCAAATTTTCCTAGTTTTTGGCCAAAAACCACTCACTTTACCAAATTTTCCATGTTTTTGGCCAAAAACCGCTAATTTTACCAAATTTTCCTTGTTTTTTTCCCCTAAAACTGCTCATTTTACCTAATTTTCCATTTTTGGTCAAAAACGCTTATTTTACCAAATTTTCCTTGTTTTTTGGCCAAAAAACCGTTCATTTTACCAAATTTTCCATGTTTTTGGTAAAAAGCCACTCACTTTACCGAATTTTCCTTGTTTTTCGCCAAAAACCTCTCATTTCACCAAATTTTCCTTGTTTTTGGCAAAAAAAAAAACTCATTTTACCAAGTTTTCCTTGTTCTTGGACAAAAAACCCGCTAATTTTACCAAATTTTCCTGTTTTTGGCCAAATACCGCTAATTTTACTTTTTTTTCTTTTGCCAAAAACCGCTCAATTTACCAAATTTTCCTTGTTTTTGGCCAAATACCGCTAATTTTACTTTTTTTTCTTTTGCCAAAAACCGCTCAATTTACCAAATTTTCCTTGTTTTTGGCCCAAAAACGCTCATTTTACCATATTTTCTTTGTTTTTTTTGGCCAAAAACGCTAGTTTTTCTTAACTTTTTGTTTTTCTTTTAGGGGTTTTGGTTGAGTTTATCTCTCAGCCGGTCACCGTCGGCTTTACGACAGCGACTTCTGTCATAATCGTCGCTTCGCAGATAAAAGGCTTTTAGGTCTCTCCTACGATTCAGGCAATTTTATTTCCACGATATCAAAGCGTTTTTGAACATGAAAGACGCTAAAATTTGGGATGCGACTTTAGGATTTTCATGTATTGCTATCCTACTTTTTTTACGAGTAAGTTTTTCATTTTTTCGCCCAAAAAATATAATTTTTCTTTTAGAAAATTAAAGATTTTATGTGATCGATAATCTAAAATCGTCCAGAAAAGAGAAGATCATTGCGAAATCGTTGTGGCTTCTGTCGACATCGAGAAATGCGCTGATTGTCGTCTTGTGCTCATTTTTGGCTTACTTTTTAAAATCTAACTATGGAGAAGTTCCTTTTAAATTGACTGGTTTGTTATTTAAGATAAATAGAATTTTTAATAATTTTAAATTAAAGGTGATGTAAGGTCTGGAATTCCTTCGTTTAGTCTTCCGCCGTTTTCAACGACACTTAAAAACGAGACTGTTCCCTTTTCTGAGATGGTTTCCCAACTTGGATCTTCTGTCATTTTAGTTCCTGTGATCGCAGTTCTTGGAAATGTTGCTATTGCAAAAGCATTTGGTACTACAGTTTTGCCTTTTGGGCTTTTTTCTCAATTGTAGATCATCTTTTAATCATTATGTTTAGCTGGTGGCGAGCCTGTGGATGCAACACAAGAACTTTTCACCCTTGCGTGTTGTAACCTGCTCAGCTCATTTTTTTCTTCGATGCCAATCACCGGCTCTTTTTCACGTTCGGCCGTCAACCACGCCAGCGGCGTCCGGACCACAATGGGCGGAGTCTACACAGGTAAAAACCGAAATAGTCACTATTTATTTTTTGTTTTGTTTTATTCCGTATTTTCAAACAGAAAGAAGTGGATAAGAGAAAAAAAAAATTTACAGGAGTCCTCCTCCTGTTGGCGCTCGGAGTTCTCACGCCGTATTTTTATTTTATACCGAAAGCTTCTTTGGCCGCTGTCATCATCTGCGCCGTAATTTTCATGATTGAATATGAAGTTCTCAAACCCATGTGGAAAGCAACTCGTAAGTTATTTATTTTCAACAAATTTAAAATAATTTTTTCCAGGCCGCGATATTATCCCAATGTTCGCCACATTCATTGTCTGCCTAATAATCGGCGTAGAACTCGGCATTTTGATCGGAGTCGGCATAAATATCGCCCTCCTTCTTTTCTATTCTGCCAAGCCAAATATAAAAACCGAAAAACTGGTATTTATCTCCATTTTTTTACTTTTAGAGAAAAATTGTATTTTCAGTGTGAAAACGGTATCGAGTATATGTCAGTCAAACCAAATTCGAGCATTTACTTCCCAGGGGTTGAACATTTACGGTATACAGTTTTGACTGCCGGAAGTGCCCAATTGCCGGTTGTTATTGATTGTTCTCTTGTGGAAAGTACAGATTTTACGACGGCAAAAGTAAAAACCGAATTAAAATTTTTCTGTTTTTAACTTTATTTTTAGGGTATTTCTTCGCTGCTGAAAGATTTTAAATCAAGACAGCAAATTCTACTTTTTGTCAATGTCCATTCTTCTCTTTCCGCTGTACTGAAGCCGATCTGTCCAAATTTTCTGCACACGAACTCCAACGAGCTCGGAGACGTTCTAGCCGGTAAGAATTTAGAATTTTTGAGCATTTTTCTTCGATCTTTCGCCAAGAAACCACTTTTTTGACCTTCAAAAATTTTTGGTTTTTAGATTTACGAAAGAACGGTCGCCCAGAAGAGCTCACACTTATATCGACGGAGATGAAAGAAATTTATCAGGACGATACGAAAGACTGCGATGAGCCACTATTGGTCAAAAGTCCCTCTCCTACAATCGTACCCTCCGTTTAAAATCTCAATTCCCACTTATTTTTAATTTAAAAGACATTTTTTGTATATAAACTTTTATATATTTATACAGTGTAAATAACCAAAATTCTTCCATCTTTTGTAATTTCGTTTTTCGCTTACTAAAATCGTTTAGATGCATAATGTACTTAATATTAGATAATTTTGTTTGTTTATATTGCAATTGTTTATATTACAATTTTTTTATTAACTTAATTTTAATTGAAATAACTTTACTTAAAAATTTTTCAAAAGAAAATATTGTGTAACCCTCAATATGCAGTATTCAGACTTTTTTTTTTTTTACTGGCATGTTTTGTCTTGTTCAAATTTAGGGTTATATAAACAAAAGACTTGAAATAAAAACGTATATTAAACAAAATTAAAAAATAATTTATTTAAAATATTGTACATTTTGAGCAAAATATATTTACAACAATGAAAAAAAAAGGTAACATAAAAAAAAGAGGTTATGACTAAAATAGAGAATATCACAACTTTGTACATGATAGATACAAATATACAGAATACTTTGGTATTTTTTTAACGGGGGTTTAAGTTTTCGTTTTTTTGGGTGTGTAGTCTCTTCTCCAGTAGGCGTGGTCGGAGAGGTCCAGGCTGTCAGGAAGGGTGACTACGTATTGGGAGGGCGTACGAGGCAAAGACATCGTACTGTACCGGTTTTCAGATTTGATGGAGTGAGTATAATCGCGAGTTCCGCGTCTTTTCAGGGTAAAATCGCGTTCGCCAGTCGCCTGATAGGAATCCCGCCATTGGACCCAACTGTGACGACAAATCGGATCGACCGGTCCCCAATTTCGAGAAGGTTTCAAACTACTAGCTATCTTCTGGGCAAGGTTATAATCAACTTGTGACGCCACTTGACATATTGCCACTACGAAAATCACCAGCCATAAAACTCCATACAGAACCCATCCGGACAAATACACCCAGTAGTCATCAGAACTTTCATCTTCGCCAGTCAGCGGGAGAAAAACAAACGAAGCAATTTCCAAACCCTAAAAACATAAAAAAAACTTAGAAGTTATTAAAAAATAATTTCTTACCACTAAAAATATGGGAGTTGTGAACCAAACAGAATTCCAAAGCTTGGAAAGTTTGTAGCCGAGGACAAATTCGAAGTCGTTTCGTAAAGCGTCGATTCCGTAAATCCAGATGAAGCCGACAAGCTCCAGTGCTGTAGACATGGCGACCATATGGCCAATGACATAATAGTCAAGCATGTGCAAAAATTTTAGCTTTTCGGGTAGCATGATAGCTATGCCGATGATGAAGCCGATTGAACAAATTAGCCCCGTTACTATCCATGTACGCCATTTATTCTTCGATTCCACACTCAACGAGACTGCTATGGTGTAAATAAGGGCCACCTGTAAATTTAAAATTCATCAATTTAGAACTTTTGTTGTCCACTTTTCATGAAGATCCTTTCTCGCAGCTACAGCTATGAAAATAATCTTGTTCTAAACTCTAACCATGATAACATAACCTTATCATTTAATTCAAATCTTATTTAGGCTAATCTAAAGTTAAATTCACTCTTACCATGCTTGTAAATCCCGAAAAAAGAATAAGCAAAAAAGCCAGCATTGCCCAAAGCTGACGGTCTTCACCAAAACAACATGATCCCATATTGTAGATAACATTCATCACAAAAAGAAGGGGAACTTCAAGAAGTTGATCGGTTATCGTTACTCGTCCGAGCCACAATAAACCAGACAAACGCCAGCCACACCAATCAGGACGTTGCAAAATATATACAAGGAAGCCATCCTGAAATTTTAATTAATAAAAAACACAATAACCCAAAGCATAAATACCAAAATGCGTTGCTTTTTGAATAGATGTTTCCAGAACTTGTCGTGATATTTCCAAAGCCGATTTGTGTCGAAAAAAAGAATTGGACAACAGCGTAGTACCAGGTCTAAAACAGAAAAAATAGGATTTCATGTAGATTAGTTAAATTCTGCCTACGTCGACCTATAATGGGTCTTTTGTGCACCCTTCTTATTAAATCAGAGCTACCCGTTGAGCCCCAGGCTTTTAATTAGCCTCCAGGGGCTTGTATAGTTCAATGGGCTGCGTTTTTCTTCCCCAAAGCCTTTTTTCTGCACTGCCTGATCAGGTATGCAGTGAACATTCTGACCAATATGGAGCTAACGCAACAGGTTATTCAACCGTAACCTTACCACTGAATAAACCTCAAGCCAGGTTATGGTGGAAGGTTGGCGGCATGTACAGTGGTAATGTTCACTTATGTTCCATAGGTTCCATACACTTAGGTAATGCCACCAACACAGATGGAACAGTTTCTCTTACAGAGGATTTATGTCTTCTAGGGAGATAGAATATTTCCACACATCCAGGTTTAACGTAACTTACATCAAATTTCATAACTGGTTCCCAACTTAAGCTGAAAAGAGCTGAAAGTCCTTTCGTGTCGATCGTAAGTTGTTGAGTCAAAAGAGCGATCAATCCAGCGACCAATGGAAGGCCGAGGCAAAACGCCGATATCCTGTACGACTTCACACCTCTTGAAACACTAAAAAAATCCATTTGAATATAAACTCCCATAACTATAAATTAATGTACCTTAACATAATAAAGGCCCAGACTAGAAAAAGAAGCGTAACGTTCACTCCGAACCACATCGGATCTTTGTCCAGCGGCTTTAAAAATGTTTTTCTAAAAAAAGAAATTTAAAAATTAGTAGGTTGTTAATTTTACTACATGGGCGTAAAATGCCACATTACACTCACTCTAAACATGATTCGCTTTGAACATTCTCTGGCTGATCCTGAAAAATAGAGGTTCCTGATCACTCAAAAATTTGGTAAGATTGGTTTTTTCCCCGCAAAAAATAAAAATGAAACCCAGTGAAACGGGCGATTCTTGATGAAAAAATATCGAAAAATGATTACAATTATAATTGGCTGAGAGCTCATGATGACCGAGACGCATTCTTGAAACGGCAAAGGCCCTTTTACGCTCCACAAAGCGTAGAATAAGGCGATTACCATAACGACTGGATAGTAGACAGCGAGGAAAAACGAACATAGCACTTTTACGAATCCCACACCTGAAAAAAAGTTATTTTGGCAAGCTTGATATGACGTTTACCTTTCAGTATGGGGACCGCCCGCCATATTTTGGTCGTTCCCTGCTGACAAAATTGGCCTAGGACGATCTCAAGAAATGCCAAAGGTATTCCAAACAAAATTGTTATCGAAGCATAAATTATTAAGAATGTTCCTAAAAAAGAGAAAAAAAATTACGTTTCCTAGCAACGGTAAATTAATGTTTTAATGGTGATTGCGTCAAAGATTACAATGGCACCCACGAATAAATTAACACACAATGACATTTTTTTTATAAATAATAAGTTGGGTACCTCCTCCGTGCATGTAGACGACCCTCGGTAGCCTCAAGATGTTGCCTAAGCTGAACGTCAAACTCAAGGCGACTAAAATCGTGTTTAGGCGTGGAAAAAACGAACATGACGGCTTCTGAAAAAAAAAAAATTAGTTTTAAAGATTAAGAAGGCAGTGAACTGTCCGAGATTGGCCCAAGGTCCAAGATTTTTGAGACGGAACGTCTCTTCTTGTGTAAACTGCGGTTATTGGTTAACCAAATGTCAAGTAAAAATCGTACCCATGAAGTCATTATCAAGATGTCAACTGGACGACATACAAATCAAAACTGGGTTCGTTTTTCTTTAGGGGGGTATTTGTGATTCTAATGTCGCAAATATCGAACAATAAAACGCCATCTTAATTAAAACGTGTCGTTCATTTTTTTATAAATAGGAGTGATTACCTTTAAATTTATGCGGCAAATTTTTTTCATCAAAATATTCAGGTGGCAGTAAGTCACACTAAGGATTGGCCGAGAAAGGTGTCAAAATAGGTTTTTGTCGGATATCTCGAAAACTATGAGGTTTAACGCAAAAAGTATTAAGTACAAAATTAATCTACGTTAAATTTCCAACAAAAAGTATTTAGCACGTATTTTGGCTTAAGAGAACGGTTTCGGAGTTAAGAACTGTAAAAAAAAAGTTTTTGTTCTTACACATATCATCAAATATCTCGAAAACCGTTGGCTCTAGCGAGATAAAGACTTAGTACAAAATTAATCTTTATGCGATTCCAAATAAACAATTACTTATAAATTTTTGTCCTAAAACTAATAGTTTAGGAGTTTTAGGTGTAATTAACTCGGAAAATGATGATCGAATGGAGTCCATAATAGGCTCATTATAAAGGGTGCACGAACTTTTTCTTTTTGTCAACAGCTATTAGATAATTGAAAAGAGCCCTAAAAAATTAGTTTTTGAGAGAAGGTGGTCACAGGTCGATGAACTTTATTTTTTGTGATTAAATCTAGTAGGAAATCTTTATTTGATTATGATAGGGGCTTAGATTTAATAAAAAAAACCCTATCTTGTAAAAAAAATTAATCTTTGAAGCCATTGTTGAACAAATTTCCGATTTTCCTAACTTTCAATCCGTCAAATCTTTCTATTTCCGGGGAGAAAAAAGGAACTGTCACATTTTCTTGGCCAAAGCTAGCAATTGAGATTGTCCGTTTAACTACCGGGATCGTGTCTGGCGTCGTGAGTTTCGATTTAAAACGTTTAAAATCCGCTTTTTGAACCTGAATCGTGAGTTCAAGATTAAAAACACGAATAATTTTTAAAATATGTTTTGTTCTTTTCATAAGTTGGCAACATTGATTAGAACGTAACAGAAGGGTAATCAAGGTTATCCATAAAGAACCTAATATCGAAAAGGACACGATCGGACATGCTCTGCTTATGCGACAAAATTATAGACCTCACAAACGGACTACACGCCCCAATGACATTTCCTTTAATCACTTTTTACGACATACTTCTTTTCATGAAAAAAAGGAAGAAAATCTTCAGGTTTTACGGTGTGTGATTCTCGTGATTTACCCGACCGGCGGATGTAATTTTGTTCGCTTTTTTTATTTTTTATTACATGCAGTTCAAGTTTTTCAAGGTTAAACGGCGATTTAAACGACTATTTTAACAACATTCTTTGTTATCTGTGGCAGCTACGTCGGTACTCGTTTTTCTCTCCTACTTTGGAGTTTTTGATTAAAAAATTAGGATTTTTTTACTCAGATTTTGGTGTATTGAAATTCAGAATTTAAAATTAGATTTTAAAATTGAAGTTTTCACCACAATTTTGATGATCTGAGGTGAAGAAGAATGCAACGAGGGCGATTTTTGAATTTCGAAAAAATGGCGGAGATATGTCTGTTTGAAATTTTAAAAAATTCGCTGCGGTCGAACTGTTAATCCGATTTTCACCAAATTTTCACCCATTACTCCTTATATTTTTTAAGAACTTTTGGTGTAAAAAAATTGCCACTTTATTATTATTATTTTTTTTAATAGGGAGAAATTTCATACATCTACCCATTACGAGAGGCATATCCCTAGGCCAAAGAGCCCATTATTTCTACCTTGACACTTACAATGTTCGAAAAAAAAAGAACTTAAAAAATTTTTCAGAAAAAAAAGCGCAAATTTTAAAAAGAAAACCCGGAAAATTTTCGAAAAAAAAACTCGGAAAATTTTTCAAAAAAACTCGGAAAATTGAAAAAAAAACTTGGAAAAAACTTCCCCCTCCCTTATACTACCCCCTCTTTTATACTTTCCCTCCCTTATACTACCCCCTCTTTTATACTTTCCCTCCCTTATACTACCCCCTCTTTTATACTTTCCCTCCCTTATACATCCCCTTCGTTATACTTTCGGTCCCTTATACTTCCCGCTCTGTTATACTTCCCCCTCCGTTATACTTCCCCTCCTATATACTTCCCCTCCTATATACTTCCCCCTCCTATACTGTTACTTCTCTTTAAGGAAGTTTTCGTTGGAAGCTCTTCAAACCTGTACTTTGGCTTCCTTGCCCCAAAACTTCCATTTATCGAATTTTTCGATGTTCTCCTAGCTCTTCTTGACCATGTACTCCCATTTTACCGGACTTCTGGCTATTTAAAAAAATCAAAAAGTAAAAGGAGACTTAATTTTTGGTCAACATCCAAAAGAGATCTGCCTTCTCAATCATTGTCTCTGGGGGCACCTATGATCACAAAGGCCATTCGGTAATATTTTGAGCAGCCGTAAAGTTATGGTCATGGGAAGGATGGGACGTGTTTAAAATAATACTTGGAAGCCAAAGCCGTCAAGGCGATGAAGTCTCGCATATGAATCGACTTTACGAAGGACGTCTTTTAACGGTGAATGTCGCTTTATCAATGACCCACATTTTTTTGTCATTTTAATTTTTTTTCTTCTTTTTCTCAAAACAAAATTTACGAGTTTAAACGCGAACAGACCGGTTTTTGACAAAAAAAAATGAAGAATTAAAATATTCAACGATTCGTCCACTGAAAAGGAAATTAGAAAAGAAGTCACTGACCTGGAGATTTTTTTTTTCATAACTAACCGACCTTGAAAAATAACTTCCATAGAGGTTCCACACTCGATTTACCTTATCATTTTTTCGTGTTAAAATATGCAGAAAATTAACTTTCTAATGAGCTAAAATTGGGTGAAACGCCTTCATTTTAACTTTCTCGAAAGAAATTTATTGTGATAACCTCCACAGGCGGTTTTTTCCTAAGCGTAGTATCTCCCTGCGACCGGATTTTGTTAAAATATTGTTTTGTTCTTTTCATAAGTTGGCAACATTGATTAGAACGTAATAACAGAAGGGCAATCAAGGTTATCCATAAAGAACCTAAAATATCGAAAAGGGATCGGACTTGCTCTTCTCATGCGATTGGAAGAAAAAAAAGCCTCCCTGCGACGGTTCAAAAATGCTGAGGAAACGGGGTAAAAATGTTTTCTCCTAAATTCCGAGCGTTTCTTCCAACTAACATTTCTTCTAACTTCCAACGAAAACTTCCTTAAAGAGAAGTAAAAATAGGAGGGGGAAGTATAACGGGGGGGGCAGTATAAGGAAGGGTGAAGTATAACGGAGGGGAAGTATAAGGGAGAAGAAGTGTAACGAAGGGGAAGTATAACGGAGGGGAAGCATAAGGAAGGGGAAGTGTAACGGAGGGGGAAGTATAAGGGAGGGGAAGTATAACGGAGGGGAAGTGATGATTAAGATTATAATCCTTATTATGATTATGCCTACTCTGGTTATAGGAGATACTGAGCTTTTTGAAGCCCATTTTGCCGAGAAATTGGGGAACAAATTTTTCTCTAAAAGGTAATAAAAGTGCAATACGTCTTCTGCTATTTCATAAAAGGTGCGCCCCTCCAGAGCGATTTATCCTACCGCATCCGTTCTCTACGACGCAAAAGATTGAATTTAATATTTCATAAATAAAAAATATTTATTGCCCACTGTTTAGTAACTGAGTTTCCGGTGAAAGTAAGAGAATTAGAAGAAATAGAGAAAGAAAAAAAAAGAAGAATAACTATTTGTCCTTCGTTACGCAAGAATTTAACGAGAAATGCGACAGGATCACGTACAATTGCATTCCTCCACAGATAACAACGGAGGTGTCCCCTCTCATCCCGTTTTTCCGGAATTTCTCTTATTTTTCTGAAAATCGAAACCTCCCGATTTTTATACGAGGAGCTCGTTGAACCTGAATGCTAATCGTGGACGTTCAGGCATTTTTAAGGTTATCAAGAAAACATTCATGATGATTCATGAATCGATCTTTATGACGTCATCAGTGAATAAGCATGCGAAGAAAGAAAAAAAGGTAACCTTTTCTCTTTTGGAGATCGTTTTCTTTTTTCCCAAACTATGCCCATTTCACTGTCGCCAGTTCCCATCCATTGTGGACTCTAACTAGCTTACAATTAAACTAATGAGTTGGGCTACACCTTCAAAAACTGATGAAACTTTTAACAAAATTATTTTTTTAACAAATGGACACGTGTTCACACGTGAAACTCAATAACTCACGTGATAGAAAAACCACAGGTGTATTAGTGACCTTTGGAGGAGAGAGTAGTCCATTTAAAATTTTTTTTTTCCCCCCGGAAAAGAATTTGATTAAAAATAAATCATTTTATTCAACACTAACCCACTTTTAAAACCACAAATTCGATAAACGTCAAGAGAAAACTTCAATTCAAACGGTTGCACCCAGCTGATCGAAATGAGCAATCAATTATTTAGCCATTCGTGCATAAATATTTATATTTGCAAAATTTGTGTATTAAAAGGCAGTTTAGGCTGAATTTTACACACTTTTCACTCAATTTAAATTAAATCTAATATTTAAACTGTGTATACTTTTTAGGAAATTTTCGGGTGTAGAAGACAGTACTGGTTTGAAGAGCTTCCAACGAAAACTTCCTTAAAGAGAAGTAACAATATAGGAGGGGAAGTATTACGGAGGGGACGTACAAAGGAGGGGGAAGTATATGGGAGGGGAAGCATAACAGAGGGGGAAGTATAAGTCAGGGGAAGTATAACGGAAGGGCAAATAAAACGGAAGGGGAAGTATAAAGGAGGGGGAAAGGTAAGGGAGGGGAAGTAGAAAGAAGGGGGAAGTATAAGGGTTTCTTTTTTTCGAAAATTTTTTTAATGCTCAAGGTAGAAATAATGGGCTTTTTGGCCTACGGATGTGCATCTCGTAATGGGTAGAAGTATGAAATTTCTCCATACTAAAAAAAATAATAATTAAAAAGTGGCAATTTTTTACACTAAAAATTCTTAAAAAATATAAGGAGTAATTGGTGAAATTTTGGTGAAAATCGGAACAACGGTTCGGCCGCAGCGAATTTTTTAAAATTTCAAACAGACATATCTCCGCCATTTTTTCGAAATTCAAAAATCGCCCTCGTTACATTCTTCTTCACCGGCTAAAGAAATTTGTGTGAAAATTTGGTGAAAATCGGTTGAAAACTGTGGCCGTAAAGTGTTCCAGAAAAATGCTACGGACGTCCGGACGGCACCACAGACAAAGTTGAGACAATAACTTCTTTAAGGAAGTTAAAACGTTCTTCGAGGGTATTACAGTAACTTCAAGGAAGTTAAAAATATCTAAAAAATGCGTCGATTCCGAGACTACAACCCCCATTTCTTTCGAAATCCACCCAAAAAGGATTCAACGAATTTATTTAAAAAGTCGACAACGCATGTTTTGAGCGATAAGATTTGCCCAATGGCGCCGTGACTAAACGTCGCTTTTTAGTTATTTCCGGCAAAGATACGTTTTCAGGAAACCTTATTTTTTATTTGTTTTGGAAATACGATTCAGAAAATTCCGCATAGCCGACCTTGAAGCATCCCGACATTCTTGAATTTATTTTATTTTTTTCAATTACTTTTAGGTAAAATATTATTAACGTTAAGCAATCTAAAATTGGATTCCAAGATTTTTTATAGGAATGTGAAAGCATCAGGAAATTGCGAATAAAATATGGAATACGCAGGAAAAACCCCATTTTCGAGCCTCAACGGGTTGTTTATTTTTTTACAATAAATTGTTCACTATTCACACCCATGTTATTTGAACATGTGTACACGCCTACATACCTGTAAATAAAAAAAAATTCCTTAATAAACCGTTGCATAAAAAAGCAAGGGCGACCTTCCCGGATCACCCGCACATAAAAACGGCAGATGTGAACCAACGGTTTCTCCCCGACCTGTCTCGATTTCCTCTTAAGAAAACTATTGTTTGTGCACACGGGTTTATTATTTCTTAAGGGCTTTTTTTTTAAATCTAGAAATAGAGTTTCTCGAAAAACTGGGAAAAACTTTTTGAAATCGGGTAGAAATGTCCAATCCCATTCAAAAGCGAACAGATACGAAAGAGGGCCGGAAGAGCCAGGAAAACATAAAAAAATGGAACTTTTTGGGCAAAAAGAGCCAGAAAAACATCCGAAAATGCGATAAAATTGAAGTTTCTGGGCCTCAAGGGCCAAGAAAACATCCGAAAATCGATAAAAGAAAAGTTTCTGTGCAAGAAGAGCCAGAAAAACATCAATAAATGCGATAAAATTGAAGTTTCGGTGTATGAAGAGCCAGGAAAACATAAAAACAAAAAAAATGCGAAAAATGGAACTTTCTGGGCAAGAAGAGCCAGGAAAACATCCAAAAATGCGATAAAATGGAAGTTTTTGGGCCTGAAGAGCCAAGAAAACATTTGAAAATCGATAAAAGAAAAGTTTCTGTGCACGAAGAGCCAGGAAAACATAAAAAAATGCGATAAAATTGAAGTTTCTGTGTATGAAGAGCCAGGAAAACATTAAAAAAAAAATGCGAAAAATGGAACTTTCTGGGCAAGAAGAGCCAGGAAAACATCCAAAAATGCGATAAAATGGAAGTTTTTGGGCCTGAAGAGCCAAGAAAACATTTGAAAATCGATAAAAGAAAAGTTTCTGTGCAAGAAGAGCCAGGAAAACATCCAAAAATGCGATAAAATTGAAGTTTCGGTGTATGAAAAGCCAGAAAAGCATAAAAAAAAAATGCGAAAAATGGAACTTTCTGGGCAAGAAGAGCCAGGAAAACATAAAAAAAGGCGAAAAAATTGAACTTTCTGGGTAAGAAGAGCCAGGAAGACATCCGAAAATGCGATAAAATAGAAGTTTCTGTGCAAGAAGAGCCAGGAAAACATCCAAAAATGCGATAAAATGGAACTTTCTAGGCCAGAATAGCCAGGAAAACATCAAAAAATGCGATAAAAAGGAAGTATCTGGGCCAGAAGAGCCAGGAAAACATCTAAAAATGCGATAAAATGGAACTTTCTAGGCAAGAATAGCCAGGAAAACATCAAAAAATGCGATAAAAAGGAAGTATCTGGGCCAGAAGAGCCAGGAAAACATCAAAAAAGGCGAAAAAATGGAACTTTCTGGGCAAGAAGAGCCAGGAAAACATCGGAAAATTCGATAATAAGAAAGTATCTGGGCCAGAAGAGCCAGGAAAACATCAAAAAGGCGAAAAAATGCAACTTTCTTAGCAAGAATAGCCAGGAAAACATCCGAAAATGCGATAAAATGGAAGTTTCTGGGCCTCAAGAGCCAAGAAAACACCAAAAAGGCGAAAAAATGAACTTTCTAGGCAAGAATAGCCAGGAAAACATCCAAAATGCTATGAAATGGAAGTTTCTGGACCTCAAAAGCCAAGAAAACATCCGAAAATCGATAAAAGAGAAGTTTCTGTACAAGAAGAGCCAGGATAACTCCGAAAATGCGAAAAAATGGAACTTTCTGTGCAAGGATAGCCAGGAAAACATCCGAAAATGCGATAAAATGGAAGTTTCTAAAAACCCGTAAATAGAACCGAAAAAAAAAAAACTTCAGATAGAAGTGTGAAAATCTGAGACGTTTTCCGCAAGGCACATAATCGAAAGCGTCATTACACAATGCTCACACTTTTCCCAACGTATTTTTTTCCAATCCAAGATCTTAAAAAAGCGGACTTTCGTTTCCGAATTAGTTAACAGGAAACTCGGGCTTAAGTACGGTGAGAATCTCGTTTACATATTAGTCCCTTTTTTTTTCCGGAAGTTATTCGACCTTGTTTGTTTTCACTCAATTAAGAAAGTCGACAGACGAGTATCGAGAGTAAGGAAATAGTGTTTATTTAGCGCTTAAACTTCCTTTTTTATAGTGTAATGAAGTGTAATAATCCATTTCGTAACGCCTTTTTATCAGTTTTTTTGTGTGTGTAATTAAGGTTTTAAAATCGTCATCAAGGCTAAACGAGGAGAGTTTTAAAGGCGCCATATTAGAAGAAAAATTTCCGTTATTTCTATTTTTTTATGACCATAAAATATCATTGACATCACACGTTTGCATTTTTTTTCTTATTTAGAAGTTTTGAATTTATGAGCCTGAAAAGAAATACCGCTAAGCTTAGGTGACATTAGCCTAATCTCACCGCCTTCCGCAAGAAGAAAGATAGAGAAAAAAAAACTTTGAAGAAATTATGGTAATCACTCCAGCTCAATGAAATGCTAACTGGCTTGCTCAGGTTAACAGATGCCACCACCTATGAGGCTTCGCGGTCGAGGAAAAATATGTAAAATTGAGGAAAACGTTCGAAAATCGGGCAATAAGGAAACCCCTCTTTTAGGTATTAACTTCCTTAAAGAAGTTATTGTAATACCCACCATGGAGGGTCAAATCGAATATGGATCTACATCTATCTCAACTTTGTCACACTTTACGGCCACAGTTTTCAACCGATTTTCACCAAATTTTCTTCAGTCAGAGAACAAGAAAATAACGAGGGCGATTTTTAAATGTCGAAAAAATGGCGGAGATATGTCTGTTTGAAATTTTAAAAAACTCGCTGTTGGTACGATTTTCACCAAATTTTCACCAATTACTCCTTATATTTTTACGAATTTTTGGTTTTAAAAAATTATCATTTTAGAAGGGAGAAATTCCATAATTCCACGCCTTACCAGAGGGACCTTTCTTGCGCAAAAATCCCATTATTTCTACCTTGATACTTACAAAAATTTTCGAAAGAAAAAAAACCTAGAAAATTTTTCGGAAAAAAACTTAGAAAATTAAAAAAAATAAAATTCCCCCTCCGTTATACTTTCCATTCTTTATACTTCCCCTCCTTTGTACTGAATCCTCCGTTATACTTCCCCTCCTTTGTACTGAATCCTCCGTTATACTTCCCCCTCCGTTATACTTCCCCCCTTTGTACTACCCCATTTTACTTCCCCCTCCGTTATACTTCCTCTCCGTTATATTTCCCCTCCGTTATACTTCCTCTCCGTTATACTTCCTCTCCGTTATATTTCCCCTAGGTTATACTTCCTCTCCGTTATACTTCCCTTCTTTTTACTGTCTCCTCCGTTATACTTCCCTTCTTTTTACTGCCTCCTCCGTTATACTTCCCTCCCCATTTACTTCCCCCTCCGTTATACTTCCCTCCTTTGCACTAACCCCTTTTACGTCCTCCTCCTTTATACTTCCTCTCCGTTATATTTCCCCTCCGTTATACTTCCCCCCTTTATGCTTCCCTTCTTTTTACTGAATCCTCCGTTATACTTCCCCTTTTTTATACTTCCAGTCCGTTATATTTCCCCTCTGTTATACTTCCCTTCTTTTTACTGCCTCCTCCGTTATACTTCCCCTTTTTTATACTTCCAGTCCGTTATATTTCCCCTCTGTTATACTTCCCTTCTTTTTACTGCCTCCTCCGTTATACTTCCCTTCTTTTTACTGCCTCCTCCGTTATACTTCCCTCCCCATTTACTTCCCCCTCCGTTATACTTCCCCTCCTTTGCACTAACCCCTTTTACGTCCCCCTCCTTTATACTTCCTCTCCGTTATACTTCCCCCCTTTATGCTTCCCTTCTTTTTACTGAATCCTCCGTTATACTTCCCCTTTTTTATACTTCCTCTCCGTTATACTTCCCCCTCCTTTATGCTTCCCTTCTTTTTACTGCTTCCTCCGTTATACTTCCCCTCCCTTTTACTTCCCCCTCCGTTATACTCCTCCCTTTTACTTCCTCTCCGTTATACTTCCCCCTCCTTTATGCTTCCGTTCTTTTACTGCCTCCTCCGTTATACTTCCCCTCCCTTTTACTTCCCCCTCCGTTATACATCCCATTTTTTATACTTCCTCTCCGTTATACTTCCCCCTCTTTTATACTTCCCTTCTTTTTACTGCCTCCTCCGTTATACTTCCCCTCCCTTTTACTTCCCCCTCCGTTATACTCCCCTCCTATACTGTTACTTCTCTTTAAGGAAGTTTTCTTTGGAACTCTTCAAACCAATACTTTTATTCTAAACCATTTTTTTCTCTCTATTTTTTAATATACGGTAAATTCAAAGGAATTTTCGCAGTTTACACACCTTAAATTCGTGATATGGGCCAACATAATTACGTAATCCTACCCTACGGATAATCCGACATTTTTAAATAATTCAAAAAACGCCGGAAAGCACGATTACTTGTCTATCATCGGAAACAAACGTAAAAAAAGAAGTTTTGAAAACAATAAAGACGTGAAAATGACTCAAAAACGTGTCTATGCATACGAAACGACTTATTCATGAAAAGAGGGGGAAAAAATCGATTTAAAAAAAAAATAAAGGCTGATGAAAAGTACATAAAAGTGTCATTTTGTCAATACAAGTGTTTAGTTAACTTTTAATTGTTAGTAGTAGAATTTTTAAAGAAGAAAAAGTTTGTTGGTTATTTTTATTTTGCAAAAAGACTATTAAAGAAAATTTATTATGTAATTTTTTGAAGTCGTTTTTCTCCTTTTGATTAAATTAAACACAGGAATCCTTTAGAAACGTGTTTCCGGAAAGTATAAAAAGAGGATAGTGGACATTTGTGTCAAACGAGCCGGAGGGCCGGGATTTACATACAAAACAAAGCGGACATAGAAAAAAAAATTTTTTTTTTCAAAACTAATACCGGATATTTTCACATCTTCACAAAATTACGATTCCGTAAAAAAAATCGCCGAGGATGCCGGCCTTCAATTAATTTTCGGATTTTAAAGTCACGTTCATATCAAATTGTCAGTTTTCCTGGGAGGAAAAAAAAGTTGCGCTTTCTAATAAAATATCATTCTAATTAAACTTTGAAGCTCACGAACGTTTAAAACGCACTGATAAATAACTGGGTAAATACGTGAAAGCTAAAATTGATAATATAATTCTTTTTAAAAAAATGTCCAATTGCTTTGAAACTGGTTCAGAGTGATTGTCAAGTCTGGGACAAGGACGCGTCGCTTTCCTCCCCACACGCGCGTGGAAAAACCGTGGGACGTGCCGGTCGGACGTGTGGGGACGAAATTTTCACCGAAAACCCGCCCGTTTCTCAAGAATTAAAAAAGGAAACCGATTTGTCTCTCTTTTTTATGTCTCTTGTCCAGAGAAATCGAGAGTATTAATTATCCGGTAGATTTGTTCAACCCCTTTCAAAACCACAACTTCTCATGGAGTTTGGCTTTTAATTTAAATTAAGTCTAAAAAAATGATTATAGAATACTATAAATAGTGATTTCAATGAAGGTATTGTGGTTTTTTCCCATCTCATCACTTTTTGTCCTCGAACGACCAATAAAAATCGGTTTCGGACAAGGTCAATTTCAATGACGGAAAAAACTTTTTTTTATCACTTTTTAGTGCCAAAACTTTAAAGCCTTATAGGTCCTAAAATATTGGTCCGACACAAAAACCGTACATGTAATTTTTTATAGGAAATTCAATTTTCTACAACTTTTATTTAAGGATGTTTTTTGATTTGCGCAGCAGTTCTCGAGATAAATCGGGAAAATTGGAACCCAAAGCTTGATTTTCATAAACGAGTGATTTTTTATCACTTTTTAGAGTCAAAACTTTAAAGCCTTATAGGTCCTAAAATATTGGTCTAACACAAAAACCGTATAAGTACTTTTTTATAGAAAATTTAATTGTCTATAACTTTTATTTAGTAATGTTTTTTGATTTGAGCAGCAGTTTTCGAGATAAATCGGGAAAATTGGAACCCAAAGCTTTTTTTTATCACTTTTTAGTGTCAAAACTTTAAAGCCTTATAGGTCCTAAAATATTGGTCTAACACAAAAATCGTACAAGTACTTTTTTATAGGAAATTTAATTGTCTACAACTTTTAATTAGTAATGTTTTTTGATTTGAGCAGTAGTTTTTGAGATAAATCGGGAAAATTGGAACCCAAAGCTTGATTTTTATAAACGAGTGATTTTTATCACTTTTAGAGTCAAAACTTTAAAGCCTTATAGGTCCTAAAATATTGGTCTAACACAAAACCCGTTTAAGTACTTTTTTATAGAAAATTTAATTATCTACAACTTTTATTTAGTAATGTTTTTTGAGTTGAGTAGCAGTTTTCGAGATAAATCGGGAAAATTGGAACCCAAAGCTTGATTTTCATAAACGAGTGATTTTTTATCACTTGTTAGTGTCAAAACTTTAAAGCCTTATAGGTCCTAAAATATTGGTCTAACACAAAAACCGTATAAGTACTTTTTTTATAGAAAATTTAATTGTCTACAACTTTTATTTAGTAATATTTTTTGATTTGAGCAGCAGTTCTCAAGATAAATCGGGAAAATTGGAACCCAAAGCTTGATTTTCATAAACGAGGGATTTTTTATCACTTTTTAGAGCCAAAACTTTAAAGCCTTATAGGTCCTAAAATATTGCTCTAACACAAAAACCGTATAAGTACTTTTTTATAGAAAATTTAATGTTCTACAACTTTTATTTAAGGATGTTTTTTGATTTGCGCAGCAGTTCTCGAGATAAATCGGGAAAATTGGAACCCAAAGCTTGATTTTCATAAACGGATGATTTTTTATCACTTTTTAGAGTCAATACTTTAAAGCCTTATAGTTCCTAAAATATTGGTCTAACACAAAAACCGTATAAGTACTTTTTTATAGGAAATTTGATTTTTTACAACTTTTATTTAAGGATGTTTTTTGATTTGCGCAGCAGTTCTCGAGATAAATCGGGAAAATTGGAACTCAATGCTTGATTTCCATAAACGAGTGATAGAACTTTAAAGCCTCATAGGTCCTCTAATATTAATCTTGCGAAAAAAACCGATAAATACTTTTTTTAGACAATTTAATTTTCTACAATTCATAGTCAGTCACATTTTTTGATCCGAGCAACTGTTTCCAAGATAAAAATGAAAAGCTGGAAAAATTGGCAAGCTTGACTAACAACTGAGTTTTTCTTCCGAAATTCTGTAGAAATTTCGCCAAACTTCAACTTTTCAGCATTTTTTCTGGCCTTACAGAACTTACAAATAAACACTCGAAACCGATAGCTATGCAGACAGCCTGCAATGCGGAAATTTTATTATGATTCATTCGGAACGGTTTTTTACCTATCGCCCACATAATAATCTTATTGTGTAGGAGCTTTATTTATAATATTGCTTGCAAATTTATTCATCCGACCTTAAAAATTCATAGCCGTGTCAAAATGACAATTTTTCTTACCTTTTTCAATATAATTAAGTGAAAAGGACAAAATCTCCAGTTTACCTGTAAAAGAAAAAAAAAATTAATAATAAAATAAGTGGGTGAGTGATTAAGGACTCTGAACAAGAAGAATTAAAAATTACGCAAAACAAACATTTAAAAACCACAAATGTCTTATAATTTCTTCTTTTGAAAAAAAACCAAAATTGAAAAATTGTGGTCTATGATTCAATATTTTCGTAAAACACGGAAGAAGACGCATTTTTTAGTTAGATAATTTTATTTTGGTTTTTTTAAAACACATTATTACGTAAAGATTGGAAATTCTCAATAAAATGAGTACAATAGGAAATAAAAAAAAATTTTATGTTTTTTTTTTAAATATTAAAATGAATATTCATTTGAGGAAGAGGAAAACGAGGGTTAAAAGTGAAACTGATTCAAAACAATACAAATAGCGGGGTATTCCTCCTAGCGGGTTTTTTTTTATCACACCTTCCCACTCGGTTTCACAATTTATTCTCATCTCACTTTCGTTCGAAAAGATCGCAGGGGGATTCTTCCATTGTTTACATCTGAGCAACACAATGAGATAATCCAAGGTCGAATCGCCGGGATCGGACTTGCATAAGAAGGGAGAACACCAAACATAACGCATTTCACCCTAAAGCAGTTGAACATAAAAAATCTGCAGTTCACCATAATGTGTTTCGGTATAATGCAATTGAACATAAAGCTCTCAAAAGTTCAAAAATTTTTAGCATAATGCATTTCAACATAAAGCGTTTCGCCATAAACGACTTTTTCAGTAAATACAACTCGACATAAAAAAAAGTATCACCATAACGCTTCTCACCATAAAAGCCTCTCTTTAAACTTGTTGTTTCGCCATAAAACTGTTTCTGTCGTTTGAGCATAATCCATCTCACCATAAACTGGGGACAGCGAAAGAGCAAGCCTACTTTCGCCGTTTAAAACGCGATTATGGCAAAACGACAAAAACCTTAAAACTTGATAGTTCACCATAATGAAATTCAACATAAAGAAGCATCTCACCATAAAAAATATCTCCAACTCAACATAATGAAAATAGTCGAAAACAGAGATTTAACACTTGTCGTTTCGACATAAAATTAGTCGTTTCACCATAAAAGCCTCTCTTGTCGTTTCGCCAAAAAACTGTTTCTGTCGTTTGGGCATAATACATCTCACCATAAACTGGGGAGAGCGAAAGAGCAAGCCTACTTTCGCCGTTTAAAACGCGATTATGGCAAAACGACAAAAACCTTAAAACTTGACAGTTCACCATAATGCAATTCAACATAAAGCATCTTACCATAAATTGGAAAAGCAAGCTGGCAGCCAATGTGATCAGCTCGTTTTATAACAAAAGGAGGTTAATTTTTTGTCTCTCGCGAGGATGTGCATTATGGTGAACGGTCAAGTTTTAAGGTTTTTGTCGTCTCACCATAATCGCGTTTTAAACGCCGAAAATAGGCTTGCTCTTTGGCTGTCTCTAGTTTGTGGTGAGATGTATTATGCCCAAACGACAGAAACAGTTTTTTGGCGAAACGACAAAGGCTTTTATGGTGAGAAGCGTTATGGTGAAACGACAAATTTTATGTGCTAAATCTCTGTTTTCGATTATTTCCATTATGTTGAGTTGGAGATTTTTTATGGTGAACGGTAACTCGCGATTTCTGCTATTTTATGGTCATATGCATTATGGCGAACCGTATTATGTCGACACGAAACGTATACACTCGCATAGGGGATTTATTTTCTTCGAAATCTATCTATTTTTTCTTTTTTCAATACGTGAGTTTTTTAATAAAAATTTTAAGATAAATTATTGCGACATCCGCCGCCAT
This sequence comes from Orius insidiosus, assembly GCA_014119065.1. NCBI lineage: Eukaryota > Metazoa > Arthropoda > Insecta > Hemiptera > Anthocoridae > Orius > Orius insidiosus. The sequence continues at coordinate 94,475 of JACGAQ010000104.1, forward strand.
ATTTAGTTTTGCAGTTTTCATCGTATTTTCACCGGATTTTGACTAAATCTTCTGTAGTAAGTGACCCAAGATATTTTTCCCCCCATTCGCTTTTACTAAACAAAATGCCTTACGTGATAATAATGTCAACATTCATTTAAATAATTTACCCATTAGAAAAAAACAAATCATCAAAGTTGATTTCACGCTCGGCGTCCTTGATGTGAGGCGTAAAAGTTTTAGCCTATATTTTAATTAGATTTAAATTTTTAAAAAATCAATTTTTCCTTATATCTACGTAGAAAATAAGAAATAGAATCACAGTCAGTGTTGCCAGACGACTTCATTGGTTTCCCCCTAAAAGGGTTTTATTTTCCCACAGATTTCCAACTATTCCCCCTAAATTTTTTTAGTAAGTATAATGTGAAGAAAAATTATTGCAATAGGCTTTCTTTTATTAATAAAGGTTTTAAATAGACTTTGCAAGGTAAAAACTAACTACAATTTAACTACTCCTTCTCCCCCTAAAAAACCCCCCGAAGGCCTAAAATCCCTTAAATTTAGGGGGAAACCCCCCGATCTGACAACACTGATCACAGCGGACATGTCGACTTGAGAACGGTTTATAAAGGGAAATTTTGTCGAGATTCAATTAGTAATCTTTAGCGATCGCAAGTTTATTATTTATTATTCTTTAAAAAATTGTCATATTTGTAGTCTCTTAACTGTAAACAAATGAATTTTTAACTAAAAATAATTTTCAAGGATGGGAGAAATTTGAAAACAAAATAATAAACTAATTAGGGAAAAGTTGGTTTTTAGAATTAGACCGGCTCGAAGAAGGTAAATTTGAGTCCTAATTAATTAAGCGGATCGCGTTAAATTTGATTTTAATTAAGCCGATTGGTGCTAATGAATCGTTGGCCTTTCCGATATGTTTATTTTGACTTTTCTATATTTAAAATCTTTAAGCCAAAACATCTTTCACTTTGTTACCCCACGGACCAAAATGTTCATTATTCCCTTTTAATTAGGTGTTTGTCAATAATTTTTTCCCCTAAATTTAATTAAGGATGTTGCATTGTTCTCAATTATGAAGAAAAATCTTAATCCCATGATTAAAGAATAACGTAATCCCATTTATCGCCTTTTTCATAACACACGATAACGAAGGGAGAAAAAAAGAAGAAGAAAATATGAAAATGTGGTCACGAACGTTTAAAAATAAAAACGACAAAAACATTATGAAATTTGAACAGTCCCCTTTTAAAATCGGATTTTTACTTTCTCTATTTAGCGGAATGTCTTAAAATGGTGTAAAAAGCAATAAAATAATTTTTCTTTTCCGTATTTTAAAAATAAACTCGATAGCGGCGAAAAAATTTTTTACGATCATCGATGACGTTGAGAAAACAAACGTTTAATATGAGGGAAAGAATAAAATGAAAGTTTTCTTAAACGGCCAATAAAAACGAGCGTGCGAAAAGTATTTTCATTAAAATCGATTGTTTTCTGGCTTTTTTTCAGACGACAATTAATATTTTTTATTTTATTTACAAGCGTCAAAACATGTGTAGTTTGTGTAGTTTTTGATGAGCCGTTTCCAAATATAATTCATAAAAAAAGATCCGATGGTTCGTTCGGTCGGTATCTCTTTCCTAAGATTTGGCGGGAAAACGAAGATGACGGAGCGCTTTTCCTAATTTTTCCCCCCAGGGTTCTTCTGTTGGTATTTTTACTTCCTTCTTACTCTAGAGTCCCATTTTTGGGCTTTTTTCCTCGATATTTTGGACAAAATACCCAACAAGGCAGACATTTTTTTCTTTTTACCTGCGGACTCTCTTGTGGCGGCGTAATTCCCTTCTTAAACTAAAAATAATTGGTGCCTCGTCGTAGGGCCTAGTATCCGTTACTTTAATCCTATTTTATGATTTTCAAAGGGCCTTTTTTTTGGGAGATTGTCTAAATCCTAATTCTACTACCTGAGCTATGATTTTTATTGCCCTTCTGTCCTCAAATTCCGAGAGCCCTTTTTTCCCCCCGCATTCATTGAGATAGACTATTTTTTCAAGGATAAACTAAGCTAGATCTCTTACCACCCCGAACTACGGAAAACTACTGAACATTTTTGATATTTCGACATAAGTTGGGTAAGACTGTATACATGTCGACATAATGCAGTTCGCCATAATGCATTTGACCTTAAGATAGCAGAAATCGCGAGTTTCCGTTCACCATAAAAAGTCTGCAACTCAAAATAAAGAAAATAGTCGAAAACGTTCACCATAATATGCATTTGAACATAATACATCTCACCATAAAGAAGAGATTTAACACTTGTCGTTTCGACATAAAATTTGTAATTTTAACCTAACGCAGCTGAACATAAAGGAAGCTTTTATTTTAAAGAACTTGTCGTTTCGCCAAAAAGGCGGCTTTTATGGTGACTTGCATTTATTGAAAAGTTGTTTATGGCGAAACGTTTTATGTTGAAATGCATTATGCTCAAAATTTTTGAGCTTTTGATAGCTTTATGTTTAATTGCATTATACCGAAACGCATTATGGTGAACTGCATATTTTTTATGTTCAACTGCTTTAGGGTGAAATGCGTTATGTTGAACGGTTCTCCCAATTTTTGGTCAAAGAAAAATATTTCCTAAAAATCATATTTGGAGCCAAAATTCAAGATTCAAATATGAAAAATGAGGATTTTTGGAAATTTTAAAAGTGGTAAAAATTAAAAACCTTGTTGGGGTCGGTGACGAGTTTCGTAGTGGATCCCAAGGGCGTCGTGTCACGTCCCATCGTACACCTTCGAGAACAACACAACAACTGGAAAAACGGCCGGTTAGAAGAAGCCTCCCGCCCGTCACGGCTCTTCGACTCCCCCACTTCCTATTCCAGGGATTCTTCAACCACTCGTAGGTCTTCGTCCCGTACACCGGACCATTAAAAATTTTTATCAACAAAATGCTTTTTATCTCCGATTCCCTTTTAGTCATTTCTGTCTATAGTTCTTTAGTTTTAGTGCTCAAAAAATTTATTATCTCCGTCAATTTTATTGTCTTCCTTAAAGAAGTTATTGTGATACCCTCCACGTCGGGTTTTTGGGGAAGGGTCTTCCAGACCGCGGAGGGTCAAATCGAATCTTTACCGATCTCAACTTTGCCTGTGGTGCCGTCCGGCCGTAGCATTTCCGGAACACTTTACGGCCACAGTTTTCAACCGATTCTCACCAAATTTTCACATAACCTTCCGGAAAAAGAAATTATCGTCTGCTATTTTGAATTTCGAAAAAATGGCGGAGATATGCACGTTTAAAATTTTAAAACGCAAATGACCCATGTGGTTGGGCCGCCACAAAAAAAAAAAAAAAAAAAAAAAAAAAAAAAAAAAAAAAAAAAAAAAAAAAAAAATTTAAAAACTGCGCAGCTGCCGATTTTCACAAAATTTTTACCAAAGACTCCTTATATTTTTTTGGTGTAAAAACAAATTTTTTTTGTGTTTTTTCAGTAGGGAGAAATTTTATACTTCCACCCGTTCCGAGAGGCACATCCCTAGGGCAAAGAGCCCATTATTTCTACCTCAATACTAAAAAATTTATTCGAAAGAAAAGAGAAAAAGAAAACTGCAAATTTAAAAAAATCGAAAAAAATGAAAATTTTCCGAAAAAAAAATTGAAAATTTGTCTAAATGCTTGAAATTATTATTCCCCCTCCTTTGTACTTCCCCGTCCTTGAAGTACCCCTTCCTTATACTTCCCCCTCCTTTATACTTCCCCCTCCCAAACTTTTCCTCCGTTATACTTTCCCTCCTTAATATTTCCCCCTCCTTAATACTTCCCACTTTTATATTGTCCCTTCTCTTTAAGGAAGTTTTCATTGGAAGCTCTTCAAACTAAGTAGTACTTACTTTTCCGTAATATTAAAACGTGCAAATCACCTTATTTTAACTTCCTTACCGGAGACTTTGTCATCAATTCCAAATTGTTAAAAATTCTACCACTTGTTTCACCTCCATTTTTTGACGATTGAAACTATAACGAGACATTTTTATGACGAAAAATGTGGCCCTCCTCCTAAAAATCACAAAATTTTTTCCCACACTGAATTCATGACCAAAATATGGAGCCTAAAAAAGGGTTGAAAGCCATAAAAAAATATTTAGGAAGTAATAAACCATTGTGTAATCTCAGAATAATTTCTTTTTCCACTCACCTTCATATCATCGTCTCTACGATTACTTTTAAACTGCACAATTTTCTTTTTTTCTAAATTACACAATCAAGAACCAACATTTTAAAATTACGACCTTCACGTCTCCCTGATAAATAAGGTACCTCGCCTTTGTTTTTAGATAAAATTAAAAAGGCCTAGCGGTTTTCAAAATGGGTCATTTCTTTTGTCCAATCCGAATGGAAAAAAAAAAAAAAAAAAAAAAAAAAAAAAAAAAAAATTGGAGGAAGGCAAAAATTCATGTTATGAGCGCCCTTTTTTCCTCCGATTCGGAAGAATTTCTTACGGAAAGGCTACGTGGTTCGAAATCAATTTTTCACACTTTTTTATTGGCATGAATGGAATTATTCTATTGACGAATTTACGTATTTTTTAGGTTTTGTATAGGTAGGTAGAAGAAAAAAATAAAATGTTGAAGAAATAATTTAATAATGTATTACACAAGGGTGGGTCAATGGCGAAGGAGCCCAAAAATGATGTTTATTGGCAAATATTAGCTTTGTTCCAACCGCAGTTTGAAATTGGTTCGAAACTCGTTGAGCATACGCAGAAGGGTTTGTCCGTCAAATCTGAAGTCATCTGCCGTCAAATTAGACGAGCAAATCCTTCTGCGCATGCTCCAGAAGTTTCAAACCAGTTTCAAACTGCGGTTGGAACGAAGCTAATGACAAGAAAAAAATTCCTAAAATTCGTCAAAATTTTTGGCCAAAAGATCGAGGTACGTAGTTTTCTCCACTATAAATCTGTGTTTATCTCAGTTTTCCGTTGTTGAGGCCAATTAGGCCGAAACCGGTCGTGGAATATCCGTTTTTTCATTCTCTCTCCCTTATTTGCTATTTTCAATAATAGTTTTGTTCCGACCGGAGTTTGAAACTGGTTTGAATCTCCTGGAGCAAGCGCAGAAGGACTTCAACGTCAAATCTGACGTTTTTCAACTCGTTTGTCCGTCAAATCGGCAAATCCTTCTGCGCATGCTCCAGGAGTTTCAAACTTTTCGAAGTTTTCAAAATATTTTGGTTTAAAAATGACCTCTTTATCGTTTCAAAATAACCTTTAGGCATCTCTAAACAATTACTTTGGTCTATTTTCGACCCTCATTGTTGCCATTGAAGAAAAAAGTTACCATTGAGGATGATAATTAACGACAGGTCATTATCAAAAGAAGGATGGGTCATGATTAGCCCTATTGTAGATCCTTAATTATTGATTTCCTTTCATGTGAAAAATTCGAGGACGGAAAATAAAAAAATCGCCTGACGAAAGTGGGACTCGAACGTTTGGTTTCCTCTCGTGAGCTGGCTCTTAAGAAAACAAGTAGCCGATATACACTCGAGCGTTAAGATCAATCCAAATAGCAATCAAAACACTTTCGTCTCATTAACGAGAGAAAAGAAGATAAATCTCGATTGTTTTAGGCGATTATTTTAAAGAGGAAAAACAAAAGACCCACTTTTCTTCCGTAATTAAAACGTGCAAGCTAATTTTTCCAAAGGAAAATTCGAATACAAAAACGGTTTTAAGTGACCAAATCACATCTCAACATATAAACCATATTTTACAAAATCTTCAGCCATTTTCCTCCGGTTTCGCTCTAAAAAGACCTCCTTTTGAACGGGTGTTTTCGGTTTTTCCTCGGCCTTTTTGCGTTTTTCTCGATCATTTGGCCATAAAAAGTACTAGTAATTTGAAGAGCTTCCTACAAAAACTTCTTCAAAGAGAAGGAACAATATAGGAGGGGGAAGTATTAAAGAGGGGAAGTATAACGGTGAGGGGAGTATAAAGGAGGGGAAGTATAACGGAGGGGGAAGTATTAAAAAGGGGAAGTATAACGGAGGGGGAAGTATTAAAAAGGGGAAGTATAACGGAGGGGGAAGTATTAAAAAGGGGAAGTATAACGGAGGGGGAAGTATTAAAAAGGGGAAGTATAACGGAGGGGAAGTATTAAAAGGGGAAGTATAACGGAGGGGGAAGTATTAAAGAGGGGAAGTATAACAGAGGGGGAAATATTAAAGAGGGGAAGAATAACGGAGGGGGAAGTATTAAAAAGGGGAAGTATAACGGAGGGGGAAGTATTAAAGAGGGGAAGTATAACGGAGGGGGAAGTATTAAAAAGGGGAAGTTTAACGGAGGGGGAAGTATTAAAGAGGGGAAGTATTAAAGAGGGGAAGTATAACAGAGGGGGAAATATTAAAGAGGGGAAGAATAACGGAGGGAGAAGTATTAAAAAGGGGAAGTATAACGGAGGGGGAAGTATTAAAGAGGGGAAGTATAACAGAGGGGGAAGTATTAAAGAGGGGAAGAATAACGGAGGGGGGAGTATAAAGGAGGGGAAGTTTAATGAGGGAAATAATGAGCCGTCTACCAGAGGGATGTCGATCTCGTTCCTGCTAAAAGTATCATATTTACTCCTCACACCTACTAAAAATTTTTAAATTTTTATTTTTTCTTCGGAAAATTCTTAAAAAAATATAAGGACTGTTCGGTGAAAAGTGAAAATCGTACAGACGGTTCGGCAGCAGTGCAGTTTTTAAAATTTCAAACAGACATATCTCCGCCATTTTTGTGAAATTCGAAAAAAGCTCTCGTCATTTTCAAGTACAAAGGGAAGATCCTATTAATATTTGATGAAAATCGGATAAAAATTGCGGAAAAAAAGCCCGATAAATCTGAACTTTAGACAGACATATCTCCGCCATTTTTGCGAATTTTCAAAGAAGCTCATGTCATTTTTTGAGTTGCTACAAAAGGAAGAACCTGTACTTTGGTGAAAATCGGATGAAAACTGTGGCCGTGACGCCCAAATGAAGCGACGGACGGACGGCCGGCACGACAGACAAGATCACTAATCAGTTTTCCTCTGCGGGGTCTGGAAGACCCTTTTCCAGATACCGTACCTCGGAGGGTATCACAATAACTTCTTTAAGGAAGTTAAAACCTTTTTCAGCAAATTTTAGAGAGTTTTCTTATGTATAAATTGCTGTTAAAAAAGCTTTTACCTTACTCTTTCGGCCTAGACCTTAACCTTAACCAGGTTTGCCAACCCTTTTCGACTGAGAAGACCCTGGATTGTCCTCAGTTTTTGGACCGAATATCCTCCTTATATTCTCTGGTGTTTTCCTCGTTTTTTTTGGCCTAAAAACTCGGTCTTTAGACCAAAAAACATGTTTTTTAGTGCATTTTCCTAGGTGGAAATTGAATTTGCTATCTTCCAATGGTTTTTATGTTTACATTTTTGAATAAATCGCTGTAAAAAGCGATGACTCGTATGTGAAGGTATTTTATACCTCATCACCCGAACTTATTATGAACTAAAGTCTAACCTTGACCCGTCCAATGTCAAAATTATTTTATGATGTAATTTCCCTCCCCCATTTTACTTTCCGGCTCTTCTTCAGAAAACGAATTCGCGCCGAATTTGTCAATCGAAATTTTCATTCATTTCAATCTATTTGTCATCCTGATAAATTATCAGTTTTTAAATGTCGAATTTTTCAATATATGAAAATAATAAATGTTTTTACCAATTTATAAAAAAGCAGCCTTGAAGGTCTGGAAGAAGATAAAAACTGAAGGACGTGACTCTTCTCCAGGTTCCGGGTTACTTCATTACCCATGAACCCGTAAAATTTTAATTTCTTAAAAAAAAATTGTAAATAATATATTCTCAAATTAATTAAATCTTATAGTCATAAAAGTACTTAATTACTTTTTTAATTATCTCAAAGAGAAGTCGTATTACCCTCGATGCAAACAAAAATTTTTTTAATTGTAAAAACGTAAAATCGACGATGATTCCAGAATCGTGAATCTTTCTCACATGACATCATAAAATAACTCTTAAAAAAACTCGATTTTTTGCATTTTTCAAGGACGATTATAAATAAAAACCATAAAATGTATAATTTTTTATTGCTACATTTGACCTAATTAAAGATCCTATACAGTACAATAAATATACATCGTATTTACATAAGGAAATATAATTTTTTGTGTATAATTTTTAAATGAACACTTTGACCATGTTCTTGTATGAGTATATTGTCTCATATTTTGAAAAAAATAAAATAAAAATGCCTTTTTTCTTTTTTTTTCTTCTTTTAAATCTAGGCACATTATTTTAAGAAAATAATTTTTTTTTTCTTAACAATTAATTGATCCAATCTATATTGTCATTCCGGACTAAATTTTTGACGGCCCAAAATAAAAAAAATTGGCCGGGAAAATTTTCAGTTTTCTAATTCTTTCGCCCCATTTAATGGAGATTTAATTTGATTTTACCGTTCCTACTTTTAAATAAATACGATATAAATTAACAACAATTAACTGGAAATTAAAAGGGAAAAGATTGGTAGAAGACGTTTGAGGGCGCCACCGTCCAAAGGATAAAATTTTAATTTCCAGTCGTTTTTTCCACTAATTTCTAACATCAATATTTACATTTTTAGCGTTTTTTAACCGTGATGAGCAGGATCATCCAACAAAATAAAATAGATTTCGTTTTTTAAGGCAGCCCGTACAAAAGGACAAAAAGACTATAGCGGGGGCAGGTAGTCAATGGTGGTTTTACAAAAAATTTGAACAAAAAAAAATTCTGAGAAGTCAATATTAGATGTTGAGTTTTATCCTAGTTAAAGATATCACGATGGTGGGTTGGTTTATTGATAAATCTAGGAGGCCTTGGCAGTTGGAAAACAATTTTTCCAACTTAATTGGCCAAATAAATTGTTTTCCAACTACCAAGTCCTCCTAGATAAACCCAAATCCTAGATAAATTAAGTTGGAAAAATTGTTTTCCAACTGCCAAGGCCTCCTAGATTTATCCATAAACCAACCCACCATCGTGGGTTTATCTAGGAGGCCTTGGCAGTTGGAAAACAATTTATTTGGCCAAAATATTAAGTTGGAAAACAATTTATTTGGCTAATTAAGTTGGAAAAATTGTTTTCCAACTGCCAAGGCCTCCTAGATTTATCCATATACCAACCCACCATCGTGGGTTTATCTAGGAGGCCTTGGAAGTTGGAAAACAATTTATTTGGCCAATTAAGTTGGAAAAATGGTTTTCCAACTGCCAAGGCCTCCTAGATTTATCCATAAGCCAACCCACCATCATGAGTCAATATTAGGTTCTTTTAAAATCTATGTTAATTTGATACCGTCATTTCTAAAGGAACTATATTTTCTGAGCTTTCAAAAGTTTCAATCTTAAAATTATTGCATTTATAAGGATGGGAAAATGTTCAAAAAATTCTCAAAGATGCATCTTTAGATGCTTAACAATACACAAAAGATGCACTCTGTAGGGCCAGCAGTTCTTGAGATATTTAAGTTTTTCTAAGAAACAGAAAAACCCGTTTTTCTAGAAAACAGAAAAACCCGTTTTTCTAGAAAACCGTTCAATTTGATCTATTTATCTCAGTTCTTAAGAGAGGCATATTTCGAATTTTTTTGAGGGTCAAAATGTCCCTTACCCCCTATAGCCTTTATGATTGCATACATTTCATCGGGCTGAGTTAAATTAAAACTAGTTTCTAACATAGAGTATACATTTTTTTATTGATTATAATATTTTATTCTGAATTGACGTAATAATTTTTTATTACTTTTAATTGAAATCGTTTTTTAAGGATATTTTCAACATTTTGTTGTCGATTTGGGTATTACAATAACTTTTTCTCTAAATCTAGGTAACATTTAAAGGTGCCATGAATCACATCTAGTATATTTGTAAGGGCACCACTAAATAAAAAACAGGGAAAAAAATAAATTTTTTTTTACAAAAAATATTGATTTTATAAAAAATAACAAAAAGAACTCGTGTTTCATTGAAATCCCTGAACACGATTCGGCTAATATAAATGTAACGTCAGTTCTACTACTCACAGCTAAAAATCTAATAAAAATATTTTTATATTTTTTTTAAATATTATAAACAATTTTTAACAAATGAGCATGCCGTTGTTGTTTTTTAGGCGAAATGGACAGATTTGGGATATTTAAACCGGCCGCCTTAGACATGCCTCAGCCTCGGGAGAAACTACAATGTTGCCTGAAAAGGTAAAAAAAGAACTTTCAATTTTTGGGGAAAAAAAAGGGATTTTTACTAACCATTGTGATATTTTACTTCGCATTTCTGCATCGAGTCGACCAGCTCGCACCAACTCTCTTTGTTTCTCGGATCCGCCGGTCCCCACTCAGGAGTCGGTTTAATGGCTTCTTTGAATTTCTTCAAAAAAAAATTTGTCATCAAATTTAAAATGGATTAAATTTTACCCCTTTTAAAGTTGTACTTTTCGTCCGACAGAGTACAACGATCGCCCAAATCGGAATCTGCAAAACAGACAGTCCTGCCAACCCCCATCCTATCGCATCAGCCCAATCAGGATAGTCGTAGTCTTCATAACTTAACGGCTTATATGCGATTAAAGAATATACAAAGATAACCTAAAAAAAAAATTATTTTTTTTCTATCTTATATTTTAACTTTAAATAAGGAAAAAGCCGCCCTTGTGCAAGCTAAATTTAAGCTAAAAAAAAATTAAAAATTAGAATCTAACTACTATGCAGGCACCGAAGCACTTATTTTTCTAAGTGCAATTTTTGAAATTTAAATTTTAAAATTTGGCCTTGTATAGCGAAACCACAGCTGTGCAGCTTTTGCTTTATGTGGCATGCTAGTTATAATAAAATGTGAAAATCTACTAGAAGAATTTCAAAAAACAAATTTAAATTTAGAAAAGAAAAAGAGAGGAAAAAAATTTTATAATCTACTTAAAATATTGTTTAAAAATAGATTTGTAATAGCCATGATTTAAAATAAAATGCGCTAAGCATTAATTTTTTTCTACCTTCTAAACTTAGAACTTTTGCCTGGATTCCATTTCTCGGGTTGTTTATTCTCGGAAAATTCCTTATGAGAAAAAAAAATTTTCAAGACACCTTTTCTATTATTCGAGGGTGGGGACTTTTTTTTCTTAAATTAATTTAATATATTTTTTGTTGGTTTTTAAACTTACGCCGAGAATAACGGGTGCGAAAAAAGCCCAGGTTACCCTCCAATAGAAACTGGGTTGAAAACCGAGCATAAATTTCATGTCTCTGCATAAGTTTTTTAATCCTAAAAAAGTGGGTTAGTAAAAATGGATTACTTTGCTTATTTATTACCGTATATCCAGACTAAGGATATGCTTTCGGCTATTGCGATGAATAAAACTGCCATACCTCCTCCGTAGACGTCCATTAGGGTTAAAACATAATTTCCACCCTGGAAAAAAAATCAGAAGTGGGATTATAACCTTCCAAGAAGTTAACCTAACACAAAACTTACATTAGTAACACAGGAGAGGCCGACTGTGTAACATATGATCGCTGTTGCTATACAGAAAGACAGTTTATGTTGCCTCAAAACAGGAAATTCGTCGGATAAACTGGTCAACACGTTTTCCAACAAAGCGAACTGAAAAGATCTTTAAATTGTGTTTTGAAATTGAAAGATTTACCTCGCTGTCTAGACCTAAAATGAAAAGCATGAGGAAGAACAGGATGGACCAAAGTTGCGGGACTGGGAGACGAAGGAGGGCTTCCGGGTAGGCGATGAAGGCCAAACCAGGTCCTTCCTTCACGACATGGCTTATGGGCACTTTTAAATCATGAGCCATCGCCCCAAGTATCGAGAATGTAACGATGCCGGAAATGATGCTTGTTATTGTATCCATAACGCTTACAACAAGGGCGTCTCTGTAAATAATTTGGTTACAGCAAAAAGATTCATGATGTATTACCTGTAGACATTGTTTCTGAAATCGTTATACGAGCTGTACATAATAAGGCCACCCATTGATACGCTGAGAGAGAAGAACATTTGACCGGCGGCGGCTTGCCAGACTTGGATATCGAGGAGTTTCCCCCATTCAGGGTATATGAAGTAGACGACGCCTGACCATGCGCCTTCTTGAAGCAGCCCGGTCACTAGCAGCGTGAAGAGTATGACGTATGGGAATGTCGCAGCGAAATAAACAACCTGAAAAAGACATCAGAAGTGGGATTAGACTGTGGAGGAATCTCGAAGGCCCTACGGCCACAGTTTTCATCCGATTTTTACCAAATTTTCACTGATTGCTCCTTATATTTTTTAAGAAATTTTGATGTAAAAAATTGCCACTTTTTAATTATTATTTTTTTTAGTAGGGAGAAATTTCGTACTTCTACCCATTACGAGAGGCACATTTCTAGGCCAAAGAGCCCATTATTTCTGCCTTGACTTTTCGAAAAAAAGAACTTAGCAAATTTTTCAAAAAAAATTCGGAAAATTAAAAAAAATAGAAAGAAAAAGAAAAGGAAAACCCGAAAAATAAAAAAAAAATACTTAAAATTTTACAAAAAAAAAAAAAAATAGAAAGAAAAGGAAAACCCGAAAAAAAAAAAATACTAAGAAAATTAAAAAAAAAAAAAACTAGGAAAATTTTTCAAAAAAACTAGGAAAATTTTTCGAAAAAAAATACAAACTTCCCCCTTCCTCATTCTTCCACTCCTTTATACTTTCCCTCTCTTCGTTATACTTTCGTTCCCTTATACTTCCCCCTCCGTTATACTTCCCCCTCTGTTATACTTCCCCCTCCATTTTACGTCCCGTCCGTTATACTTCCCCCTCCTTTATGTATACTTCCCCTTCCCATATACTTCCCCCTCCTATATTGTTACTTCTCTTTAACGAAGTTTTCGTTAGAAGCTCTTCAAACCAGTACTTTTTCCTCAACATTACCTTTCCTGATGTTTTAATCCCTTTGATCAAACAAAGGACGACGATTATCCACGAAAAAAGAAGACAGGCAGCCAAATCCCACTTGACGCCGCCGATATCTTCAATCCCAGTGGTTATATTCAATACGTGCCTCCTAAAAAGTGATGAGATTATTTTTTTTAAAAGAAAATATAAAACTTACTCCCAGTATTGAAGACTGGCGGTTTCTCTGACCAGGGTTACATTCGTGCTTTCGACCAGGCTAACGTTCGTTGTCGAGTTGCCAAGCTGTATAAAAAAAGAAAATGAATGAATTTAAGGCTTAGGTGGACGGTGAGGCTGTTTGCTGGAGTCGAAGATCCAAACGCCCACTCGCGACATGTAAAACCCGCCCCATCATGCAAAACCCCGTAAAAAAGTGATTTCCGGGCAAAAAAACTAAGTAATAACATCGGGATAAATTGGTCACTCTAGGCCGAAAAATCAAGGGAAACGACCATTTCGTCGTTGAAGATGCAACATGTGCTTACTCGCATTTTGGGGAAAGTGAAATTTTTATTGAATATGAAGCGAAGTTCAACCGCCAAAAATGATAACGTGTGATATCTGGTATCTGAAGAATACGATTCAGTTTTTAGTCTCTCCTGAAAAGTAACCAAGAGGCAGATGCTGCATCTTCAACGACGATTTTCTTTTTCCCCCAAAGAACGAATCTATTTTGTCTTGAGCCTACTCTAGCCAATCAGCTTCTGGAGTTCACTTACCGGAGTTTCTCCTCTGACGTAGCAGGTCGACAAGTTCGCCCAAGCCGGGTCGCATTTACTCCACGGGATTTCGGCCGCGAACGAAGCCGTCATGTAATACACTGTATACGACATTATCACATTGTAGTATATACAGACTATAAGCGAAACTGTTATCATGGCACATCCTACGCCTGAAAAAACTATAAATAAATAAAAAATAAATAGATTATAAGACCTTTAGCTAAAGGACAACAGTTCCAAAGCGCCAGCGGTCCAACTCCTCCGAATTGTCCGACTGCAAGTTCTAGGAAATACATCGGCTTCCCGGCAAGGACGAGCATCACAAGATATGGAATAAGAAAGGCACCTGAAAAAAAGAAGATGTTCAAAAAAACAAGTTTATTCCAGTTTGGGCATCAACAAACAATTCTTTTTCGTCGAATAAACTACGGAATTCCAAACGACGTAAAATAACCGTTTCGGGAAGTCTTTTCTCTCCCTTTTTTTAATCACTTTCTAATTATAGAAGTACAATTGATCCGTTTGATCTCCGGGCGTGGGAGGTCGGAAAGAAAATTGTAAGTAAAAGTCTGAAGCCCTTTCAAAGGTTGTTAGGGCGAATGTTGAGTTTAATTTGCACCTTTTCGACAAAACCCTCGCATGGTTTATTCCATTTGTTTCCAACTTAACTTGATTAAAACGAAACATTAATGCTAAGGGATAAATTAGAGCTTGGAACAGAAACTCTAACGCAAACATTTTATATGAATCAAAAGCTTAAATAACGATTTTTTCAAATTACCGAGTACTACGGACTGAAAATCATCGAGTTTTGCAACATAGGCCTATTCATATTCATAAATCTAACTTTCTCAAAGAAAATTATTGTAATGCCCTCCAGGGATAAACCGGTCTTTTTGTCTCGGTTGGATACCCCATGGTTCCCGGAGACTAAGTAGGTAAAATCAAATATACCCGATGGCTCCCGCTACTAGTTAAGCGACATACCCGATGGTTCCCGTGTTTATTTTGTAACGCAGGTATCAATGAAGGGATATAGAGCATTATTTTAATACCAAGTTCCTTTAAAAATAAAACTACAAACAGCGATGTAACTAGGAACAGATTTTCTTAAATTTTTTAGTCTCAAAATGGCGTTAGAAACAGTCAGCCGCTTCGGCAAAGAAGTACTAGTTTGAAGAGCTTCCAACGAAAACTTCCTTAAAAAGAAGTAAAAATATAGGAGGGGGAAGTATAAAGGAAGGGAAGTATAACGGAGGGGGAAGTATAATGGAGGGGAAGTATAACGGAGGGGAGGTATATAGGAGGGAAAGATCAATGATTTGACTCGAAGGGGTCTGGAAGACCATTCCCCAAAAACCCGACGTCGAAGGTATCACAATAACTTCTTTAAGTTCTTCTCAATAATTGCTTCGGCGAAGAAGTACTAGTTTGAAGAGCTTCCAACGAAAACTTCCTTAAAGAGAAGTAAAAATATGGAGGAGGAAGTATAAAGGAGGGGAAGTATAACGGAGGGGGAAGTATAATGGAGGGGAAGTATAACGGAGGGGGAGGTATAAAGAAGGGAAAGATCAATGATTTGACCCTTCGGGGTCTGGAAGACCATTCCCCAAAAACCCGACGTCGAGGGTATCACAATAACTTCTGTAAGGAAGTTAAAGTCAAATGAACATAAGAAATAGATTTTCAACAAACCAAAATGGCGACTAAAATTCACCACTAACCAGAAAACCGTCGACACCGATTGAACGCTTACCAACGCCTGCCTTGCATGTTCATGCTTGTCTGAAATGGGGGGGGGGGGAGGTGGAAACTTTGCCAATTTTTTCATAAAGAATCATCTATTTTTCTCGTTTATTGTTAATAATTTATTAATAAACTATTTAATAATGAATTCCAGCCCTTCAATCCGAAACCCCGTACCCTCGACTTCGGGTTTTTCGGGAATGGTCTTCCAGACCCCGGAGGATCAAATCATTGATCTTTCCCTCCTTTATACCTCCCCCTTCGTTATACTTCCCCTCCTTTATACTTCCCCCTCCTATATTTTTACTTCTCTTTAAGGAAGTTTTCGTTGGAAGCTTTTCAAACTATGTAGTACTTTTTTGCCGAAGCGGCTACAAAATTAACCATCGGGTATGTCGCTTTACTAGTAGCGGGAGCCATCTGGTATATTTTATTTGACCTACTTAGTCTCCGGGGTATCCAACCGTTTTGGGAACCATCGGGTAAAGTACCTTTGTCCCAGGAAGCCAGATTTTCCTCCGGGGGCGATCCTGGAAGACCCCCGGAGGAAGACGGAAACGGTCTTTTTGACCCCATTTTCAAACCTCAAAGTCGAAAAATCTTGACGTGATCGTGGGTAATAATTTAAAGAATTTTTGACTGCCTCATTTATTAGGTCGGGGGTTGAGAAATACGAAAGACGTAAAAAAGGATTCGAAAAGCCTCAGACTTGAGTTGATTTCCCAGGGGGGCATGTTAGTATTTCAGTAAGTAGGACGTTGATAAAACATTTTTTTCTTTTACGACCTCTAATTATAACTTAACCCTTTTGTCTTTTGACAGCTGAAAGAAGATTAAGAGACAACATTTTGAGAAATCATGTAAAAAAAATTAATTTAGATCTAGGTCGATCTAGGTCGCCGTTTATTCCTGTCAACTTCCGCTAAGGTGAGAACGATCCGACCGTACAAAATGGTCATCTAAAAGCCTCTTTAAACCTTTTCTAATTATAGTTTTCATTAATAAACATGCTCGGATTTTAAGATGAATGAAACCAGAATTCGTCGCGTTAGTTCTGACACCGGATATGTCATTTTTTATCAATTTTGTGTTAGGCATAGTTTCTGATGGTAAATTTTGTGGAGAATGAATTCCGTTGGTAGTTTAACCCTATTACCAACAGAAAACACGGAGTTTACGATTTAGCCAACAGGTTGATTCCAATGAGAAATTAATCCGTATTTTGGCTCTCCTGAAAACCTAGGAAAAATGACTTATCCGGTGTTAGAACTAACGCGACGATTTATTTTTTCAATAATATGAAATGTGGCGTATTCATATGATACTGTGAATAATAGAAGAATATGAATATTCTCATTGGAATCAATTCATCACCTGTTGGCTAAATCGTGAACTACGTGTTTTCTAGGGTTAAACTACCAACAGAATTCGATGCACCACAAAATTTACCATCAGAAACAATGCCTAACTAAAAATTGATAAAAAAATTACTTATCCGGTGTTAGAACTAACGCGACGATTTTTTTTCATTAATATGAAATGAGGCGTATTCATATTATGATACTGTGAATAATAGGAAAATATGAATATTCTCATTGGAATCAATTCATCTCCTGTTGGCTAAATCGTGAACTACGCCTTTTCTGTTGGTAATACGGTTAAACTACCAACGGAATTCGATGCACCTCAAAATTTACCATCAGAAACAATGCCTAACTCAAAATTGATAAAAAAAATGACTTATCCGGTGTTAGAACTAACGCGACGATTTTTTTTCCATTAATATGAAATGAGGCGTATTCATAATTATGATACTGTGAATAATAGAAAAATATGAATATTCTCATTGGAATCAATTCATCTCCTGTTGGCTAAATCGTGAACTACGCCTTTTCTGTTGGTAATACGGTTAAACTACCAACGGAATTCGATGCACCACAAAATTTACCATCAGAAACAATGCCTAACTCAAAATTGATAAAAAAATGACTTATCCGGTGTTAGAACTAACGCGACGATTTTTTTTCATTAATATGAAATGAGGCGTATTCATATTATGATACTGTGAATAATAGAAGAATATGAATATTCTCATTGGAATCAATTCATCACCTGTTGGCTAAATCGAGAACTACGCGTTTTCTAGGGTTAAACTACCAACGGAATTCGATGCACCACAAAATTTACCATCAGAAACAATGCCTAACTCAAAACTGATAAAAAATGACTTATCCGGTGTTAGAACTAACGCGACGATTTATTTTTTTATTAATATGAAATGTGGCGTATTCATATGATGCTGTGAATAATAGAAGAATATGAATATTCTCATTGGAATCAATTCATCACCTGTTGGCTAAATCGTGAACTACGCGTTTTCTAGGGTTAAACTACCAACGGAATTCGATGCACCACAAAATTTACCATCAGAAACAATGCCTAACTCAAAACTGATAAAAAATGACTTATCCGGTGTTAGAACTAACGCGACGAATTACAAAAAATTCATAAAAATGTTTAAATGAATTCCTTGAATTTTATAATTTTTAAATTTCTGCGTTTTTTTCCTTGAAAAGCCGTGAGTGGTATAATTAGAAGAATTAAAAATGGCGGAGAACAAATATCGCGGTTAAGTCGGACGATTTTTTATTTAGAGTCCGTCTAAATGGCGAGGATAAAAAATTGAACTTTGGGATTTTTCGAACTTCCGGTTCCTTCATTTAATCATTCTTGAAGATAAACTGGGGAAAAGGAGGAAAAAAATCCGTTTAGAAATTAATTGCCTGAAAAAGAAGTTAAAATGATTATAAGAAGTGGCCGGGAGGAAAAAAAGCTGAAGTGGGGCGACTTTGTTCGAAGCCTCTCGAAAAGTTGCTTGTGGATGGATTGTCCAGACTTTCGGCCTTGAAAAATGTAAGAGGGTAAATGACAGGAGGTTTCCGAGAGGTTATAGAGAGGGGGACATTTTTAATCTCAAAATCTTTCTGATAAAAACGAAAGCTCAAGAACTGTTAAACCGATAAATAAATGAGAGGAAAGGGATTCTTTAAATAAATCTTCCCCTCAACTGATATTAAATATCAAAGAAACTTTTTCTCTCCCCATATTGATTTTCCTCCAGATGAGGAAAAAGACAATAAAAACATAATTTTTTCTTTATAAAAATGCGATGTTATAATAATTTTTTTAAAACGATTAAAGGGAGTTTTCGGGTTGAATTACGGGGTCAGGCGGAATGGAGGTGACAGGCAGAGGTGTCGAGGGGTCGGGGTGAGATAGCCAACTGCTAACACAATCAGTAAACCTCCCGACATTGTCTTTCGGAATTTAACTACAGAAATAACTCGATTCAAAACAATTAAAGTTATTTTTAATCAACTAAAAATTTTAAATATAAAAAGGCCTCATTTCTTCCTTGAAAATAGAAAAACAAGATTTAAAAATTGCAAATGATTTTGGACAAAAGACAGTGGATAAGCCATTTATATTTTTTGGGCATTTTCCTCGAGTTTTTATCCCAGACAATTTCCAGGGATGAGGAATCAAAACTATTGCATCCAGCTGATCGAAATGTACTCTAAATTTTTTCATTCATTCATTCATTGCGAGAATTCAAAAATAAAGAAATAATTGCAAAATAAATATAAAAGAGAAAATTATTTTAAAAGACGATTAGTACATGAAGGGAAATGTTATGCCGGTCATTATAGCGGGTTGGCCATCCTGGTATCGTTTATCGAATGGAGGAGTGAAACCTCATGGAGATAACGAGGTTTCATACAAGGTTTGGTTTCAAACAGTTTATCGCTTGTTTTCGTTTATGTTATTTGACCTTGTCTAATTTTGCATCATGAAATTGGGACTTGGTATACATAAATATGAGATTCACGTCTTAAAAAAACCATTTGGGTCAAGAAGTTGAGAAAATTAATATTAGATTTGAAATAAATTTGTTGTAATTTTAAGAGGGGCCGAGGGCGGCTGTGAAGGGGCCTACGGCATTCCCGGCGAAGGCGCGCGGGGGAGGTGAATGTAAAATCGATAACACCTGTAGTGAGAGGTTCCCATCATTTCCTCCCTCTCGACTCCCTCAAACCACTCTCGCCCAATTACCATCTACGTTCTCATCCATACCAAAGGTCAGTTTTCAATAGCCTTTTGTTCCTTTGAAAAAAATTAAAAAATTTTTTTTCTTTCAATTTACCAGAAAAAATTAACAGAAAGTGGTGAAGAAAACCCAAGACCTGGAAATCAAGACCCCCTCCCCCCCCAAAAAAAAAGTGTTTTCGATTAAAAACTCTAGGCCGAAAAATGTCAGGAAATGTCCAAAAATCTGGAAGAATTGGGGGTTTCTGGGCAAGAAAATCTAGAAGATAAAAAAGGACTTAATATTGTGGAATGGCTGTTTTCGTCCAGAAGAAAAAATAATATGTAAACCTGAAGAAATCTGGAAGTTAAAATGAGGCAGCTGCTTAAATCAGCTGGATGCAATAGTCTTTACGTTTTTCGGCCAAAAACCCCATTTTAGGTATTAAGGTATTTTTTCCTCCAGTTTCATAGATTTTTCCTTTGTAGTTTTTTTTATCAGAAAAACACCATTATATCAGATTTTTAGGCGTAATCCCCATTTTAGGTATTAAGGTATTTTTTCCTCCAGTTTCATAGATTTTTCCTTTGTAGTTTTTTTATCAGAAAAACACCATTATATCAGATTTTTAGGCGTTTTGTACCTTCTGGTCGAGAAGCAGCCATTTTTCAATATTGAAGTCCTTCTTCATAGATTTTTCCTTAAAGAAAATTCTCAAAAAAAAGAAAAAATAATGATCCTGCGGTAGCAGGGACTAAAAGGTAGATTTCTTTTCATGATTAAAATTAATATGTATAAACACAAAATATAATTATGTTATAAAAATGATGATATAAGAAAAATTGCGCCACTGAGCCCCTAGAAAAACATCTGATAATTTTATTAATAAAATATTTAATAATTTCCCGGTATAAATTCAAATTTTTTTAAAAGTTTAGCTAGTTCAATATTTTGCGCCTGGCTCGTCCAAACCTGCTTTAATTAATTTTTTACACGCCCTCGCAGAGGTCTTAAAGTTTTTTTTTGCAAAAGGACTAGGATTTCAATAGAAAATGCCAATTTTGTCTTTTAAGCCCTAAGTAAAGTAGGTGAATCGCTGGTCCGATTTCAGCCATTAACGAACTCGTCCGAGCTATTGAGATAAAAGCTCTAAATACCGGATATCGTCACCCTCACATTAAAATTGCTCCAGTTATCGTGCTAATATATACAGGGTGTCCGGAAACACATGGCAAGCGTCTGGGAGAGCGTTAAAAGTGGTTTTACGAAAAAAAGTTAAATGTAAACCCCCCTTAATTTAAATCAAAGAATTTGATGGTGTAGATTAAAATCCGCCTGGATATACAGGGTGTCCCAGACACAACCTAACTTCGTTATTTCAAATTAGAACCCCTATTTTTTATTTCAGATTCATTATCTACGTAAAATTTCAAGTAGATTTGAGTACTCATATGACGATTTTGGACAACTTTTAAAAAATGCCAAATTTTAGCGTTTTTTGCTCTAAAATCCGTTAAAATTGACCTAGGAGATTCGTTTTTTTTTTAATTCCACTTATTTTTTCCCGAAGAATCCAACTGTCTCAAATTTGAGCATCTTCGCATTCTGCATCACGAGATTTCGTCGCTAATGGCCTTTTTTCAAGTTAGAACCCAAATTTTTAGTTCAGAAATGAAAATTAGCACTTGTTGAAAGGAATTTTTCTTTCGGACCACAAATTTTGAAAGAGCTACAGCGTCTTTTGTGTTTATGCATCAAAAATTAAAATTCCGTCAACAAATCGCTAATTTCCATTTTTGAAGTATGGAATTTGGAGTTAAACTTGAAAAAAGGCCACTAGCGACGAAATCTCGTGATGCAGAACGCGAAGATGCTCAAATTTGAGACAGTTGGATTCTTCGGGAAAAAATAAGTGGAATTAAAAAAAAAACGAGTCTCCTAGGTCAATTTTAACGGATTTTAGAGCAAAAAACGCTAAAATTTGGCATTTTTTAAAAGTTGTCCAAAATCGTCATATGAGTACTCAAATCTACTTGAAATTTTACGTAGATTACGAATCTGAAATAAAAAATAGGGGTTCTCAAGGACCTACGTGAAGTACCATAACCACTTGTCTGATTTCAGACTCGACCTAAAGCGACAAAATACGCTCAGAAACTAATAAAAGAGGGAGTCTTAGGCACAAAAATTGAGAAAAACTCCCTGGATCGGGCGGGGGGGGGGGGAATACCTTAATACCTAAAATGGGGTTTTAGGCCGAAAAACGTAAAGACTATTGCATCCAGCTGATTCAAGCAGCTGCCTCATTTTAACTTCCGGATTTCGGGAATATTATTTTTTCTTCAGGACGAAAACAGCCATTCCACAAAAACCTTTATTCCCCCCCCCCCGCCCGATTTAGGGAGTTTTTCTCAATTTTTGTGCGGAAAACTCCCTCTTTTTATCAGTTTCTGAGCGTTTTTTGTCGCTTTAGGTGGAGTCTGAAATCAGACAAGAGGTTCTGGTACTTCACGTAGGTCCTTAACAGAAATGGCAGGGATCGCTAAAAAAAATTGAGAGTCCATCTCGATCAGCTGGTTTGATTCCTGATTTACATACATATTTCGTTTTTTCGGCCCATAGACACCTTTTTTGATCAGCTAGTTGCAACAGTTTTGATTTATTTTGACATTAATTTTAAAGAAATGAGGGTTTTTCTAGTTTTTTCCAGTATATTATAATGATCCATCCCCCCCCCCATTCATGGAGTTTTTCTCAATTTTTGCGCGGAAGACTCCCTCTTTTTAACGGTTTCTGAGCGTTTTTTGTCGCTTTAGGTCGAGTCTGAAATCAGACAAGAGGTTCTGGTACTTCACGTAGGTCCTTAACAGAAATGGCAGGGATCGCTAGGAAAAATTGAGAGTCCATTTCGATCAGCTGGTTAGATTCCTCATTTACATAGGTATTTCGTTTTTTCGGCCTATAGACACCTTTTTGATCAGCTAGTTGCAACAGTTTTGATTGATTTTGACATTAATTTTAAAGAAATGAGGGGTTTTTTTAGTTTTTTTTTTCCAGCATATAATGATCCATCCCCCCCTCCCAATTCAGGGAGTTTTTCTCAATTTTTGCGCGGAAGACTCCCTCTTTTTATCAGTTTCTGAGCGTTTTTTGTCGCTTTAGGTCGAGTCTGAAATCAGACAAGAGGTTCTGGTACTTCACGTAGGTCCATAACAAAACTGGCAGGGATCGCTAAGAAAAATTGAGAGCCCATTTCGATCAGCTCGTTTGATTCCTCATTTACATATTTCGATTTTTCTGCCCATAGACACCTTTTTGATCAGCTAGTTGCAACAGTTTTGATTTATTTTGACATTAATTTTAAAGAAATGAGGGTTTTTCTAGTTTTTTTTCCAGCGTATAATGATCCATCCCCCTCTCCCAATTCAGGGAGTTTTTCTCAATTTTTGCGCGGAAGACTCCCTCTTTTTATCAGTTTCTGAGCCTTTTTTGTCGCTTTAGGTCGAGTCTGAAATCAGACAAGAGGTTATGGTACTTCACGTAGGTCCTTAGCAGAAATGGCAGGGATCGCTAAGAAAAATTGAGAGTCCATTTCGATCAGCTGGTTTGATTTCTCATTTACATATTTCGGTTTTTCGGCCTATAGGCACCTTTTTTGATCAGCTAGTTGCAACAGATTTGATTCATTTTGACATTATTTTTAAAGAAATGAGGGTTTTTTTAGTTTTTTCCAGCAATAATGATCCATTTTTCCCCCTTTCTGAAAGCAAACTGTTTGAACTAGACCAGAAACAATCAACTATCAAGGCTTTGAGGTTTGTTCCAATTATCGATCCTCCTTTGTATCCGCATCCTTGTTCTCACCCTTAAACATACTGAGAAAAAACTCAACAAAACTGAAAACAAAATTAATTAATGACGTTATTGAAGGAAATTTTTTTTGTGTCAGTTTTTAGTAGTGTTTGTAATTTACGGTTGAGGAGCAGAAGATGGATGTTGGCTTTCAGTTACACGCGGGAAAAATAATAATAGTCTAAATAAATTATACGGCCTTGGCCTCCGGTGACATTTCGAAATGATTGATATAGGCACTCGAAAGTTTGTCTCTTACCTCCGCCGTTTTGGTAGGCGAGGTACGGGAAGCGCCAGACGTTCCCGATCCCGACGGAGAGTCCGACGCAGGAAAGAAGAAACTCCCATGGCGACCCCCAAGTTCCACGGTCGGCGAGTGCGGCGAGGCTCGGACGTCGAATAGCGGCGTCCATCGACCTCCCTTCAGTCCCCGACTCCCGTCTCGGAACGCTGAGCCGACGCCCTCCAACTCGCACGGATCCACGGGCCCGTTTACCCTCTAAAAACACAACAACAAAAAGTTTTAAATAAAAAAAACGATTTTTTTCAAGGATTAAGGTCAAGAGTCACTTAAAAAAGAAAATTCTATTCATTTCCAACCTCTTATGATTAAGGTACGAATTGATCCTTCACATTATTCTTCCTCTTGTTTTTCCCTCTCTCCCTCGTTTGTTTTATCGCCCGGAAGAAACGGCTCATATGCTAAACTGTTCGGAATTCAAGACTTTTTAAAGTGTAAAAGCCCAAGAAGTTTTTTTACTTTCTCAATGAGATGTTATTGGATTACCCTCTATGTACGCTTTTGGGAGATGACGACAAAGACCATTTTTGAACCTCTATTTTCGTTAATAAAACATACGATTTGTGTTAAAGTGTTTTGTTTTGACGAAAGGTAGACAAGTACGATTTTTTAGGCGGAGAGACATTTGATGGGGCCGAGTTCGGCTGGTTTTTCGTCGACGATGGCGGAGGTGCAGGCGGACTGAGCGATGAATTCGAGAATCGTGCGTGTCGGCCTTCCAGACATTCCGGGCACGAGGTATTTCTGAAGGCGCCCTTCGGTCAACATGACGTTATAAGTGTCGAGATGAAGCCAATCGACGTTGGGTACAAACTGCTGTAAAAATGCCGCAGTCTGACCTGGCATTCCTGTATCGACGAGACGACTCGGCTGAAAATACTCCTCGCGTTTGCTCTGTACGTCGGAAAACTCCGAAGGCCGAATTTTCGCCTCGTAATGTTTCCAAAGAGGGAGTCTCCAAATTCGGTCACCTGTATGAATGCTCGCCTGTTTCATTGTTTCGTACAGTATATCATTGTTGCTATACACAGCGACTGCTCCTTCTCCGAAAGTGTCGATCAGCTCTTTAGTAAAACTTCCCACAGTGTAGATAAATCTTGGGTTGAAATTTCCTGCGTATGTCAAAACGTCCGTCATCGCTAATCTTCCGTCGAAATCAGTGTCTTGAATGAGGACCGTTTTACCGCTCCGTGTACGGACGACGTCGCCAGGTTTTAAAGCGCACGATCCCGGCATGTTTTCATAAAGAGGGATGAGTCCGCGGAAATTTATGGGAAGATTGAGGGCGGCGATTGCTCTAGCGACGGCTACTACGCTTGCCGCACCGCTCATGTCACCTCTCATGTTTTTCAATACGTCACAACTTTTTAAGCAGAGTCCCCCGCTGTCGAAAGTCACCCCTTTCCCTATACCGACGACAGGCGCCACGTCTAAAT
Organism: Orius insidiosus; assembly: GCA_014119065.1. Lineage (NCBI taxonomy): Eukaryota > Metazoa > Arthropoda > Insecta > Hemiptera > Anthocoridae > Orius > Orius insidiosus. The sequence goes on from JACGAQ010000104.1 coordinate 119,620, forward strand.
CACAACCGAAATAATGGATTTCCATAAAAACTGGAGGTTCACAAGATCCATTAGCGGCTGCTAAATAAGCAGGAAGACCCATCATGAACGCCCAGTCTCTAACTTTGACTTCAATACTGACACCATTTCTTGCAAGGAGTTCGATGGCTGCTTGACCGAAGCCCGTGGGTGTCATTATGTTCGCCGGCGTTTCTGCCAACTGACGCGTCAAATTTTGCGCGGCTGCTTTTTGTAGCCCGATTTGCCATCCTGTGAAATCGCAGTCGTTGAATAACTCGAGTTTTGGAATGTCTTTTTGTTTGGAACGGAGTTCTTGATACATCCAAACACCCATCGCAGCGCCTTCGGCGGCGGATTCCGCATGTCCCATAGATTCGACGTCGATCCACTTCATGTGATGCTGCTGTAACGTCCGCGCTCCTAAAGCTGTAGCGTTTCTAATCGCTTCTTTCGACTCGTCGACTATTTCGTGGTCGTTGTATCCCAAACATTCGTCACCGAGTCCGACCAGAGCGATCGCCGTGTACATGTTTTCGATCGAATAGAAAAGTCGGAGTTCCCCGAGCCGCGGGACGGGACCCGTGTCGGACAGCATCATCGATAACCTACCCTCGAGTTTATTGTCGAACTCCTCAGCAGTTTTCGTCCAGACTTTCGTCGTACCGTAAGGATCGTCGTCTTTGCTGTAAACGCCCAAGACGAGCCCAGTCAAATGCTGCGACTCTCCATCGCAGTTCAAATTTCGTACGCCCACCGAAATCAACTGTTTTGGTATCAAAAGTCTACTAGAGTGTAATGCCATTGTGTAATTTAAAACGTTTCTTAATTCATATGTTTCTTATTTCTATTCCAATATGACTAAAAATGAAGCCAAAAGAGTTGTTTCCAAGCCAATACGGTGGAAAAGGCCGGAAAATCTGGCACAAAGGGATTTTCACGGTCGCAACTCTGAGGAAAACTCCTTAAATGGGGTAAAAAAGGGGATTTTCAAAGGTTAAAAAAAGTCGAGGTGGGAAAAATGGAAGTCTTCACCCAGCCAGTTCACATGAAACGAGCTTAAACTACCTACTATTTATTTTTAAAGTACTGGTTTGAAGAGCTTCCATCGAAAACCTCCTTAAAGAGAAGTAGGAAGGGGAAGTATAACGGAGGGGACGTACAACGGAGGGGGAAGTATATGGGAGGGGAAGTATAACGGAAGGGGAAGTATAAGGGAACGAAAGTATAACGAAGGGGGAAGTATAACGGAGGGGGAAGTTTTTTTTTTTTTTCGAAAAATTTTCCGAGTTTTCTATTTTTTTTGTCAAAAAATTTTCTAAGTTTTTTTTCCGAGTTTTTTTTTCGAAAAATTTTCCGGGTTTTCTTTTTTAAAGCGCTTTTTTTTCTTAAAAATTTTCTAAGTTCTTTTTTTCTGATAATTTTTCTATGTGTCAAGGTAGAAATAATGGGCTCTTTGGCCTAGGGATGTGCCTCTCGTAATGGGTAGAAGTATGAAATTTCTCCCTACTAAAAAAAAATAATTAGAAAGTGGCAATTTTTTTACACCAAAAATTCGTAAAAAATATAAGGAGTCATTGGTGAAAATGTGGTAAAAATCGGAGCAACGCACAGTGCGGCAACCATATGGCTCAAGTGGACAAAAGTCTTTGGGCTATGGATTTCATAAAAAAATGGCATTACGATCTCGGATACGACCCACTGGGATCTTAAATATGTAAGCCAAAACAAAATGTGTGATTGTGTTTAAATTAAATCGGATGTTTCACTTTTACAAGTATTTTTTTCACTCTTACATTAAGAAAAGGCCGCATTATGCTTCGCTTGTATGGTCGAAGTGGACCAAAGTATGTTCATGACGGTTTTTTAAAGAAAACAATGAAAAAGTTTAAAATTTTTATTAATATTTCATTATTTACTATTGGAATTAGTAGTAATTACCTAATTATAGTAAAATTTAAAAAATAAAATGAAAACTGGAAAGTTATAACTTATGAAGATGTGATAAAATTTCGGCAGCTGGTTTTCTGAAAGAAAAAATCATAGAAACGTTCAAAGCAGTTTAAAGCAAGTAACGTTGACAGTTTTATGAAGTTTAATAGTTGTTTTATTAGATTATATCATAATCTCAGGATGTTTTGAGAAGAACTTGAGATATTTCAATTTAAAGTTAAAAAAAGGGTTTTTTCGTAGGTATTTACGAAAATTATTATTTAAAAATTATATAATTATATTAATAATTATAATTATAATATAATATAACAATAATATAATAAATAATATAATAAATGAAAAATAATTACCTTCTTCGATGCTTTCCATTCCTTAAAATAGTTAGTAAAACCTTCAATGTAGAAAATAAAACTACATACTGCAAATTGCTGTTTGATTCAGAAAGATATGTGATCTACCACTACTTCAAACATGATATCTATAGTTTTTTGGGGGAATATAGGATTAAAAGCTCCCGTTCCGTATCATTGAGGTCATTATGGAAATATTACTTTAGTATAAAAAGTTTTTAAAAAAGTTGATTTTTCGACTTTTGTCCACAGGCTGCCGCACTGTGCAACGGTTCGGCCGCAGCGAATTTTTTAAAATTTCAAATAGACATATCTCCGCCATTTTTTCGAAATTCAAAAATCGCCCTCGTTACATTCTCGTTCTCCGACTAAGGAAGATTTTGTGAAAATTTGGTGGAAACCGGTTCAAAACTGTGGCCGTAAACTGTTCCAGAAAAATGCTACGGACGGCCGGCACCACATACAACCTCACAATCATCATCTGAAAGACACTCTCCCAAAAACCATCCATTGAGGGTAATTCAATATCATCTCAAACGTTCTCTTATCCCGACAAACGCCCTTTCGTTTTAATTACAGGATTTTAAGATGTCCAAAATTCAATTAGGATTAATTCCAGGAAATTGATTTGTAGTTGTGGAAGTTAATTGGATAAATTGGGAATCAGGGGGAGGCCTTGCGACGCAATTTTTCCCAGAAAAACCTCGAGGAAAGTTCGACTTTCGTGCCCCACATTCGTGACTTTTAGATAAAAAAAAATACGAGGGAGACGATTAGATAGAAAGGAGAAAAAAGTCGTTTTGTCTTTCTATTAAATTAATTATTTAAATAAAAACTAATTAATTTGACATAAAGGGACACTCAGGGACACCTGTTGAATATGGAGTTTCTCTCCTACCCGTTTGTTTAAAATTTTTTTTTAAATGCTTTGTTTCGGTTTTTATGAGGATTTTAAATTTTTTTTTTTTTTGGTTTTGGGGTTTTTTTTTGTTTACCTTCGTCTATGTCTTCTAAATCCATTTGGCAACAAAATCCCGAATTTGATGAAAAACTGCCAAATCATAGTTTGATATAATTTTCTTTCTGAAAATAGGGGAAAATGGGGGAAAGAAAAGAGGCGTAGGAAAGGAAGAAAATTTTATTTGAACGAATCTACGTTCGGAGAGATTGTTGTGAGACTGAAAACGGGAAAGCCGACTGCGGAGGCCGAGGGAGGAGGGAGGACGATATCGATTTACCCCCTGGGACTAAATCATCACCTTAATAAAGACACCGCCACAGTTTAAACGTATAATAAATTGCGTTAAAAGCCACTTTTGAACTCTAGGAAGATATCCGAGAGCGGGGACGTAAAGATAGACCTGAAACTCCCCCGCGTTTTGATGGTTTAGCCTAACCTGAATATACAGGGTGGAAACTAGTGTCCCCCCAGGTTAACTCGAAAAAAGATAGAGAAATAAGTTAAATGATACCGCCCCCCCCCCCATAATTTTTGGTCTAGTTTCTGAATTTTTTTTTGTTTTTGCCAGTATTCCGCCTTCCCCTCCAAAAATGAATTATTATTTATTTATTTATTATATTATTTATTTGTTAATTTTGCTATCTCGTTTGGACGTCACCGGAGACAAAAAAGTTAAATTACAACCCCTCTTAATTTTGAGCGTAGTTTACGAATCTTGAAAGTTTTTTGATTGCGCATGCGCAGAACGTCCAAAACGCGAATTTATCCTTTAAAACGGCCAAAACTTCCTTAACTTCCATGAGAACCCCTATTTTTGGTTGCAAATTCGAATTCTAAAGACAGTTTCACGAAGACTACACTCCTTTTATGTTTTTTTAATTTTTTTTTTTCTATCCAAAATAAATAAACTCGTCATTACCCATGGAGATGATCATCGATGGAGATGATCAACGTCTGTTTTTACATGATTTTGACGAATTTTTCTTGCTTTTTGAGATAGAAACCTCAGTTTTTATAAGATTTTGACAAATTTTTCTTACTTTTTGAAGGCAAACGTCTGTTTTTACATGATTTTGACGAATTTTCCGAGCTTTTTGAGATAAAAACCTTAGTTTCATAAAATTTTGACTGTTTTTCTCGCTTTTTGAGAAAGAAACCTCAGTTTTTATAAGATTTTGACGAATTTTTCTTGCTTATTGAGAGAGAAACCTCAGTTTTTACATGATTTTTATGGATTTTTCTAGCTTTTTGAGAGAGAAGCCTTAGATTTTATAAGATTTTGACGAATTTTTCTAGCTTTTTGAGAGAGAAACCTCAGTTTTTTAAGATTTTGACTGTTTTTCTCGCTTTTTGAGAAAAAACCTCAGTTTTTATAAAATTTTGACGATTTTTTCTAGCTTTTTGAGAAAAAAACCTTAGTTTTTATAAGATTTTGAGTGTTTTTCTCGATTTTTGAGGAAGAAACCTCAGTTTTTAAAAGATTTTGAGGGATTTTTCTAGCTTTTTGAGAGAAAAAGCAATATATTTTATGGATTTTTCAAGCTTTTTGAGAGAGAAGCCTTAGTTTTTATAAGATTTTGACGAATTTTTCTCAATTTTTGAGAGAGAAACCTCAGTTTTTATAAGATTTTGACGATTTTTTCTAGGTTTTTGAGAAAGAAACCGTTGTTTTTATCAGATTTTGACTGTTTTTCTCGATTTTTGAGGAAGAAACCTCAGTTTTTAGAAGATTTTGACGGATTTTTCTAGCTTTTTGAAAGAAAAACCTATAATTTTTATGGATTTTTCAAGCTTTTTGAGAGAGAAACCTTAGTTTTTATAAGATTTTTCTTGCTTTTTGAGAAAGAAACCTCAGTTTTTATAAGATTTTAACGAATTTTTCTTGCTTTCTGAAGGCAAACGTCTGTTTTTACATGATTTTGACGGATTTTCCTAGCTTTTTGAGATAGAAACCTAAGTTTTTATAAGATTTTGACGAATTTTTCTTGCTTTTTGAAGGCAAACGTCTGTTTTTACATGATTTTTACTGATTTTCCTGGCTTTTTGAGATAGAAGTTTTCTTAAAAAGTAAGTTTTCTAAGTTTTCATAAAATTTTGACTGTTTTCTTCGCTTTCAGAGAGAGAAACCTTAGCTTCTGTAAGATTTTGACGAGTTTTTTTAGGTTTTTGAGATGGAAACCTTAGTTTTTATAAAATTTTGACTGTTTTTCTCGATTTTTGAGAAAGAAACCTCAGTTTTATATGGTTTTGACGAATTTTTCTTGCTTTTAAAGAGAGAAACCTCAATTGTTACCTGATTTTTAAGGATTTTTCTAGTTTTTATAAGATTTGAGTTTCTCGCTTTTTGAGAAAAAAAAACTCAGGTTCACAGGAGTTTAACGAACCAACAAATTTGGTTTTGTCAAACCTTGCGGCTTGGCAATATGGCGTAAGTCCCCTTATGGGGACTGAAATCTTTTAAAAATCTAGTTTATTCTTTAGTTTTAAAAAATGCGACATTTTTAAAAACGCAAAAAATCTAAAAATAAAAAAAAAAGTTGATCATTTATGAAAAGGTAAAAATATAGCAGGGAGATAAATCCGAAATAGATAAAACGCTTATCTTTCAGAGTGGGATTTACCTCCCACCCCCACCGCCACTCAACTGATAACGAAAAGGGGGAATGTTTGTCGGTTTACGGTTTCGAAGTAAAATGCAGATGTTCGCCTTCTCTGGTATGCCCTTCCGAGATTCCAATCGTCCCTCGGGGCCACGTCCAAAATTCTCCCCTTTAAAAACAAACGAGAAAATTGTTTTAAAAAGCTCTTCATTTGAGAAAGTTGCCATTTGAAACTTTCAGCACTATCTAAAATCTCTTCCTTCCCTAGGGCCGTAAAAACGCCGCTAATCTGGAGATGTCATTTATGAAAGTTTTAACCTAAAAACCGCTTTTTAAAACATTTCGCCTTATTTTGGCCTTCAATCAATAATATCCAGGCACGTACTTGGGGAAAAAATTTATCTTGAACATGTAGGATGATTTATCTTTCGAGTAATAAATTAAAGGGAGGGAATTAATGTCTCAATCTGACTAATCTCAATCTCTCATCTGCGAGCTCCATTTCCTTTAGCCGTTCCGGTTATTTCGAGCCATTTAGAAGGCCTGCTTTTGGTTTTTTTAAATCTTTTTTTTTTTCCTTGTTTTTCAAAACAATAAACTTTTCACACGTCGCTGGTTAACTTTGGCCTTAAAAAAACCTTTTTATTCTCTATAAACTGTCCACTTGACCGTTTTTTACTTGTTTATTCGGCCAAGAAGCTCCATTTTAACCAGTTTTCCTTGCGTGTTCCAAGGTTTTTTTTCTCCATAAAACCCCATTTTTTGGTAACTCACCTGTTTTATGTGATTTCCGAGTGTTTTCCATAATTTTTTCCCTAAGAAAAACATTTTTTACAGGAGTTATGGACGTTTTTCTGGGTGTTTCCCGCATTTTTAAAACAGTTTTTGGGCGTTTTTATCGATTCCCGATTCCAAGGGTATCTCAATAGAGAGTTTCAGGGAATCGTAATTCCGAGTCCCGACTCCGACTCGCTCAAGGTCATACGACTCGAGCCGCCAGTCGTAATCGTAATACGACCCGACTCGGCTGGGTCGTATACCGGAACGACTCAAATCCCGACTCCGAATAAACGTAAGGTTATATTTTACGAAGGTTATTTCGTTATCTCGTTTAGTATCGGGTTCATGTTTTTTGTTGTTTTTACGATTTCAAATACAATCTCGATTATTTACGGGTGGTTTTTTGTTGTTTTCACGATTTCAAATAAATCTCGTCTATTTTCGGGTTGTTTTTTGTTGTTTTTACGATTTCAAATCCAATATCGTTTAGTTTCGGTTTGTTTTTTGTTGTTTTCACAATTTCAAATCCAACAAGGAGCCCTGGGAGTTTTTTTAACAGCATTGGCTTAAGTCGAAGAAATAAAGGTACCTAAGTTCGGTTCATGAATTTGCTCTAGTGAGAATATTGTGAACTATTTGAGTCGGAACTGAGTCGGAACGACTTCCTGAAACTCTGTTTTATACCCTCTACGAGAAGACCTTTCCCGTTTGGTGAGTCGGAGTCGGGACTCGGAATTACGATTCCCTGAAACTCTCTAATAACTACGCGAGTACTTATCGTTTGACAGAGTATAAGCTTAAGTTTTAAATGGAGATTGACTAATTTTTTTTATTGCCATTAACAAAATGCCCTTAACCTAATCCCTCCCCCCTGATATTACTGGAACACTCTGTATAGAATTTTCAGGAAAATTTTATTTTAAAAAAACCTTCGATCGCCGGGATCGAACCCCGGACCTCCTGGTTACCCAAAAAAGATATTATACAGGGTGGAAACTTACTAGAGTCCCCCCAGGTTAACTAAAAAATGAATCAAGATAGAGAAAAAAGTTAAATGGTAATCCCCCCCCCCTCATTTTGGGTCTAGTTTCTGAATTTTTTGTGCATGGCAGCGTTCCGCCGCCCCCCAAAAAGTAAATTTTTCTATATCGCTTTGACGCTTGGAGACGGTTTTAACCCCCCTTAATTTTGAGCGTAGATTACGAATCTTGAAACGGTTTTTCGATTGCGCATGCGCAGAACGTCCAAAATTTGAATTCTCATTTAAATAGGCCAAAACTTCCTTAACTTCCATGAGAATCTCTATTTTTGGTTGCAAATTCGGATTCTAAAGACAATTTCACGAAGAATACACTTCTTTTATGTTTTTTTCGAAGCTTTTTATCTCTTCAAAGTAACATGTGTAATGAATGACTTTCTCAAAAAGCGAGAAAAAGTCAAAATTTAAAAAAAAATGAGGTTTCTATCTCAAAAAGCAAGAAAAATTCGTCAAAGTCTTATAAAAACTGAGGATTCTTTCTCAAAAAGCTAGAAAAAATCGTCAAAATCTTATAAAAACTAAGGTTTCTTTTTCAAAAAGCCAGAAAAAATCGTCAAAATCTTATAAAAACTACGGTTTTTTTCTCAAAAAGCTATTAAAATTCGTCAAAATCTTATAAAAACTGAGGTTTCTTTCTCAAAAAGCAAGAAAAAATCGTCAAAATCTTTTGAAAACTAAGGTTTCTCTCTCAAAAAGCTATTAAAATTCGTCAAAATCTTATAAAAACAAAGGTTTCTTTCTCAAAAGCTTGAAAAAATGGTCAAAATCTTATGAAAACTTAGGTTTCTCTCTCAAAAAGCTAGAAAAATTCGTCAAAATCTTATAAAAACTAAGGCTTCTATCTCAAAAAGCTTGAAAAAATCGTCAAAATCTTATAAAAACTGAGGTTTCTTTCTCAAAAATCGAGAAAAACATTCAAAATCTTACAAAAACTAAGGTTTCTCTCTCAAAAAGTTAGAAAAATTCGTCAAAATCCTTTAAAAACTAAGGCTCCTCTCTCAAAAAGCTAGAAAAATCCATAAAAATCATGTAAAAACTGAGGTCTCTCTATCAAAAAACTAGAAAAACTCGTCAAAATCTAAGAAAAACTGAGGTGTCTCTCAAAAAGGAAAAATTGGAGTTTTTCTCTCAAAAAGCTAAAGAAATAAATAAAAATCATGTGAAAACGAGTTTTCACTATCAAAAAGCTTTATTTTTTTTATTTATTTATTTTTTTTTTTTAAAAGAAGTAGATATGACCAATGAGCAAGAGGCTTACTCTTACTATTGGTCAATCTACTCTTTTTTGTTAATTGTATTAAGCCAGGGCTTTTTACAAAGGGGGAGGGGATCAGACCCAGGCGGGGGCTTTCGCCATAATGCCATGGCGCCCTTTTGGGCCAACTACCAGAGTAGTGGCCTAACTAAATTATCCACAGATTTTGTAGAGGGATATTTTTAATTGGAATTTTACTTCCAACCAAAAATCCCTATACCCAACCTGGAATCGAACCCCGGTCTTCCGTGGTGAGAGTCAGAGACTGAACCCACCAGCCACGGAGCCGGTTACAAAAAGCTTTAAGGAGCTTTAGTTTAGATTTTTCAACAAAACAAAAAATACTAAAAAGTGGAATTTATACGCCGAAAACCAGGCCTGAAAAATCCTAAAAGTGCACTCGTAATTTCCTATTTGTGTCTGGCGTATAGACTCAATGAATTCTACCTAGTTTTCAATCCAGAACTCTCTCCGACAAGTTTACGGGATATCTCAAAATAGTTTTCGCCTTTTATGTGTTTATATCGAAATCATGAAGTGGTTTTTAAAACAGAGTAGGAGTAGACGGGAGGTTTCCCCGAGTGGGGAAAGACTTGATTGATGATACGTCAGACAAAAGTAGCCATCAATGATCCAAACTTTTTCTAAAATTCATTTCGGATATTCGAAGAAAGAGGGTCTGAAATATGGCCCTCCCCCCCTTTTTTTTCTCTCTTCTAAGTTTCATCCATCTTGAAGTTGATCTTTATGTAACTGTTTGGCCACCCTACCCGCAAACATCTTGGAAATATTGCTCCCCCTCCGTATTTTACAAATAAGCCCTTAGAAACCCCGTTTTTACAGGACTTTTCACCAGGTTTTTAGGACGTATTAACATGAAACTCGGTTCTTCTGAAGGCTATTTATCAAAGTGGGCTTTTAAAAAAACAAGAAGTGAAAATCCGATTGATTCTCGACCTACGATTAATTCAGACGTTGGAAAAGGAGATGAATTAGTGAAAGGCGGGTAAAGATTATTCTGTCATTCCAAACAGATTGTTTCCATTCATCGAAAACCTCGACCCCCAAGGTATAAAACCGTCAGAAATTTTTAAAGATTTTGATAAAATTTTTAGATTCTTTTAACTTTTTTATGGTGGCAAACCTGTCAAAAATTAATCAAACCTAGCTAGACGTAGCTTCCACGCTACAAGAAGTGGCTCTTCGGCCTTTTGTTCTATTTCCCCATTTTGTGTAAATTCAACAAATGTTTACACAAATCAAGGTGATTTTTATCTTCGAAAATGAATGAAATGTGGATTTTTTTACCTTTATAAACGGTACAATATCAAAAAAAAGGTCCTTACCCCACCATCGAAAGGGAAGAGGAGGGAGGTAAAGAGTTCATTGGGAAGAACGCCTCCCACCTCTTCACCTCATCCTTTTTACCGGAATCAATCTTTGATCTTTTCCGGCGTTTTTTTCTTTTTTTCCCCTTCGCTTTTTTTTCAAAGTCCCACCACCCCTCGACTCTATTAACCCTCAAAATTACCTAGAAGGATAATTAAAATGAAGAAAATTTGAATAATAATTGAGAATTTGGTGAAAAAATTAATTTTTTATTAAATAATGAAGATAATTAATTTTTTTTGGTGAGCTCACCATGTGGATTGTGGAGTGGTAAATCCATGGGTCGGTAACTCACATGAGATCCCGGCGATCCCCGGCCGAAGACTGGATCTCCCGGGGAGCCCCCCCTCCCCGCCCCACATTCCGCCCTTAAACCGCCCCCGCCGATTCGCCCGTTTACCGCCGCCGCCCCCACCCACGTACCATGTCAGAAATCCTCTCTCAAATTGTTTGACACACAATCCACTTTAGAGTAGCGAGAGGAATTTATGAATTTTTTCGTTAGACGTGAGGGGGCTTTTTTTCCCTCTATTGCGCTTTATTTATGCTACTATCAGGGATAAAATGAATTGATTACACACCTTGGGAGGGAAGTGGAATATTACGTACCTGCTAAAATAAATTAAACGTTAAAAAAAAATGTGCCCTCTCGTAAGGCGTGGAAATATGAAATTTCTCTCTACTAACATAATAATTATTGTAAAAAAATGATCACCAAAAATTTTTTAAAAATATAAGGAGTAATTGGTGAAAATTTGGTGAAAATCGGACCAACGGCCGCTGCGAGTTTTTTAAAATTTCAAACGGACATATCTCCGCCATTTTTTGAAATTCAAAAGTCGCTTCGTTAGTTTCTTGTTCACCGACTGAAGAAAATTTGGTGAAAATCGGTTGAAAGCTGTTGTAAAAATGCTACGGCCGGCCGGCACCACAGACAATGTTAAGATCGGTAAAGATCATTCGATTTGACCCTCGGGGTCTGGAAGACCCCCAAAAACCCGACGTGGAGGGTATCACAATAACTTCTTTCTGGAAGTTAAAATTCAGGGGGAACAGGAAGAAGATTAAACCAGTGTGACCTAACGGCTGTGAAGGTTTAGTATTCAGAAGCGCCTTAAAAAAATTATTCTTTTTGTACGACCCCCCTCCCCTTTTAGAATGGGATTTTCGGACTTCCGAGAGTTTTTTTGTTCATTGAGTCAAGGAACCCAATTCTCCCCGAATTTAACGTGTTTTTATCGACTTTTAGAAGAAGAAACATCCTTTTTACTTTTGGATCAAAAACTTCTCTTTGAAAGATTCTTAACTTCCAAAAAGAAGTTATTGTGATACCATCCACGTCGGGTTTTTGGGGACACCGATCTCAACTTTGTCTCTGGTGCCGGCCGGCCGTAGCATTTTTTTTCTGGAACACTTTTCGGCCAGTTTTCACCAAATTTTCTGTAGTCGGTGAACTTCTAACGGTGGCGATTTTTGAAGTTTTCGAGTGTCTACCTTGTTCAGCCAAAAAACACCTTTTTTCTTAAGTTTATTTTAGCTAAAGGGGACCGCCAAAGGATCATAATTTTTAAAGATTCAAAAATAAAATAAAATTTTTTTAATCTGCAAGGTATTTACATAAAAATCAAATATTCTTTTAAAATAACATGACTAATATGGCACAAAATTTCATCCTAAATCACAATAGGATACACAGCATTTTTTATTCAACAACAAATGTTATCACAAAGATAAAATTTTGAGGAAAAGGAACATAAAAAGGTAACATTTTTAAACAATGGAATAATGGGGAATTTCGATGTTCCTTAATTTTTTTTTTTTTCGCCAGGAAAAAATTATTTTAGAGGTAGAAAACAGTGCTGATAGGGTGTCCTGAAGTACAAAATCTTAAAAGCATCCTTTATAACTTGAAAATTGACAGTGTGGTAGAAACAATCCATATTGCTGAATTAGGCACTTTGACGGGTGTTTTGTGGGGAGAGAAAGATTTGAGCCTCTGAAGAAAAACCTGACAAGCTAAGACTATTCTAAAACACAGCCTAAAAATAAAAAAATGGGACAAAATAATGGAAGACTAAATTTTATTGTCGTTTTATATTTTTTGGATGTTTTTATATCAAGGAAGCACCCTAAGTATGGGCTCGGTGACCATTTTGTCCCTAGTAGCGTGGTAAGCTTCACGTTCTTTGTCTGGAAATTTCGTCGGAAGATTGGGGAATGAAGGTTCACTTTCGCTGAATAAAGTTGACCGCCGATGTCAACCTCGTAGTTTCCGGAAAGAACGTAATCGTTGGTGACTCGTTCAGTGCGGCCGGTGTCGTCGAATTTTTGTATAAAACCGAGACAAACTTGGCTTTTAAATGTGAATCCGTACCCTGTCGTGGTGGTAGCACCGACGTATTTTCCATCCCGATAAATCGGTTCACCTCCCCATGACCATAACTCTGTCTCAGCATCATGATCGGTCAACACAAGCTGTATGTACATTCTTTTAACCCCTTCTTCTTTTTGTTTCAGCAAAGCATCTCTCCCAATAAATTCGCTTTTCTAAAAATAAAATAAAACAAAATTTCTATTTTTTTAAAATCTTACTTCAAATTTAACTCTCCAAGTTCTACCGCATTCCAAAGGTGTTGTCGTCGTGTCTAAATCTTGACCCCAGAAAGCATAAAATTTTTCAACCCTCAAAGCCCTCATGGCGTAATAACCGACATGTTTGATCCCGTATTTTTCACCAGCTTCAATTATTTTGTCATAAACATGTAAGGCAAGCTAAAAAATTGTATGACATAAAAATTAATAAAAAATAAATAAAAACCTCATTGGGAATATAAAGAACGTATCCTAATTCTCCAGTATGTGTGAGGTTCATGGCTCGAATGCCGTTGGCAAATCCAACATCAATTTCCTGAAAAAAAAAATTAGAATTCTTGGGGCGGAGAAAAAAGAAAATCCTGGGAAAAAAGGGTATATCTACGGGAAAAAAGGGTATTTCCGGGAAAAAAAGGATATTTCTACGTAAAAAGAGGGGATTTCTACGGGAAAAAAGGTATTTCTATGGAAAAAAAGGGTACCTATTTCTACGGGGAAAAGGGTATTTCTACAGGAAAAAAAGGGTCTTTCCGGGGGAAAAAAGGGTATTTCTATGAGAAAAAAAAAGGTACTTCTACGGGGAAAAAAGGAAAGAAGGGTATTTCTAGGAGAAAAAAGGGTCTTTCTTTGGAAAAAAAAGGGTATTTCTATGGGGAAAAGGGTATTTCTACGGGGGGGGAGGGTATTTCCGGGGGAAAAGGGTATTTCTACGGGGGGAAAAGGGTATTTTTACGGGAAAGAAAGGGTATTTCTACGGAAAAAAGGGTATTTCTACAGGAAAAAAAAGGGTATTTCTACGGGGAAAAAAGGGTATTTATACGGGGGGAAAAGGGTATTTATACGGGGGGAAAAGGGTATTTCCGGGGAAAAATGGTATTTCTACGAGGAAAAAAAGGGTATTTCTACAGGAAAAAGGTATTTCTATGGAAAAAAGGGTATTTCTACGGGGAAAAGGGTATTTCTACAGGAAAAAAAGGGTCTTTCCGGGGGAAAAAAGGGTATTTCTACAGGAAAAAAAGGGTATTTCTATGAGAAAAAAAAGGTACTTCTACGGGGAAAAAAGGAAAGAAGGGTATTTCAAGGGGAAAAAAGGGTATTTCTATGGGGAAAAAGGGTATTTCTACGGGGGGGGAGGGTATTTCCGGGGGAAAAGGATATTTCTACAGGGGGAAAAGGGTATTTTTACGGGAAAGAAAGGGTATTTCTACGGAAAAAAGGGTATTTCTACAGGAAAAAAAAGGGTATTTCTACGGGGAAAAAAGGGTATTTATACGGGGGGAAAGGGTATTTCTACGGGGGAAAAGGGTATTTCCGGGGGGAAAAGGGTATTTCCGGGGAAAAGGGTATTTACGGGGAAAAAAAGGGTATTTCTACGAGGAAAAAAAGGGTATTTCTACGGGAAAAAAGGGTATTTCTACAGGAAAAAAAAGGGCATTTCTACGGGGAAAAAAGGGTATTTATACGGGAAAAAAGGGTATTTCTACAGGAAAAAAAAGGGCATTTCTATGGGGAAAAAAGGGTATTTATACGGGGGGGAAAGGGTATTTATACGGGGGGAAAAGGGTATTTTCGGGGGAAAAGGGTATTTACGGGGAAAAAGGGTATTTCTACGAGGAAAAAAAGGGTATTTCTACGAGGAAAAAAAGGGTATTTCTACGGGAAAAAAGGGTATATTCTACGGGAAAGAAGCCCAGGAGGTTGTTTCTATGCAGAAACATTGAGGCCCGAAAAAACACCTGCTTTCAGCCTGCTTTTTTCATGATTTTTCATACCTTGAAAGTAAAAAATGGGAAATTTTTAGGCTTTAAATCGCAGTCTGTGAGCTCCGAGAGAAGAGAACGAGTGAGTGGGCCCATTAGACAGATCGCAGTGTACATCGAAGTGACATCTGCCATCGAAACCGACCCATCTTTCGGCAAATGCCTCTGAATCCAAACTTTACATCTTGTCTGCTGAATAGTCGGCGCAATCATCATATAACTAGGACAACATAAAGTTTAGAATGACAATAAAGCTTTGACTTACTGGTTTGGTGCCAGACGGACAAGACTGCAGTCATTTTCGTAACCGCCAGCTTCATTTTGCATCCCTGTATGAATTATACTTCCTACTGGAACGTCAACATCGTTGCTGCACAAATACTGAAGAGCTTTTACAACTTCATCTCCTTTTGACTAAAAAAAAGTTGAAATGATTAAAAATAATGGTTTGAAGAGCTTCCAACAAAAACTTCCTTAGAGAAAAGTAAAAATATAGGAGGGGGAAGTATAACGGAGGGGAAGTACAACAGAGGGGGAAGTATAAGTAAGGAAAGTATAACAGAGGGGGAAGTATAAGTAAGGGAAGTATAACAGAGGGGGAAGTATAAGTAAGGGAAGTATAACAGAGGGGGAAGTATAAGTAAGGGAAGTATAACAGAGGGGGAAGTATAAGTAAGGGAAGTATAACAGAGGGGGAAGTATAAGTAAGGGAAGTATAAGTAAGGGAAGTATAACAGAGGGGGAAGTATAAGTAAGGGAAGTATAACAGAGGGGGAAGTATAAGTAAGGGAAGCATAACAGAGGGGAAGTATAACCGAGGGGGAAGTATAAGTAAGGGAAGTATAACAGATTTAAGGAAGTTAAAAATAATTTTTTTTTACCCAGAGTTCCAATTTAGTGAAAGAAGAATAGTCGCTTAGTCCAACAGATTCACGGCAAGCGTCATATTCACGGGCGACAAAGTCAAACCAAGGTGGTTTCCCGAATGTTTTTGTTGTCGCTATTCTAAAAGGAGTAGCACCATCATAAATATCTAAAATATACTTTAAAAATTATTTTGTACATTAAAATTATTGTACCAAGAGGTTGGAACCAAGTGGGACGCTCGTAGCCCATGACTTGACCAAAAACAGCACCAGCGTCTTTAAGTTTTGGATAAATCGGCGACATTCTGAGATTCCGACCTGTTTTGAATTCGTGAAAAGGATACATAAGGCCATAATGAAGGCCTGGCACTTCGCTGACTCTTTCGCGTAAAAATTTAGAATTATTGTGGAGCCCAAGAAACCTCGTGACATCAATCTCGTACATGTCGTATCTCGTCGATTTTGTAGTGACGAGTTCAGCAATGGCTTTTCCTACTCCACCCGCGGCTGAAATTCCAACAGTTTTCATACCTGTGGCCACATAATAATTTTCAATCTAAAAAAAGTTAGAATATTGTGATTTAACTAATGGTTGAACCTCAGGAGCTTCTCCAACAAGCCATTTGCAATCTGGAGTAAACGCTTCAGGCGTATTGTTCAATTTATGCGCAGAATGATTTCCTAATGATGGAATCCTTCGCAGAATCTGTTCAAGAAGAACATGAAAATGATCCCAGTCTTCAGGTAGACCTCGCTCAGCTTGATTTCCTAAATTAAAATTAATTTTTTGTTTTTAAATAAAGCAGTAGCTTACTAGGAATGTCACCATCGACGTAAGCAGGTTTGGCGACAGGTTCAAAGCCGCCTGCCACAATGTGGCCTTCATGTTCTCTAAAATATATATGGCCATCTTGATCCCTGACGACTAAAATTTTATATTTTAAATTGTATAATTCATCAAATAAATTACCTGGCATTTGAAAATCGATCGGAGGGTTTGGTTTGGTTAAAAGGTAATAATGCTCTACTGGATGTATAGGTATTTTGACAGCAGGCTCACTTTTAAGGCCTAAATCTCGTGCCCAAAAACCGGCGCAGTTGACAAACGCTTTGCAGTCGACTGTACCCAAATTTGTCTCTACGGATTTCACTTTGCCGTCCTGCGAGTTTACTTTGTCTACGGTACACACTTCGTAGATTCTGACGCCTTTGGAAATGGCGGATTTAAGAAGGGAATGGCATAGTTGATAAGGGTTGCCAACTCCGTCACCAGGAATCCAAAGACCACCCTTTAGATCATCCACTGAGATTAATGGGCAGAGTTCTTTTGCTTCAATCGGTGTGACAAGTTTACACTCGATATTCCACGACCTGAAGAATTCGGTAAAACGGATACGATTGATATGATTGCTTACACTGATAATGATTTCATACGACGAAAAACTGTCATGCGATCGTTGGTTCTGGCGAGGCAAAGACTTCCACATTGCTTCCATCCTGTGCTGTAACCTTTGGACTCAAGTTCGCGAAAAAGGTCCATGGAAGTCTGGCAAAGTCTGACCTGAGCGAGCGTCGGCTTGAAGACTCCTACAAGTCCAGTCGAGTTCCATGTCGGTCCACCTCCAAGTCTAGTTTTTAAACAAAAAATTCGTAAAAGAAAAGTTTTTATGTCCTCGTGTAAGCAGTTTAGCTAAAGTCTAGGTGAGCCTAATCTTAAAAAGCACTTTATATTAAGTTTAAGCAGTTTCTTTATCTCTTTAGGAGTATCATTTCCAGCCCACCAGATTCTACAGTACCTACAGTGCAATGAGGCAAAAAAAAGGGCCAAACCTTTCAATTAATGGGGGGGGGGGGGGATTCTGGTGCCCTTAGAGAGGTAAAAAGTCACACCAAGAAAAAGCGGTTTTTGTCAAATATCTCAAAAACTATGAGGTTTAGCTCAAAAAATTATAAGTACAAAAATAATCTATATTAAATTTCAAACAAAAAGTGTTAAACACATTAACTTGATAAAGTGAACGGTTTTGGAGTAATCTGTCAAAAAAAGAATTTACGCCTAAAAGAACAAATATCTTTTTTTGTCAGCCAGTAACTCCGAAACCGTCCACTTTAGAAAAGTTATGTACTAAATACTTTTTATTGTAAATTTAAAATAGATTATTTTTGTACTTAATCATTTTGGCGTTAAACCTCATAGTTTTTGAGATATTTGATAAAAATTGAGAAAACCGGCTTTTTTGCCTTCTATGTCCTTCTACATACTTCTCCATCAACAGCACAAGGCGCCATATTCAAAAAGTTTTCCCAAAAATTGAAAAGTTTAGTGCGCGAGCTACAATATTTCAAGAATAGATTGGCAGCGACTAAGACCTTGAAGGATCAGTCTAGAATACTCAATGTATTAACTACTTTGGCACCCCTGCATACCTAAGACTTCGTATATTTGGTAAACAATGAAGATTCTGCAAAGTAAAATCATAAAGCCTGATCATAAGTGATGTTTGGAATAAAATAATAAAAGATGATGGATTTTATACCTTCCTTGTTCGACAAGAATGGTTTTCTCGCCCCAGCCGAGCTGTGCGAGGTGATAAGCGACGGAGGCACCGACGACTCCTCCGCCGCAGATGACGACCTTCGCCTCCCTCGGGAGAGGATCCGGTGCGAGCTTCAAATCTGAAAAGTCGACCGATGTCGTCAAAGAGCGGAACCCGTTGATTTTACGGCTCGCGATTCTGTTCAACATGGCCAAACTACATCTGGCCACCGCGAAGACTAATCTAACAACTTACGGTTTCCAATGACATTTTCCTTCTTTTATTTTGACGACAAAACGAGTTTTTGAACGTCTGACAATATGCCAACACTGCCAAGTTCAAGGTGGAAACCCCCTATCAATAAAAACCTTCTCAACAAGAACGCAACTTGTATCAGCTACAGTAGCCGTTACAACAAAGCAGCTACTCCTCCCTCTCAACATTTACCATTAAAACCACACAACTTCATCTCATAACTAACATTTTTTTACATCTTTATTAAAAATTTATTTAAATATTAATTCAAATCACACAATAAAATAAAATATTGTACCTGTTATATTAAAGTAACTGCTATTTATAACTGATTCTAGATGACCTTTTGGGACAAAATCATGTTTATAGATTATAAGAAACCGAGACTGTCCTCCAAACGACAAACAAAAAAAAACTTCCGGGTGTTTTTAAATAAACAAAATTTAAAACGCAAAAGACATTTTAAAATGAAATTGTTGAAATAAACTTGTAATATTTTTCCCTCTACTTTTTTAAAGATTATTTAGAAGGCAGAGCGACATGTCTTAGCGTGCTTTAGTTTTTTCCGGGGGTACTTGCTTCAACAAGAACGAAGAAAATGAAGAATTTTAAGGTAGGATTTATTCGTTTTCCATAAAATAGTCGTACCTATTGAATTTTACGAAAATCCGATAATAAGTTCAATAATCAAAACGAAAAATCCAGTAAAAATAAAAATAGGGTTAATGGGACTATGAAACCGAAAATTTCTATCAAAGTTGAATTTATATCGCCAAAATCCGGAAAGTAAGGAAATCAATTAACAGGGAAAATGCAAGAAAAACCAGTAAAATATGCAGTAAAAGTTGTAAAATAGTCCAGTAGAAAATAGCAATGAAGAGTGGAGGGGGGGGGGGGGGGGGGCTGACTACGCCCGTAAATCAGGTATTTTTCTGAAAAAGTTTTCCCAAACAAAATGTATTATAAGGAAAAACGCAAGAAAAAACCAGTAAAAAGGAAGTTATAAAAATTATTTATTTATTTATTTATGTAGTATTTATTTTGTTTTTCCTCGAGGGGGGGGGGGGGGATCAGGTATCCTTAGAACAGTGTTGCCAGACGACTTCATTGGTTTCCCCCTAAGGGAAAAGGGTGTTATTTCCCCCCCCCCCCAGATTTCCAACTATTCCCCCTTAATTTTTTTGTAGAAAGTATAATGTGAAGAAAAATTACTGCGATAGGTTTTCTTTTATTAATATTTATTAAGGTAATAAACTAATAAATAACCATAAGACTGTAAACTAGAACAAAAAAAAACTAAATTTTAACAACTACTTCTCCCCCTAAAAAACCCCCCGAAGGCCTAAAATCCCCCCATTTTAGGGGGGAAAACCCCGATCTGGCAACACTGCTTTTGAAGCTACTGTGATAAGGAGCGAAAGCCTAAAATCGCCTTAAAATCAGGTATCACAATAACTTTCTTTTGAGGCATGGTGATGCCTTTGAAGGATCTACTTTTTTTCCTTTTTCTCCATATAAAAAAAATTCTTCCCAGTATAAACACAGGGAGTTAGTTTTCAGAAATTAGAAAAAATTAAAGAACAACAGAAAACTGTTCTCAAAGTATTTTTTCGAAGTTTGTATAAAAAGATAGAAGAGGCGTGTTTGAGCGGTTGTGGGTGGGTGATCAAATTGGAAAACAATTTCCTAGTTCAAAGGGTTCGTCACCGTCGTAGCATGAGAGAATCTGATAGTCTTCCCTAATATTATTTTATAAGATAGAAGATTGAAGTTCACATATTGAGTAATCCAATAAACCGTTCTTGTTTCAATGATCAAACACCCAGGAACTCTTCACCTCGAAATCCCTCCTCCCCCTCCCGCCTTCCGCCATCGCCAAAGCCAAATCCCGGAATTACTTTTAGGGAGAGGGATTGCCCCTAATTGTGAGGGAATCGTTTTAAACCCGTCTCTTTTCGCCCCGAGGCTCCTTTTGTCAACCTCATCTTATCTCTCTCACCTTTACCTTTCGCGTTTTACAAAACTCCCCCGACTCACCCGTTTTTCCATAATCCTCGAAAATGTTTTAAAGAAAATAAGACTTTTCGCCATTTTAACATCTCTCCCTGTATTTTTCAATTATTTTAATTTGTTGTCTTATTTTTGGGAAAATAAAAAAATACTCATTTCAAAGAACATGCTAAAAAAGAACCCTAAAAAACAAAGTCCTCTCATTAGGTAAAGTCCCCGACGGGACTTCCTCAAACAGGGCAACTTCTTCATCCATCGAAAACAATTTTTCAGTATCAAGCTATAAAAAATGAAAGTCTTCGCCCAGCAACGCTACAGGGAACGGGCGAGAACACCCCAAATTTCTCCCTCCTACATTTTTCGATAATTTTTGTTTGTTTGTAAAACGGTTGTTTTAAAAGTACAAAATACACCAGACAGGGTGGCCGCTGACCGGGAAAATCCGGAAAGTCAGGAAATTTTAAGCGACGAAAAAAGGAAAAAAATTAACCAAGTGGCTATGTTTACGTACTTCAAATCAGAAAACTATTGGGCCTTTTTACACCCTATCATCCCCCCCCCCCCCCACTTTTATAATTAATTAATTAGTTAATTGCTTTTTTTTTTGTAAAAATAAAATATTTTCGTCTTTAACTACGTTATCGTTTCAATACATCGTCGTGTTAGTTCCGGGGGGGCTCTCCACGATTTATTGGTTTAGGGTTGGAAACAAAATAAAAATTAAATTAGGTTGGTATTGTGAAGAAAACGGGGATATTTTTGGAGATTGGCAACCCTTGGCATGAAACAGGATTTCAGTCTTGGGGGGGGGGGTTGTACCGTCGTGTTATTCCCCCCTAATTTTATAATTAATTAATTAGTTAATTGCTTTTTTGTAAAAATAATTAATCATTTTCGTCTTTAACAACGTTATCGTTTCAATCATCGTCGTGTTAGTTCTAACACCGGCATTGTTTCTGATGGTAAATTTTGTGGAGAATCGATTTCCGTTGGTAGTTTAACCCTATTACCAACAGAAAACGAGTAGTTCACGATTTAGCCAACAGGTGATGCATAGATTCCAATGAGAAATTAATCCGTATTTGGCTCTACTGAAAACCTAGGAAAAATGAGATAACCGGTGTTGAACGCGACGACATATTATTTATCTCTACCCCCCCCCCCCCCTCCACACATTGAGTTGGCAGGGAAATAATGAATAAAAATCAGGGAATTCCTAACTGAAAAAAATTGGTGGCCACCCTGACATAATAAAAATAAAAGCCATACAATCTGATTACAATAAAGGTTTTTTCCGGCCAAAAAAACTTAGGAAAATTTCCTAAAATTCTTTTAAAAAATGGGATATCTTTAAGGTTATCAAAAAACCCTTAAGGGGACTGATAAGATAGTTTTACTGTGCAATAAAGAGATTCGTAGATTTTGCGGCCCTCCTAGCGCTCCCGAAAAATTTATTTTTTTTAAGTCATCCAATTTTAATTTCAAAAATTATTGAATTCTTCATGTTTTAGGAATGCGAAATTCGCTGAATGGCCCTTTTTTTCAGTTCAGTTTGGTTCTCGGAAAATGAAAATACTCCACCAATTTTTTAAAAACTTTTTTAAGTTCAAAAAGTCAAAGAATGCATAGACTAAAGTAAATTATAGATGGCCCTTCCTTAAATTAACTAAATTAACGAAATTCTAAACAGTTGTTGTAATCTTAGCCTCTGGATCGGTGGACAAAAGAGTTTGACTTCCTCAAATCAGTTTTAATTATAAAAGAAGGAAAATCTGACGCTTTTCAAACTTGGCTCTTTCCAAACTCGTATCGAAACTTGTTTATAAATATTGGCTTTTCGCCTTGGAAAATTTTCATCAGGACCCTTCCCGTGAAAGAGGTGAAGGGGTTGGGGAAGAGAGAGGTAAACGGATTAAGTTTTGAGGCAAATTATTATGTAGGAGATGGTGGAAGGTGAGATGAGTTTTAATTATGTTCCTATTTCGCCTCCGATATTAGATCTTCTTCATCTTTCCAACCCTTCGCCGCCCCCTCGCCGTCCCCTTGACGTTCTCGCTCTTTTACCTGTTTACTAACTCCAGTAGAAGACCACTTAATTACAAGAGAGGGGTTTTTCACTTTGTTTCCAACCGTCCCTTCATCTTCGCCAACAACTCCCACAAAGCTTTCGTTTTTAAAGAAGTCGAGCGCAAGTTTTGCCATCATCACTCAAATGTTTCAAACATCCCGAAGGGGGGAGGGATTCTCAAAACTTTGGGTTTTGTTATATTTTCAAAATTATTTAGAAAGTTCACTTTTCAAAATTAAGCTAGCTAACTCCCGTTTTCTGACCAATCGAAAGAGACAGAGAAGTTAAACAGGTGGACCAACAAAATTGGAAAAACACCTCAACTAAAGACTGGAAATTCTTAATTTTTGAAGATTTTAGGTCGTTTTCCTTCACTTTTTAACTTCCTTAAAGAAGTTATTGTGATACCCTCCACGTCGAGTTTTCGGGGACCCGTAGGATAAATTCGAACATTCGATCTCAACTTTGTCTGTGGTTCCGGCCGGCCGTAGCATTTTTTTCCGGAACACTTTACGGCCACAGTTTTCAACCGATTTTCACCAAATTTTGACACAAATTTTTTTAGCCGGTGAAGAAGAATGTAGCGAGGGCGATTTTTGAATTTCGAAAAAAGAGGGTCCGGCCTTGAATTCGGTCGCTAACACATCGCTCTGCGTTTAATTGTTTCGTTTGGCGGTATTTTCGCACTTACGTTCATAAAAAGTGACACGCTTATAGTATCGGTTACGCTTAATCCGACGGTATTAAAATCAATGACTCTTATTCTATTTTAAAGTAAGTTTTTACGACGTAAAAAAAGTGATTTTATCGGAGAATTTTTTGGACTTTGGACGACGGCTTGTGATAATTGTACGCATGTCCTTCCTCCCACTTAAAGAATCATCGCCTTCGATTGTCACCTTACCGGCTATTCATATTAAGTGGGGATCTTATCAGGCCGCTATCGCCGCTCAACTGTCTCTGTTTTTGTTTTCATTTACGGCTGGCCAAACAAGGTACCCTTTTTCTTCTAATTGTTTTTTTTTTTTTTTTTTTTCTACGTTTAATATCTTTCGAGGAGCTTCTGCGAGAAATTAACCCACGTTCTAATAAATGAGTTTTTATTCGTCTTTTTTGTCTTCTTTTCCCCGTACACATTCTTCTGTACTTTGGAAACTGACGGATTTTTCCTATGCAGAATAACAAGATCGACAATTACCTGGAAAAAAAACCCTCGTCGAAACCCAACAAATCGGGAAATAAAGTTTCCAATCAGAATAAAGGAAACACTTCGGGCGTAAAGCCATTTAGTAAGGTTCCTCCTAAAAGCACCCCGCAAACACCTAAGAACACTTCGCTAATACCTGAAAGCACCCCTAAAGGAGCCCACATCACTAAGAGGCCAGCAACTTCTCCTCTCGAAATAAACCTTCACTCTGAAAAAAAGACAAACGTCGAGATGACTGAGTTGGCACAAGTTTTGGAAGCCCTGAAGAACATTAACGAAAAAGTCGATCACCTTTCAACAAATTGCTGTACTAAAGGGGACCTTGCGGTGTTCAGTAAAGAAATGCAGGCGCTCAGAGAGGAAAACAAAGAACTTAGACGAGAAGTCAATATGCTTAAAGGGGTATTCAAACGTGTAGAGGTTTTAGAAAAAAACGCAAGGCGTGATAACGTAATTATTAATGGCCTCGATCCTGATTTAAACAAATTGCCGCCGAATGGGATAGCGGGCAGTTTCTTCAAAGATCAGCTTAAATGCCCTGACCCGATTCTAATAAAGAATGCTTACTGGCTTGGTACGTCTCGAAGAGGCAAAGGAAGATTACTGGTTACGCTGAGCAGCGAAGATGTCAAGTGGTCGCTCCTAAGAAGGTCGAACATTCTCAAAAATACTGGACTGTTCCTGACCCAGGATCTTCCACCGTCTATCAGCGAGCGTGCCTGGAAAATCCGCAGACTGAACTTCGCCTTAAAACAAGCCACACCTCCGATTCAGTCTAGAATTCGAACCGACAAGCTCACGATTGGAAGCGCAAACTACACATGGGAAGATAATCTTGGCCTCGTTGACTGTGCAACCCATTCTCAGACACATGTGATCGCTGGAATAAATCTAAAGCCTTTAATCGATGATCTTCTTCGGAGTGGTACCGGTTCACGACTACCAACTGTGGAAACACCTCAAAATAATGTACTTCCAACAAACAAACCTCCGCTAAACAACGCTGTCTCGATGGAATCGTCTACTTCTAATCAATCCTTTTTTTTAGGAACTCAATAAGGTCCTTTGAATTTTTTTATTGGAATGTTAATGGTTTTTCTAATTTTGACGATTTTGCCCGTTATGCCTCTGAATTTAATATTATTGGAATTGTTGAAACCTTTATAGAAATCAATTTTGTTATCCCTTCGTATCTTTCTGAAAATTACACTGTTTTCTCTTCCCTTGCTTTACGTGAAAAATCTTTTGGGCGTGCCAGTGGTGGCTTACTTCTTGCAATTAAAAAAAAGAAACATTTAACATGTGAACTCATTTCAATGGATCATTGCTGGATATTTGCAAAGGTTTCTCTTGGACCCTCAACATTCTTAATCGGTATATTATATTTAAAACCCTCCTGTAAACTTGAGCCACTGCTCGAACTTTTAGATTTGGAACTTTCTCATTTATCGACAACATATCCTGAAACCCCTATTTCCTTATGGGCGACTTTAATTCTAGAATGGGTGACCTATCAGGCAGCTCAGACGACTTACTCCCTACCAATTTGTTTCCTTCTCGTGTGTCATTAGATAAAAAAACCGACCATAAAGGGTTAACTCTCTACAATTTTATGGAGGAAAACTCTTTTGTGCTGCTCAATGGTAGAACCAAGGGGGATTATCCTGGCCAATTTACCTGTGTTAAATCAGCGGGAAATAGCACGAATGACTTAATCTGGGCCAACAGCTTTGGCACTCCGCTAGCAGCCGACCTTAGAGTTAGAACTGATTTGGCTACTAAATCGGATCATTTCCCGATTGTGCTTACAATTAGTAGTATCTGTAGTATTTACCCAGACTTGAAAGAAGTTACAAATGAACCGTTAAAAGCCCAACGCCAGTTAATACAGTTTAATGATGAAAATAGTCAACTACTTTATGAGCATCTCTTGTTTTCTTCTAACGTTTCGATTGATTTCTCGCTCCCCACCAATATTCTGGATTCAAATTTTCAAGAAACGCTCTACGATACTGGAAAGAAGCTCAACATCGTAAATTCCATAACTTATAACGTCAACCCCTCCCTGACTAACTATCCTAAGCACAAACCCTGGTACGATTCAGATTGTCAAAACGCAAAAACGGCCATAAAAGCTAACTTAAAGCATTGTCGTAGATGCAACTTTTCTAAAGAGTCCAGTATTTTATACTTAACATCTAAAAAGACGTACAATAAATTAACAAAAACTAAGAGAAAAAACTTTCAAGCTGATTATTTAAGTAAGCTTTCTGATTGCAAAAATACTAAAACCTTTTGGGACACAATTAAACAATTTCGTCCTAAAAAACCCTTCACTTCTCTATCTATTGAAGTTTGGTCTAAATATCTGTCCGATAGATTCTTCCCGAGGCCTAACTTTCTTTGCTCCCTACTTCTTAACTCCGATCCGTTACTAGATTCGGAAATTACTTTGGATGAAGTTGAGGCTGCAATTAACATGGGGAAAAAAAATAAAGCACCTGGACCCGATTTCTTGTCTTATGAATTTTATAAATGCTTGCCCCAGAATTGGCTCTTGTACTTGACGACTTTGTTTAACAAAATCCTGGAAACTCAAACTATACCAGATAGGTGGGGGGAAATCAATTTAACAATGATACATAAAAAAGGAGAAAAGGAAAACCCAAACAACTATCGAGGCATTGCTCTTGTAAACTGCATTGTGAAGTTGTTTACACAAATACTTAAGAGCAGGTTAGGAAACTGGCTGGAAAAAAATGCTATAATTCCTGAGTCCCAATCGGGCTTTCGCAGTGGCCGAGGCTGCGTTGATAATCTTTTTGTCCTCTCCTCCCTTATAAACAATCATTTGAGGCTTCCCGGAAGGAAATTGTTTTCAGTCTTCGTCGACTTCAAAGGGGCGTTTGATTCAGTCGATCATTGTCTTCTAGGTTCAAAACTAAGCGCTTTTGGTTTATCATGGAAATTCGTCAAAACGATTTTGACACTGTACTCTAAGGCTGTGGTGCAAATAAGGAACAATGGACGGGAAACTCCTAAATTCGACGTTTCAGAAGGCGTACTTCAAGGGGAAACTTTAAGTCCCGACCTTTTTAACATCTATATAAGTGATATTGAAAGATACTTAATCAATGAAGGGTGCCGAATGGTCAGTCTCGATGGTATGAATGGGATTATCTGTCTGGCTTACGCTGACGATCTGGTACTTGTTGCAGACACCAAACCTGAACTGCAAAAAATTCTTAACGACCTTCAAAAGTATTGCTCTGCGAACAAGCTACAGGTTAATACTTCCAAGACCAAAATAATGGTTTTTAAACGTGGCAGTCGAGACAGAGAGTACTCGTTTAGGTTCGATGGCGAACAATTGGAAATTGTGAAAACGTACAAGTATCTTGGTATCACATTCTCCTCTTCTGGAATATTCTTGAATGCAACGAGGGAAATGACAAGGAAAGCACAAAATGCGACCAGCACTGTCATATCCTTGTTGGCAAACTCAAAATCACACTCTTGGGAAACTAGATTACAGCTATACAATACGATAATAACTAGTACCCTTCTTTATGCCGCCCCCGTTTGGTCACTTAGGTATATTGACAACATAGAAATCGCTCAAGTTCAATTTTTTAAAAGGCTTCTCAATCTACCCAAATCTACTCCAAACTATGCTATACGACTCGAAACTGGTACAGAGAAGCTGACATCTAAAGTAGTCAAGCTGATGCTGAACTGGCTCTGTAAGGTTCTTCTCATGCCCAGCTCCAGACTTCCTCGAATTTGTTACAATAGGCAATATGAACTTGATCAATCTGGTATAAGAAACCCTGCTTACAACTGGGCCACGCAGTGCAAAAATCTCTTTCTCGAATTTGGCTTTGTCGACATCTGGAACTCTCAGGACCCATACATAATCTCCTCAAACATTTCAAAAATAATTGACGCTATTGACTCACAAACAAATAGAACGGACCTTGAAAAATTGAATGCATCGTCTTACTGCCCCTTATATAAAAATTTATCCCTTAATAATCGTTCAACTCAACCATACCTTCTACTTAAACTGCCAATACATCTGATTCGAGCAATGGCCCAGGTTCGCTTGAGTAACAAACGTCAAATCTTTTTAAGACTTAATAATTGCAAATACACCTGGGATCCAAATGAAATCTGCTCAATTTGTAATAAAAAAAACCCTGAAAACTTTGCACATGTTTTTCTTGAGTGTGGTGCGTATAGTTTTATACGCCCATCTCACTTCACTCGCGACATAAGTCTACTTTTGTCCAATCAGACCCCGAGAAGCTTAAAAGAGGTACATCGGTTTCTGGCCTCGGCCATGTTAATAAGGTCGTTTATCCTCTCGGAGTCTGATCTACCTTAAAGTCAAATTTTGTTTTCTCTTTTCTTTATGAGGTTCATTTTCATTTTTTACTAAACAGTTTAATTTATTTTATTTTTTGTATAGTGCCTATAGCTTTTTTGTATATGTAATACCTATTTTTGTATAATAACCGGACTCCATTTGTATAGGGAAAGATGGCCCTTAAAACAAATAAAAAATATTTGATTTGATTATATTGATTTGATTTGAATTTCGAAAAAATGGCGGAGATATGGCTGTTTGAAATTTTAAAAAATTTGCTGCGGCCGAACCGTTGGTCCGATTTTCACCAAATTTTCACCAATTACTCCTTATATTTTTTAAGAATTTTTGGTGTAAAAAATTGCCATTATTTTTTTTAGTAGGGAGAAATTTCATACTTCTACCCATTACGAGAGGCACATCCGTAGGCCAAAGAGCCCATTATTTCTACCTTGACACTTAAAAAAAATTTTGAAAAGAGAACTGAAAATTTAAAAAAATAAAATAAACTGGGAAAATTAAAAAAAACTCGGAAAATTTTTCAAAAAACTTAGAAAATTAAAAAAAAAACTCCCCCTCCCTTATACTTCCCCTCCGTTATACTTCCCCTCCTTTATACTTTCCCTCCCTTCGTTATACTTTCCCCTTTGTTATACTTCCCCCTCCGTTTTACGTCCCCTCCGTTATACTTCCCCCTCCATTTTATCGGATCGTGAAATATACATTTTGCATTCCACTTGATGGATATAGAAACGCCATTTTAAAGGATTTTCCGGTTCGTATTCTTCGGCTTCTACTTGCCTCGGCCGACAAATTCTCCGTGCTTTTCCTCGCTATTCATGCCGAGAAGCTATATTTTTACAGAATTTTTTTTTTATTTCCTCGCTCATTCGGCAGAGAAACATAATTTCCATTGGATTTTTGGGAGTTTTCTTCACCTTTTTAGCCCAAGAACTCCTTCGGCTTTTACCCGAGATAACAAATCATGAGATATCGGAGAAAAGCATCAAAACCAACGGTAGGGAATAACGTGCGAAAATTCGATGTTGCCTGCTTTTGATGTTTTGCTCCCCCAATCAAAATCGGTTATCAATTAGCGATAAGTTGAGGGGGAGAAAAAATCTTTTAATTAATGCAACGTCAGATTCTCCCTGGAAAGTTTTCGTTTTAACGGAAATGTCGGACGCAGGTGTTGAACTGGAAAAGCGGGAGTTTTGGCCAACAACTCAGTCGCAGTCCAGAACCCTTGTCAAGAAAATCTTTTATAATAACCGATAGCCGATCACGTTATAAACTTGCTAAAAAACTAATGAAAATTTCCGGAGAGGATCCCTTAAAGAATAATATCCTACTGAGGACTACAGGCTGAATATGGGGCTACTGTCGCTGTTTTTCTTTTATTTTGAGTCTAACAATCGTGGGGGGGTGGAAAAGTGGGGTAGGATGTCGGCTGTGGTTTGTAATGAGTATCCAGGTACGTCATTAGCGGTTGTGAGGGGCCTCGCGGCGTATCGCTCCGAGGGAGGAAGAGAAGCGCAATTGAGCCCCGCCGCTAGATTGAGTTGCCCTTCCCCATGGTAACCAGGACCTATTTACCCTTTTGCCTGCATAATTCGAACCCCGAGGCGACTCCCTTCCGCACTTCACCATCCACAACAAGCGAGGCTTCTCTGTTTTTCAGAGCACCAGTCAATACACGGGGAGTCGACCTTTGTCTTGTCAAGACCTTCATTATCGCCGCCTTCGAACCGCTGTACCAAAAACCCACATCTCGACTCGATAAGCTCATCGTAAACCCCTTGCAATCACCCTCTACCACCATGAACATAAACATAAAATCAGGCACATTTTCACCCATCAAGCGTAGATACAACGGGAACGGGTAGCTCAACATTCACGTGTAGAGTTCAGGTTACATAATCGAAAGGTTCTTCGGGATTTTTTCATCATCCGTTTGGAGCGCCAGACTAGAGGAACACTAAAAAATTCAATAAAAAAAGTTTTTTTTTCTTTTTAATTATAATGTTTTTGAATATACAAAATGAAGAATTATTAACTTTACGTATAAATCACATTTTGCAATAACACCCTAAGCGTTAACTATTTTGATTAAATTAACATAACAATATTAGTAGAGAAAAAAAACTGGGTAAAACCCATTTTCATGCCTTTTATTGAATTCCCTTCTATAAGACGGAAAAAAAAGTGAATAGTAAAATAACTAAATATTATAAAATTTTTAACTTAAAAATATAAATAAAAAATATTTACAAACAAAACAAATGCCCCTTGGAGGCCTGAAGATAAAAATGGCGATAACAATCTACGACTATAAATTTTTTTTCTGAAAATTTTTGATAAAGTTCCATAATTTGACTAATAAATAATTTTTTTTTAATTCTAGAAAATGATATTTACAATATTGGTCGTGTATGACTTGAACTGTCAAGGGAGAACAGAGGTTAAAGCAATATGCAGGGTTAGTACGTTTTTTATTTGAAGAAAAAATGATGAAACTTCTTTGTCCATTGCTGTTTTGTGGCCGAGAAAGGGGAGTAGATCAGCTGGAAGCAATAGTTTTGGTTATATTTAAAATTGACTGAAATGAGGATTTCGGACAACAATCAGACGCTTTGGGATTTGACGTTTACTGGGAAAAATTAGTGAGCCCATAGTAAAGAAAGGATTTATAATGTGCAAAAATCTTTTGGGGAACTTAGTTTCTCAGAATACAGCATTTATGAACGAAGAAAGCGAAGTGTAAAACTGTCTCCCTGACATAAAATGCAGACTAGGATGTAGTTGGGTCCGTTGATTTAGGAAGGAGAAGCTTTTCGTACGAGAAGGTACTCAGAAAACTGTTGACCTTCGACTCCGCCACCGTTGCTTCCGGCGACTTTAAATCCGGCGTTGAGAAGCCTTGTGATCGCCTGAACGGAATTAAGTTTGCAGTAACCGTTCAGCGGGAATCTGATGACCTGCCTTGTATCCGATTGAGTCCAGGCGGCTCCGCATCTGGCGTCCATCGCCGCTTGACCCGTTTCGGGAAAGACCTCGTCGAGAAGACATCGGTCACCGGAGAGCATAATCCTCTCGCCTAAATCTGGGCTTACATGGACGGCGACGCACTCATAACTTTCATGCACATGCTTCTCAGATGTCGGCCCGTTTTTGATCACCCGAGTCATACATCGTTCTTTCTTCATCTGCTCCAACTGCCGGATCATCGCTACAACAAAAAAATTGGCATAAATTTTTCTGAAAGAATTCCGGTTATAATAAGGGGGCGGTCCTTCCCACCTTCGTCAAAAAAAAAATCCTTTACACGATCTACCTGACAATAAACAGCGATTAAACAGTAGCCCGATACATGACAGGTCGACATAAATCTAGACGGACCGTAATTATTTAATTTGGGTCTTCCTGCCCTCTTTCTTTCCCTCAACTTTTTTTATTCAGAGAGAGAACTTCAGAATAAAAATTACACTTTAAATTTTACTCTTTTTTTGACACACCGAATTCGAACAAAAATTATGTCAACAAAAGTCACTTTTTCCTTTTTTTTATGGCCCCTAGCGGGATGTCATATTGAGAAGAAAATGAGACAAGTTGAAATGTTTTTTTATTTTTTTAGAAAAAATAAATAAAATAAAAACGCCTCGGGGTTAGAAGCCACTGAGATACGCGTTCTCATCAAGAGCCCCTTCCCCGCCGACCGTGCCACCGAAACTACCTGTCGTAAAGAGCGACCTCGAATTAAGTAATTTAACTCTTCTCTTTTGAACACGGGCACTCTAATAATTGCTCTTTGAAATTTTTTTTTACTATTTTCAAGAAATTTAATCTTTAAAGGTTTCTCATTAAGTCCTTGAGGTTAGTTGAACGCCTTTAACCTAAAAACTTTTTGTAAGTCGAAACTATTTAGAAATAAAGGATCGAAAGTGGGGTAGTGTGAAGTATGGGAAGTTTAAGTTCGTCGCGTTAGTGTTAACACCGGCTGTCTCATTTGTTATCAATTTTGAGTTTGGCATTGTTTCGGACGGAAAATTTTGTGGAGAATCGATTTCCGTTGGTAATTTAACCCTATTACCAACAGAAAACGCGTAGTTCACGATTTAGCCAACAGGTGATGCATTGATTTCAATGAGAAATTAATAAGTATTTTTGCTCTCCTGAAAACCTAGGAAAAATGAGATAGCCGGTGTTAGAACTAACGCGACGATTTATTTTTGCGATATCTGAACGAATTGCCGGGGAAAACTAGGAGAGAGAGTTAAAATTTTGAAAACATTATTTTTCTGGCTCTCACCCTCCGGTGGAAACTAGGGGAATTTTTGGGTGAACACCGTTCAACATAACGCATTTCACCCTAAAGCAGTTGAACATGAAAAAAATCTGGATTTCGACATAAAAATCTGTAGTTCATCATAATAGGTTTCGGCATGATGCAATAGAACATAGAGCTCTCAAAAGTTCAAAAATTATGATCATAATGCATTTCAACACAATACGCTCGTATAGTCGCCATCAACGACTTTTTCAATAAATGCGATGTCGATATAAAAATAGTCCAAGTCACCATAACGCTTTCCACCTTAAAAGCCTCTCTTTAAACTTGTTGTTTCGGCATAAAACTGTTTCTATCATTTGGGCATAATACATCTCACCATAAACTAGGGCGAAAGAACCAGCCTACTTTCGCCGTTTAAAACGCGATTATGGCGAAAAGACAAAAACCTTAAAACTGACAGTTCACCATAATGCAATTCAACATAAAGCATCTCACCTTAAACTGGGAAAAGCAAGCAGGCAGCCAATGGGATCAGCTCGTTTATGACGCGAGGGGGTTAATTTTTTTCCTCTCGCGAGGATGTACGAATGGCATTACAGTGAACTGTCAAGTTTTAAGGTTTTTGTCGTTTCGCCATAATCGCGTTTTGAACGGCGAAAATAGGCTGGCTCTTTCGCTGCCCCTAGTTTATGGTGAGATGTATTATGCCCAAACGACAGAAAGAGTTTTATAGCGAAACGACAAGTGTTAAATTTATTCTTTATGATGTATTATGTTCAAATGAACGTTTTCGACAATTTTCTTTATGTTGAGTTGCAGATTTTTTATGGTCAACGTTAACTCGCGATTTCTGCTATTTTGGCAGATGCGTTATGGCAAACCGCATTATGTCGACACGAATACACTCAAAATTTCAGTTCACAGTTGTTTTTCGAATTTTTTCCATTTTCCACGGAAAAAAAACTTTCGACATAAAAACGTCTTGTCATAATTTCAGCAAATCCGTGAAAATGGGTGTTAGACGAATAGCTTTTATATAAAAAAAATTGTCATCAAAAGTTAGGGTGAATAGAACCCAAATCAACTGGATTGCCGCTAAAAAAATTTCGCCCGAACAGGGACTCGAACCCTGGACCCTTAGATTAAAAGTCTAATGCTCTACCGACTGAGCTATCCAGGCTCATATGGGTACCTGTTATTTTTACAAAAACGACCGTACTACAGACGATTCAGTTGGTAATTGGTCAGCCGGGTTTAGTTATCTCTTTTAAAAAAATTAGTCGGGTGTTGCGGCCTTTTTTTCAGAAGAAAACTGCAGTTAATTCAACATTTTTTTTTTTTTTTTTTTTTTTTTTTTTTTTTTTTCAATTCAATTCAAAAATAAAAAAATGTTGAATTAACTGCAGTTTTCTTCTGAAAAAAAGGCTACTACAGACGTT
The DNA here is from genome assembly GCA_014119065.1 of Orius insidiosus. NCBI lineage: Eukaryota > Metazoa > Arthropoda > Insecta > Hemiptera > Anthocoridae > Orius > Orius insidiosus. The sequence continues at coordinate 153,338 of JACGAQ010000104.1, forward strand.
TCGTCATGAATCATGATATTTAATTTTTGAAAAATTAAGTCTATTCCATTATGACAATTTTTATTTCCTTTTTCCTTGTGACGAGAATTTTTAAGGTGAAATCATTAGACGTTTTTATTACGAAAAATCGAATTTGATTATGTCGATGTCCTCCATTTTATGACGAAATTATGACGAGATATTTTGTGATTTATTATCCTGACCCTCCCGCGCTACATCAGAAAGGGAGGAAGATGTCGGATTGGCCGAGATGCTTCCTGCTTCCCCTCTTCGCGTTTTCCCTTAACAAAAATGATCTATTCCACTCAATATAACAAAGTCATCTTTTTTAGTTTCTTTTAACACTGCAGCTTATTTCGTTACGGTTCAAAACTAATAACAATTTAAATAACAAGCTCTATATTTATTAACAAACGGCATTCGCCTAAGGCTTCCATATTTTTTTCCTTTGCTTTTTTTTTTCCACTTCTCCTTCCCAGTTCATACGACCAATTACCGGTAGTCGTTAATATGAAAATGGACTCAATGATTTATTTATCTTTGATAACAATTATACATTGGAGTGTGTGGTAAAAATTGGGAACGAAGCCCGAGGGCTTGAAGAAAAAATGTATCGCTTGATTATTGTGTCTCTCCCGGTCAAACTACTACCTGTTTGAAAGGTGATGAATCAGAGACGATAATTTAGGGCGTATTTCATTTCCGGTCGGAGAATGCGCGCAGAAGTTTTAAGAAACTTATTTATATTTCAGCATTTCAATTTATGCATGGGGTAAATTTTTATTTTTTAAATAAGGGTCATATTTACCTTCACATATTGATATTTGTTCATTTTATAAAATTATATATGTTAAAACTCTTTTCCTTTTTATTATGGCCTCTGGGACAAAAAAACATGCTTTAATCTTTATATTTAACGTCGAGCTTTTCATGTAATCCAGGAATTCGAATAAAACGGTAAAGTAATAATTTTAAACTTTTTTTTTCTTTTTTTAACGAACGGTATTTTGTCAAAAAGTCCCATGAGGATAACTCGAAGATAAACAGTAACTTTTCGGGTTGATAAAAGGATTTCCAGGGGTCCCTTGGGTTTCGTTTTTTTTTCTTTTAGCGAATTTCTAAGAGAATTATTGAGGTAGGCGATTGGTGGGTATTTATTTTTCGGGAGATCTCATTGGTTGGTCTTTTTTGAACCTATTTTGAATGTTTTTTGACATATTTTTCACCTTTTTACCGAGAAAATAAAAACTGAATATTCTGGCGTTCCTTTTTCTAGGTTTGTATCCAAAAAAACCCCTTTTTAACCAAAAAACGCCCCGCCGTGCCAGAGTGTATTCGTGTCGACATAATGCTGTTCGCCATAATGCATTTGACCATAAAATAGCATAAATCGCGAGTTACGTTCACCATAAAAAAGCTGCAACTCAACATAAAGAAAATAGTCGAAAATGTTCACCATAATGCATTTGAACATAACACATCTCACCATAAAGAAGAGAAACACTTGTCATTTCGACATAAAATTTTTCGTTTCGAACATAGGGGAATTTTTGGGTGAACACCGTTCAACATAACGCATTTCACCCAAAAGCAGTTGAACTTTAAAAAATCTGCATTTCGACATTAAAAAAAATCTGTAGTTCACCACAACGCGTTTCGGCATAATGAAATTGAACACAAAGCTCTCAAAATTTTGATCATATTGTATTTTAACACAAAGCATAAACTACTTTTTCTTTAGTTCTAACATCGAATAAGTCATATTTTTTCCTAAGTTTTCAGGAGAGCCAAAATACGGATTAATTTCTCATTGGAATCAATGCATCACCTGTTGGCTAAATCGTGAACTACGCGTTTTCTGTTGGTAATAGGTTTAAACTACCAACGGAATTCGATTCTCCACAAAATTTACCATCAGAAACAATGCCTAACTCAAAATTGATAAAAAATGACTTATCCGGTGTTAGAACTAACGCGACGAAATGCAAGTCGACATAAAAATGGTGCTAGTCACCATAACGCTTCTCACCATAAAAGCCTCTCTTTAGACTTGTTGTTTCGCCATTAAACTGTTTCTGCCGTTTCGGCGTATTATATCTCACCATAAACTAGGGACAGCCAAAGAGCAAGCCTATTTTAAAACGCGAAACGACAAAAACCTTGACAGTTCACCATAATGCGATTCGCACATCCTCGCGAGAGGAAAAAAATTAACGATCTTGTGTCATAAAACGAGCTGATCCCATTGGCTATCAGCTTGCTTTTCTTTGTTTGTGGTGAGATGCTTTATGTTGAGTTGCTTTACGATGAACTGCCAAATTTGCGATTGTAAGCTTGCTCTTTCGCTGTTCCTAGCTTTATGGTGAAATGTATTATGCCCAAACGACATAAACAGTTTTTTGGCGAATCAACAAGTTAAAAATGAAGCTTTTATAGTGACTTGCATTTTTTTTTATGTCTGCTTGCATTTATTGAAAAAGTCGTTTATGGCAAAACGCTTTATCTTGAAATGCATTATGCTCAAAATTTGTGAACTTTAGAGAGCTTTATGTTCAATTGCATTATGCCGAAACGCATGGTGAACTACAGTGTTTTTTGTTCAACTGCTTTAGGGTGAAATGCGTTATGTTGAACGGTGTTCTTCCTCCGCGACAGTCATAGGAGGGCACTTACGTTGGATTTCAAAGTATTTCGCCTCTTCGAGTAACAGGTCGAGATCGGTGAAGGTGTCTGGAATGAGAAGACGCGAGTTCCTCATGAAGTTCAGAATGTGCCTGAACATTCCGCCGTCCCTATCGATGAAGTAGTGCTGTTTCAGCGAGTCCAGAACGATCGGAATGCTCCCGTTGAACAATTTCGCCAATCTCGAGTCCGGATACCTGCAGGAGGAGAAAAAAAAGTTTTAATTCTGGTAGAACGGATAAAGGCAATACATCGCAAAACAAATAAAAATCCCCTAATAAAACTGTTATTGGGTTGACAAAATTGGAAAAATGCTGGAGACAACTGTAAACTTTCGACCTTTTTTTTTAAATATAACAGGTTATTTTTCCAAGGGATATTGTTCTGGTTCTAGCTTTCCGGTTCTATAGAATTTTTGTGGAGCCTTAAGGGTACACCTGGGGCAAATTTTGTAGGCTGTTGTTTGAATTTAGGATTGACAGGTTGTTTATTAATAATCAAAACGAGTTAAAATGAAAACAATATGGAATCTCAAACAATAGACATGAGGGTAAAACAATCGCCGGTGAAACATGTATGTATCGATTTAGCAATTTTGAAAAACATGGGAACTATAGATATTGAATTAATCGGGTATTAACATTAGATCCGAATAGAGTTTTGAATATTAGGATCCTTTGACTGGGGAGGGTATACACCGGCGGCAATTTGCTTTTCCGAGACCCTTGTATATTAGCTAGACCTAGTTATGTTTAAATACTAAATGAAAGGGGTTTGGGTCAACAAGGCCGCTCAGTAATAATGTTTGCCGGGGTTGACCACAATGCAGGAGGGAGGCCGCCGCAAAGTACACAGCGGACCTCGTCCGATCGTTTGTACACACACTAGAAAAGCCACTTTTCCCTCCATTCGTCTTTAATCATTGATGACAAAAGCACCGGTTATTTGATCGTTAAAATAGGAAATTGATGTTAAAACGGTTGTTTTCGCTAAATATTTTTTGAAATTATAAGAAAGCCCGGAGGAGGCGCCCGGGGACGGAAGATTAGGGACCGTAACCGTCGGCTACAACAAATAACCGCTTGTCCTCGGGCCTTGTTATTGAAAAACAAGGGCAAGAGCCTGCCCACAGGCAACGCAATCCAACCCCCCCGCTCAATACCGACCTTTTCTTACGTTCTCATCTTTTTTCAAAAAAATGTCCAAATAAAAACCGGATGAACGAACCCCTCGAGGAGAAAGAAAAAAAAATCCCAAGATAATATATTAGTTAAATTAGTCGAAACGAAATCATATTTTATGACTCCGCTGGGGCTACCTGTAGCCGAATCAAGAAGATATACTATCTTGTTATTAATAGGCAAACCGCTCCTGGGTTTCTTTTTTATAATTACACGATTTACATAACACCTACTGCCACTCCGCCATATGGGGTGTCGAGTTTTTGAATATGGAAAAAGTTAACGTCATAAACTACGTCAAAGTTTCACTCTTCACAAAAAATGGATAATCGCGTATCCAGCAGATTTTAATAGAAATTAGGGACTGACGGGGGTTTCTGGGGAGGAAAATTGAGAAAAGTACTGGTTTGAAGAGGTTCCAACGAAAACTTCCATAAAGAGAAGTAACAATTTAGGAGGGGGAAGTATAAGTCAGGGGAAGTATAACAGAGGGGGAAGTATAACGGAGGGGGAATGATAAGGGAACAAAAGTATAACGAAGGGGAATATATAAGGGAGGGAAAGTATGAAGGAAAGGGAAGTATAAGGGAGGGAAAGTATGAAGGAGGGGGAAGTATAAGGGAGGGAAAGTATAACGGAGGGGGAAGTTTTTTTCCGAAAAATTTTCCTAGTTTTCTTTTTTTATGAAAAATTTTCCGAGTTTTTTTGTTTTTTCGAAAAGTTTTCCGAGTTTTTTTTTCCGAAAAATTTTCCGGATTTTTTTTTAAAGCGTCTTTTTTTTCTGAAAAATTTTCTAAGTTCTTTTTTTTTCGAAAATATTTTTAAGTGTCAAGGTAGAAATAATGGGCTCTTTGCCCTAGGGATGTGCCTCTCGTAATGGGTAGAAGTATGAAATTTCTCCCTACTAAAAAAAAGTTCCGGTTTGAAGAGCTTCCAACGATAACTTCCTCAAGGATACAGGAGGAGGAAGTATTAAGTAGGAGAACTAAATTTTTGTAAAAGTTGTGAAATAAATTTGGTGGGTATCGCAGTAAGTCTTGAGGAAGTTAGAAATTTTAGGTATTTTTTGTTGTTCGTTTTCTGTTTTTTGAAAAAAAAAAAATAAAAATTAAGTACCTAATAAATCGCCATTTTATTTTCCGTTAAAAAAATTCTTGAGGAAGTTAAAAAAAAAAAAAAAAAATTATTTTGAAAATTTTATATCAAGGTAGAAATTCAGTACGGTTAGCCAAAGAGAGGCCGCCCTCGAGCCGGCGAAGTGACTCACATTTCTGCCTAGAAAAATTATTAAGTAAAAAAAATTTTGGAAAATTAAAATTTTAAAAACATGGAAAATTTTTAAATAATTCAAGGAATGTTTAGTGAAAATTTGGTGAAGATCGGACCAACAGTACGCCCACAGCGCTCATTTTAAATCTTTGAACAGTCATATCTCCGCCATTTTGAAAAATTTCGAAAAAAGCTCTCGTCATTTTCAAGATTTCTGTGAAAGGAAGCTTGTGTATAAATTTGGTGAAGATCGGATGAAAATTGCGGCCGTGAAGTGTTCCGGAAAAAGTGGCGACGGACGGCCGGACGGCCGGCACCACAGACAAAGTCAGGATCGGCAAAGATCACTTATCAGATTTATCCTACGGGGTCTGGAAGACCCTTTTCTAGTAACAGGGGGTCGGAGGGTATCACAGTAACTTCTTGAGGAAGTTAAAAAACAATACTTAATTAAAAGTGGCAATTTTTTTACACCAAAAATTCGTAAAAAATATAAGGAGTATTTGGTGAAAATCGGACCAACCACCGGAGGGAATTTTTTAAAATTTCAAACAGCCATATCTCCGCCATTTTTTCGAAATTCAAAAATCGTCATCGTTATATTCTGCTTCACCGGTTAAGAGTGAAAATTTGGTGAAAATCCGATGAAAGGCCGGCCGGAACCACAGACAAAGTTGAGATCGGTAAAGATCAATATTCGATTTGACCCCAAAAACTTCTTTAAGGAAGTTAAAACGTCCGAAAACCGGTTTCCTTTTTGTTGGTAGAAAGGAGGTTTTCCGGAAAATAAAATTACATTTCGACTAGACAGTTTATGACAATGAAAGCCTTCTATTTTAATGATAATGTCACGCCAAAAAGAAAAAATATTAAAAATAATTTCGCTTTTTGAATGATAAACGGGCGAAGGTTTGTTTTATGGGACCCTCTCCGTTACGCGCGCGAGGGGGTTTTTAAAAGCGGCCAGTCCATGGTTTTACGGCCGAGGCGATAAAGTCGGATAATAAGCAATAAAACTGTTACGAGCATTGCCGCCAGATGTATTCATACCTTCGGCGCTTTTGACCGTAAAAAAGATAAGCCGGAGGAAAAGGCCCTCGGAGGCCGTAAACTCGGACAAACCCCTTCTTTTTCCAACCCCTGTTTCTCTCTCTCTCAGGTTAACAGCTCACGACACCACACGTGAGAAAACCAAGCTTAAAACTTCAAAAACTTAATTTATGCCCATTTTTTTTTAAAGCAAAAATTTATACTTAACAGCGAGTATACACCGACATTTATTACTACAAACCGAAAATTATTATATTTAACACTTTTATCTGAGAAATTGCCATTTTTCATTTGAAATTTACAAACCCCCATGGAAAATAAACTATAAATAAAAAGATAACATGAACAAAAGCTTCGGGTTTTTCTCAGATTTTATACCAAGATATTTGCGATAATTGGATTGCATACGTGTTTGGTACCAAGGGTATTGTATATCGAGAAAAGGGGAGGAATTTCATATATTAGTCTGGGGTAGATAACTTATCTTTGAAATGCTTTTATACAGTGAAACTTCCCTTAACGGACACCTCTTAAAAGCGGACATCTCCCTTCAACGGACAAATTCAGATTCCCCGGCGTTAAAACATAGGAAAACGTATTCTAAATATTTCTATAAAGCGGACACTCTCAATAACGGACGCGGACAGCCTGAAAAATTCAATTTCACCCCTAAAAGTCTCCTAAAAGCGGACAGCACGTTTTTTCAAGGACAAAGTTTATTGACATTCTGTTGTTCTAGAGATGTTTTGTTTACTTTTTGCATCTTGCTTATGATCTTTGACCTTAGTTAATCCCTTTTTGTCCCTCACCATGTCTTTTATTTATAAAATTCAGTTATACTCTTGACTTCACTTCAAAATTACAGAGTTTTTAAAAGTTTAATTTTTTATTTTTAATATGTATGTACATATGTAATATCGTATATATGTATGTAATAATACATATTATGTTTTCCTAATCAGAAATTAAACTTCATTTTTCATTTTTTTAAGTATTTTTTTTCTTATTTTCCGAAAAGCGGACACCTCTATATAGCGGACAAATTTCCGGTCCCCAGGAGTGTCCGTTATTGGGAAGTTTCACTGTACTCAATACTGGCATGTAAAGCTGACTACTGTAGGTAATGGGTGATAAAAGAATCATCTTTAAGAAAGAATTGAGGAGAGGAGGGTAGTGGCGTGGGAGGTACGTGATGCCCCACGGCCCTCCCCTCTCTTTAGGAACATCTCTGATGACACGTCATCATCACCATGGGAAACACTCCGTCCCAACACTCTCTTGGACACACTCCCCGGGGCCATGCATTCCCAAACCCACTCCATATAAATCCCCCGGAGCACAACCTTTTTTTCTGTCATAAATATGTATGTTGTCGTTTTTTATGCCAAAACTTACTTGGTTAACGTTTCTAAAGAGGAAGTGTATATCGTCCCGCCGACGTCGATGTGGACGGGAGCGGTGTAGCGATTCGCAGGTGCGACGTATGGGATTCCGGTGATTTTGTGGTTGTAGCCTGGACTGTGTGAAGCCGGCGTTGGGACCGCCGGCGCCGGTGAGTTGGTCGGAGACGTTCCAGGCGAACCGCTAGAAAAAAACATCTCAAAATTTAAAATCAAGAAAATAAACTTTTTACCTTAATTTGATCTGCGCTGTAGTAAAAATGGTTCTAGGCTGCGTAAGGTCTTTGGGCTCTTTTCCATCTGCTTCCATTCTCACTTCACATTTCCTTCTAGAAAAAAAAACCCTTATTAGGCACTGTTTAAAAAAAATTAAGTGGTCTTGGATGAGGGGGGACTGCAAAACCGTACAAAGCAGGGTGGCAAAAGATTGAGGAAAAAGCCGGTAATAAGATTGAGAAAAACCGTGGAAAACAAAAAAAAACTCCCTTTTTTACCGAATTTTCGGGCGTTTTTCTTAAGAGTGGGTTTCTCGACAGAAAAACTGAGAAAGACGCAAAAAAAATCCTTAAAAAAGAAGGTTTCTGTGACTAAAAAAATTGATGAAAACAAGGATTAGCTTTCTAAAAAATAAAATTCTTTGCCCAGCCATGCCACACGAAACGGGCGTGAGTAGCGAAAATTTCTCCCTACGAAGGAAAAATTTTTCTTCAAATGCAGACATGAAGGGTAACCCGATTAGTTGAGAAAGTTAAAAGTACAGGTTTGAAGAGCTTCGAACGAAAACTTCCTTAAAGAGAAGTAACAATATAGGAGGGGGAATTATATAGGAAGGGGGAGTATAACGGAGGGGGAAGTATAACAGAGGGAGAAGTATAAGAGAACGAAAGTATAAAGGAGGGGAAGAATAAAGAAGGGGGAAGTTTTAATATTTTTTTTTTCGAAAAATTTTCCGAGTTTTTTGAAAAATTTTTTAAGTTTTTCTTGTCAAAAAATTTTCTAAGTTTTTTCCAAAAATTTTCCGGGTTTTACATTTTTTTTTTCGAAAATTTTTATTAGTGTCAAGGTAGAAATAATGGATACTTTGGCATAGGGATGTGCCTCTCGTAAAGGGTAAAAGTACGAAATTTCTCCCTACTAAAAAAAAAATTAAAATTAAAAAGTGGCAATTTTTTTGCACCAAAAATTCTTAAAAAATATAAGGAGTAATTGGTGAAAATTTGGTGAAAATCGGATTAACGGTTCGGCCGCAGCGAATTTTTTAAAATTTCAAACAGACATATCTCCGCCATTTTTTCGAAATTCAAAAATCGCCCTCTTCATATTCTTCTTCACCGGCTAAAGAAATTTGTGTAAAAATTTGGTGAAAATCGGATGAAAACTGTGGCCGTAAAGTGCTCCGGAAAAAAATGCCATGGACGGCCGGACGGCCGGCCGGAACCACAGACAAAGTTGAGATCGGTAAAGATCAATATTCGATTTTACCCTCCGGACCCCGGAAGACCCCTCCCCAAAAACCCGACATGGAGGGTATCACAATAACTTCTTTAAGGAAGTTAAAAGGGGCAATTTTTTACACCAAAAATTCTTAAAAAATATAAGGAGTAATTGGTGAAAATGTGGTGAAAATCGGACCAACGGTTCGGCCGCAGCAAATTTTTAAAATTTCAAACAGACATATCTCCGCCATTTCTTCGAAATTCAAAAATCGCCTCGTTACATTCTTCTTCACCGGCTAAAGAAATTTGTGAGAAAATTGGGTGAAAATCGGATGAAAACTGGCCGTAAAGTGTTCCGGAAAAAAATGCCATGGACGGCCGGCCGGCACCAGAGACAAAGTTGACATCGTTATAGATCCATATTCAAATTACTACGGGGTTTGGAAGAACCTTCCCTAAAAACCCGACGTGGAGGGTATCACAATAACTTCTTTAAGGAAGTTAAAAAACTAAAAACTCTTGATGAAAGCGCCACAGAGGAAAAACAACCAAAATTAGTTCAGCCTTGCATTATAACGGAAACAATTAAGTCCGGTAATGGATTGGCTACTGGCCGAACCAGTTGAAAGGGGGATTAAACTTGTCATTAAATCCTCATACGTTGATTACTGATTACTATGTAATGCTAAAATAAGGTCAAAAATAATTGTAAAATCGTCACGGATCGCGTCTTAGCTTGAGGGACGTTTTCGTCACCTCCGTGCCTCACGAACGCAAATTTTTCATCCCCGACGATTGTTTAAAAAAATAAAAATGGAAGAAAATATAAATCTTTTTATGTAAATCACATCCGTTCCCACGCAAAATACTTCAATGGAAGGGTTATTACTTATTAATATTAATAACCTTTGTACGCATGTATATTTTTGTCTTTTTACCACGAAGATGGGAGGTCTAGTTTCTTTGAAGGAAACGGAATGGGCGGTCTATTTGACAGATCTCGAATGTGTTGCCGGAAGATCCGCGAAGTCACGCCGTGGGAACGGTTCTTTCCCTCATTCCAACACAAATCTTTGGAAAGGGTTTTTTTTCGAGCTTTATCCCGTGAGAATGGCTTAGAGGCCCGAATTTTGAGCCGCATGACCTCCGATTACGAGTATGGTAAAACACGAGTGTCAAAATACGGTAGCAATGAATAAACCATTGGGTTTTTTTAAAGTTAAAAAAAGAACCGTAAACGAGTGTCAAAAGACGGTAGCAACTTGATGAATGGAAGGGATTTAAGTAGATTTTAATGTGCGCCTCCCGGTTTCATGATTGTTAGCATCAAAATCCCTCCCTCCACTAAAGGCATTAGACACACGCAGGCCTCTCCTACCGCATACGCTCTCTCGCCCCCTTCACCAATTCACGGATTAGATCCGATTAGAATAAACGCCGCTTGTCAAAGCTTAACCTTCAATACTTGCAATTTACCCTTTTGATAGATGCCTTTTACAAATTTAATTGAAATAAACCCAAAATCATTAGATTACAATTTTGTCAATAAATTCTATTGAATATTTGGAAGTATTTTGAAAATTTGGAGAAGATTGGACCAATCGGATGAAGTGGCTGTGAAGGGTTCAGGAAAGTACTGGTTTGAAGAAATTCCTTCGAAAACTTCCTTAAAGAGAAGTAACAATATAGGAGGGAGAAGTATATAGGAGGGAGAAGTATATAGGATGGGGAAGTATAACGGAGGAGACGTCTACGGAGGGGGAAGTATAACGGAGGAGACGTCTACGGAGGGGGAAGTATAACGGAGGAGACGTCTACGGAGGGGGAAGTATATGGGAGGGGAAGTATAACAGAGGGGGAAGTATAACAGAGGGGGAAGTATAAGGGAACGAAAGTGTAACGAAGCGAGGGAAAGTATAAAGGAGGGAAAGAATAAGAAAGGGGGAATTTTTCCAAAATTTTCCGGTTTTCATTTTTAAATTTGCAGTTTTTTTTGTTTTTGTATTTTTTTTTGAAAAATTTTTAAAGTTCTTTTTTTGAAAATTTTTCGAAGTGTCAAGGTAGAAATAATGGGCTCTTTGGCCTACGGATGTGTAATGGGTAGAAGTATGAAATTTCTCCCTATTAAAAAAAAAAAATTAAAAAGTGGCAATTTTTTTACACCAAAAATTCTTAAAAAATAAGGAGTAATTGGTGAAAATTTGACGAAAATCAGATTAACGGTTCGGCCGCAGCAAGTTTTTTAAAATTTCAAACAGGCATATCTCCGCCTCGAAATTCCGCCGCTTCGAAATTCAAATTCTTGTTCACCGGCTCAAGAAATTCGTGTCAAAATTTGGTGAAAATCGGTTGATAACTGTGGCCGTAAAGTGTTCCGGAAAAAAATGCTACGGCCGGCCGGAAGCACACACAAAGTTGAGATAGGTGTAGACCCATATTCGAATTTATCCTACGGGGTCTGGAAGACCCTTCCCAAAAACCCGACGTGGAGAGTATCACAATAACTTCTTTAAGGAAGTTAAAAACTGGCGACGGACGACACCATTCATAGCTTTCGTTCCCTTTTACCCCTTCGTTATACTTATACCCTGACTTATACTTCCACCTCTGTTATACTTCCCCTTCCGTTGTACGTTTCCTCCGTTATACCTCGTCATTTAATATTGTGGAGGGTATCACAATAACTTCTTTAAGGAAGTTAAAAACTGGCGAAGGACGACACCATTCATGATCGGTGAATTTTCCTTTTCTTTCTGCCGAAAACTTTAGCTTATATACAGGATTTAGGGGGTTTCCTACGGTCTTCTGCTTCTAGGCACACAAGAATGGGCCTCTGGTAATGGCTGAGTTGCTACGAACTATTTAGAAGTTCGTATTGAAGGCAAAGTATTAAAGATTGAGGGTTTTCGATGGACGAAAAATCATAAAACGATCATACATAAAAAAAGAGAAGATGAAAGGAATGAGTCTGTTAACGAATGACGAAAGAGAAAAAAGAGTGTATAATGAAAAGGGCTTTACACACACAAAAACGAGCGACTACTAAACACCCCCAGCCCTCCCATCAATTATTACGGAATGAGCCTCAGCCTCGGACCTACTGAAATATTCACTGAGAGCAAATTGGAGAAAATACAGTACAAAGTCGAGAGAAATTACACTCCCCCGCTTCTCGCTCTTTCCTTTTCCCGCTCATTCTGTATTCGTAAAGTCCGAGTTTTCAGCGGCGTTCCCACCCCCGTCTGAATATTTGACGAAAGCGAAATAGGGTGGCGAGGGCTCTGAAATGAATTGATAACATTAGAGAGCACTCACTCCTCTACAAACTCGCCATCATATAATCCTGTTTTTCAACCGCCCTTTTACTCTTCCTTTTTCCCTGACCAAACAAACTAAGTCTCTTTACGCCCCCAACCCGCCTTTCCATCTCACAGACCGCAATTCCCTCTTTTCTATGTTTTATTTTAATTTGAGACCCTTCAAAGAAAATTCCAACTCGTAAAAACAATCCACGGGTCTTTCCCCTGTCTGGAATTTGAGTTTGCCCTTTTCAAACGATTCGACTTACGAATCTTTTATGAGCAGGAATCTCCTTGTTCTGCCGAGTAACACCTTTCGTGGCGTTTCCCACAATTCTTCGTCCAAAATATGGGTTTTATCTTTGATTTCTCTGCCGAAAAACACTTCTCCAAGATTTTTCGAAGGGTGCGATCCTGTCGTGAAAAGTGAACTTCATAACTGATAGCGCCATTTTATGACGATTTTCACGATTTGCTTCCCAGACGAAAGCGACGTTTTAAATTACAAAATGGAGTAGTACGTTAAATTCTACTATGACGAATTGCTAAAAATCCTCACGTTTTTATGACGATAGGAACCCGATTTTCTATGAATAGAAAAAATAGATTTCGAAAATTGTTGGGGAAGGTCCTGATATCATTTAGCCTGATGATGTTATTATTACGTCTGGCTAGACATAGGAACCCTCCCTCGCTTCAGTCAACAAAGAGATAGAAACAGACGGGCGGGCGGTGGTGTAATCGCTAGATTATCTCGCCTTCTTCACCCTCCTCCATTCATTAAGGAATAGACGACTTTAATCCTTTAAAGCAAGCCAAAAGATGGCTCTTCTATTAGATTTTCTTTTTGCTCTTCGCGAATTCACTCTAGAAGTGGTCTAGTAATTGTTTGGAAAGTCTAAAAAAAAGTAAGGAGTGACAAGATGGTCTCCATTGTTCTCCAAGTTGTGTTGAACCGCCTTGGGCTAGCAGACGCGGTAATGTCCCGCCGTTTACCCCCATTTTCTTCCACTCTCGTGATGACCACTCTTAAAATTCTTCCCATCAAGACACCGCTGGCAATTAAACCTTTGTTTTTTCTTTACCCCTTAAACTTGTCGTCTATTAAACCACTTAAAAGCCCCCTCTAGGCTTCGTTGATCGAAACTCGTATTAAGCCCAAGGGTTTGTCGGTAAAACACTTTTTTTTTTCTTTCTTTTTCGAAAACCCTTTTTACAGCCTCGTAAAAAACCGTGATTGTGCGAAGAGAAGAAATGTGATTATAATGACTTTGAAAAAAAAAATTCCTTAAACCTTAACATTCATTTAATCGACTTCCGCGTAATGCTAGTCAGCAGTGGAGGAACTTTTTATTAATTTAGGAACACGGTAGGAAAGTCCTGGTTTGAAGAGCTTTCAACGAAAACTTCCTTAAAGAGAAGTAACAATATAGGAGGGGGAAGTATAACGGAGGGGACGTACAATGGAGGGGGAAGTATGTGGGAGGGAAGTATAACGGAGGGGGAATTATAAGGGAACGAAAGTATAACGAAGGGGGAAGTATATGGGAACGAAAGTATAACGAAGGGGGAAGTATAAGGGAACGAAAGTATAACGATTTTTTCATAAAAATTTTCTAATTTTTTTCATAAAAATTTTTTAATTTTTTTTGTCAAAAAATTTACTAAGTTTTTTTTTTAATTTTCCGAGTTTTTTTTCGAAAATTTTTCCGGGTTTTCTTTTTTAAATTTGCGCTTTTTTTTATGAAAAATTTTCGAAGTTCTTTTTTTTTCGAAAATATTAAGTGTCAAGGTAGAAATAATGGGCTCTTTGGCCTAGGGATGTACCTCTCGTAATGGGTAGAAGTACGAAATTTTTCCCTACTAAAAAAATAATTATTTAATAGTGGCAATTTTTACCAAAATTCGTAAAAAATATAAAGAGTAATTGGTGAAAATTTGGTGAAAATCGGACCAACGGTTCGGCCGCAGCGAATTTTTTAAAATTTCAAACAGACATATCTCCGCCATTTTTTTCGAAATTCAAAAATCGCCCACGATTGTGTGGTCTTCAGTTATATGCACATTCTCAATACGATAAAAGCGTCTTATCCACACTTGTAGCATAATAAACTATTATTAAACTCCCAACAAGAAATTATCCTGCCAATAAATCGAAAGACAGCTCGCATTAACGGAAATCGAAGCCATTAGGGAAACTATGATTTCGTGATGATACTATTTTTCGAAGCAATTTCAAATATCACGAGAGCGATTTACATCTTATTTTACTCCGAATTGGGCTTCACACGTGAAGAAAGAAAAAAAAACAATGCAGCCAATTTCGTAAGAAAAATTCATTGAATGTTATCATGGAGGCCACATGACGTCGAGAACAATGTAATAAAAGGATCTATTTAAGATTAATTAGAAATCAATAAGGGGTTAATTGCTCTTTTAAAAAGGAAAGAATGTTAACTGCCCAAGGAGGTGAAAAGAATGTTCGATTTTTTTTAAAGAAGAAGAAATATCGCGAGTTGTGTAACATACGCGAACGTGTGGGGTGGGAAGATCTTCTTAATGTTAAAGGCTACTTCAGTGGCAGGCCTTCCGGGCTCAAAATTCCAACTGGGGCCCCACAAACAATCTAACTAGTTACGCCTAGGGCGATCCATGGACAGATCTGTACGAGTCCGTCCTAATTCCACGTCCCGCGAAAGCAGATTAACCGGATCATCGATTAAATTTAGATTATAAGAAAAAAAAAAAAGGAAGGCTCGGTTTTTGATAGAATCCTTGTTTTTGGTACTTAACGCATGGTGTTTGCAAGTTTAGCACGTTGGGTGACCTCCAATTCTAGTAAGAAACACAGAAAAACGCGGTAAAATACGCTAAAGGAACGAGTTTCTTCTAAAAAGTACTAAGTTGAAGAGCTTCCTTAAAGAGAAGGAACAATATAAGAGGGGGAATAATAAAGGAGAAGAAGGTTGGGGAGGGGAAGTATAAAGGAGGAGAAGGTTGGGGAGGGAAGTATAAAGGAGGAGAAGGTTGGGGAGGGGAATTATAAAGGAGGAGAAGCTAAAGGAACGAGTTTCTTTATGGGAAGTATAAAGGAGGAGAAGGTTGGGGAGGGAAATATGGATTAGAAGGTTGGGGAGGGGAAATAAAAGGAGGAGAAGGTTGGGGAGGGGAATTATAAAGGAGGAGAAGGTTGGGGAGGGGAAGTATAAAGGAGGAGAAGGTTGGGGAGGGAAATATAATGGATTAGAAGGTTGGGGAGGGGAAATAAAAGGAGGAGAAGGTTGGGGAGGGGAATTATAAAGGAGGAGAAGGTGGGGGAGGGGAATTATAAAGGAGGAGAAGGTTGGGGAGGGGAAGTATAAAGGAAGAGAAGGTTGGGGAGGGGAAGTATAAAGGAGGAGAAGGTTGGGGAGGGGAAGCATAAAGGAGGAGAAGGTTGGGGAGGGAAGTATAAAGGAGGAGAATGTTGGGGAGGAGAAGCATAAAGGAGCAGAAGGTTGGGGAGGGGAAGCATAAAGGAGGAGAAGGTTGGGGAGGGGGAAGCATAAAGGAGGAGAAGGTTGGGGTGGGGAAATATAAAGGAGGAGAAGGTTGGGGAGGGGAAGTATAAAGGAGGAGAAGGTTGGGGAGGGGAAGTATAAAGAAGGAGAAGTTTAAAGAGGGGGAAGTACGAATGGAGGGGAAGAATAATTACAAGCACTTAGAGAACTCCTTTTTTCAACAAATTTTTTATATTCTCTTACATCCTTATTCTTTAAGGAAGTTTAAAAAAAAGTCAGAAGTCTTTATTCAGTGGCAGGCAGGGTTCCATTTTATGACGATTTGCTTTATGATGTATTTATGACGATTTGCTCTTAGGACTAAAATAAGCCCAATACGATAAAGAAAGGAGTTTCCTCTACGAAAACCGTATAAAACTCCTTTCTGAAGTGGAAAACACCTAAAATATGAAAAGAAGTGTCTTTAGGGCAAAAAAAAAACACCTTGGGAAGAGCCATTTCAGAAATCAGTCGAGGGTATCACAACAATTTGCTTTCGAGAAAGTTAAGAAATGCCAGAAGGGGTGTTGAACTTATCATCCGTGGGCGAGTCACCTCGTGTCTTTTTCTGTCCTGATGTCAAGACACCTCATCTGCATATTTATCGTTTCATATTTTGAATTCTACACGCGTTTTTTTCTCCTCTCCCTTCATCACGACATCCAACTAGTCTAATTACAAAGATTTCTATCTCTCGGTGACAATTTATTCGCTACATTATGCATTCTTCCTTTTTAAGTATGAATATTTTACACGGAAAATTCCTTCTTTTAAAATTAGCATTTGTAGTATTCAGCATTTGGATTTTCGTGGTTGAACATGTACTACAACCTTTGCTTTACTCCCACTAACGTTTACAAAACGACTTCCTTTAGGCTGATTATGTGAAAAAGAGTTTTTTTTTTAAATTCAAGTCCATATTTCACGTCTTTTCCGATATCCTGTGCACACAGAGAGGGGTGACACTCACGACTAACCTTTTCACCTACGCTCAACCCACGGTGACTTTCTAAAGGCTTTTATTTCTTTTTCTAAGTTTCATGAAGGATTTTTATGAAAACTTAGAGATCCGAGACCTTTGACGATACGCCCCGAGCGTCGCCCGAAGGTCTCATTACCCCGCGGGCGGTTCATTCTCTCACAAATCACCTTCTCCCCTCGTTTTTCTATCTTGGCGTACAATCGATTTGAATAAAATATGTGTAACCATCTACAGAAGCCCTCAAGACAATCGACTTTTTTTTTAAGGAGTATTTTTGCTTGTTAATTTTTATCTTCGGTTTTATGACTGGGAGGGAACCACAGATTCCGCCGAGATATTATTTAGTAAAATGCGTTTTCTCGTAGTTTCTGCCATCTTTTTGGGGCCTTTTACACTCTCCTCAGCCCCCCTGGAAATCTTTTCCTTGTTGAGCCCAAACCGCAGCCCTCTCAGTTATGACAGATCATATTTCGCTTAATGAAATTGCGTTTTCTCTAAACTAGCGATGAAAACGCTTTCTGACTAATTGCTACAACATCAGAAAACGTTCGTTTTCCCAGAAGCTTCGACGCCCTCCGGCCACGGATTTCGATAGTAGAAAAAAACCGGTCTTACCTTAATAAAATAAAAACCTTATAATTTCGTCCCTATTTTGTCGTCCCGTGTGCGTCTCGGTATTAATTGGGGTACCATCGTTTTCTCTCTGGGAGAAGAAGGCAAAAGGCGCCCCGTCGCCTCTAATTGCCTCTAATTGTCGTCGAAATGATGGCTGCCTCTTATATCAGCCCCGGGGGTATACAAAACCAATGAAATTCGAGCCGTAAAAACGTTTCTTTGACATTATCTCTTTTCCTTGAAACTTTTTTTTATTGTTTAAACAAAAAAAATTTTTTTCTGCCTTAATATCCAATTCATTCGGATGCCAAGCTATAGCCCGGAGTCTTACAATATTCTCCGCCTTTTACAAATTGCCTCTATGACCTTGCCCAAAGGGAAAATCATCCTAGATAGTCTTCTCGGGAAAATTTCGTCTTCCGCAAATGAAGGTCGAATATAAAAAGAGAAAAATTTAAGAAAAAAAATTACTTAAAGTACTGGTTGGGCGAGCTTCCAACGTAAACTTCCTTAAAGAGAAGTAACAATATAGGAGGGGGAAGTATATAGGAGAGGGAAGTATAACGGAGGGGACGTACAACGGAGGTGGAAATATATGGGAGGGGAAGTATAACGGAATGGGATGTATAAGGGAACGAAAGTATAACGGAGGGAAAGTATAAAGGGAGGGAAAGTATAAAGGAGGGGGAAGTATAACGGAGGGGGAAGTAAAACAGAGGGGGAAGTATAACAGAGGGGAAGTATAAGGGAACGAAAGTATAACGAAGCGAGGGAAAATATAAAGGAGGGGAAGAATAAAAAAGGCGGAAGTTTGTAAGTTTTTTTTTAAATTTTATACCTAAGTTCGTTTTTTTTTTTCAAAATTTTTTTGGGGATGTATAAGGGAGGGAAAGTATAAAGGAGGGGGAAGTATAAGGGTGGGGAAGTATAACGGAGAGGGAAGTTTTTTTCGAAATTTTTTTTTAAATTTTTCAAGAAATTTTCTAATTTTTTTTTTCGAAAAATTTTCAGTTTTTTTTTTTGAAAAATTTTCCGGGTTTTCTTTTTTTAATTTGCGCTTTTTTTTTTCTGAAAAATGTTGTAAGTTCTATTTTTTCGAAAATTTTTCGAAGTGTCAAGGTAGAAATAATGGACTCTTTGGCCTAGGGATGTGCCTCTCGTAATGGGTAGAAGTATGAAATTTCTCCCTGCTATAAAAATAATGATTTAAAAAGTGGAAATTTTTTACACCAAAAATTTGTATAAAATATAAGGAGTAATTGGTGAAAATTTGGTGAAAATCGGACACACGGGTCGGCAGCAGCGAATTTTTTAAAATTTCAAACAGACATCTCCGCAATTTTTTCGAAATTCAAAAATCGCCCTCGTTACATTCTTCTTCACCGGCTGTAAAAATTTGGTGAAAATCGGTTGAAAACTGTGGCCGAAAAAAATGCTACGGACGGCGTAACGGCCGGCCGGCCGGAACCACAAACAAAGTTGAGATCGGTAAAGATCAATATACGATTTGACCCTCCGGGGTCTGGAAGACCCTTCCCCAAAAACCCGACGTGGAGGGTATCACAGTAACTTCTTTAAGGGAGTTAAAAATTACTTAAAAAATATAACGGGTCGCAAGTGCCGTTGATCTTGATTGCTATCTAGTACGCTCTCATCAAGGCCCGTTACGTTTGATATCTGATAATCAACGTATCAAACTCAATAAATCAAATCGTTTGCAAATCGTCCTACTAATCAATTCATAGATTTCAACTTTGAAGCATCCAGCTGGTTACTTCAGTTCGACCGAACAGCACAAAATAGGTACTGAAGAGGTTCTTTATAAAGATACGTCAAATTTGGCGAAATAGCGAGTTTTTGGGGCGAAAGCTCTACGAGGACGCATCGAAACAATCGAGTTATCATATTCGAATGGCTCTTAAGATGTGACATCAATCTAATCCTCCAGCCTAATTGGAAACGCAATATATATACATAATTGAATTACTACGCAAACAATACCCTATGATTGTCTATTCCATTTTGATTATTGTTGTTATTTTTTGGGGTTGAAGTTTTGCGGCATCATCAGATGGTGCCATCCTCGATCGTGACGGAACCGTGAGAATAAATCTCGGATCACGCTTTTTAAGCCGAAACGCAACAGGATTCATCATAAGAGAAAAAAAAATCCTTGTCGAATTATCAAAATCAATCGGACTAATTACTAATCGGAAGAAAACTTGCGAAAACTCCCGAACACAGCGGTTTTATCATTGCTTTTGAAGTCAGATTTTAGAATGCACTGCCTTCTAAATCGTTTGTGGCATGCTTTTCAAATAATTGAAATTATCAAACATCAATCTGGCTAATTATATTACTAATCGGAAGAAAACTTGCGAAAACTCCCGAACACAGCTGTTTAATCATTGCTTTTGTAGTCAGATTTTAGAATCCACTGCCTTGTAAATCGTTTATGGCATGCTTTTCAAATAATTGAAATTATCAAACATCAATCTGGCCAATTATCTTACTAATCGGAAGAAAACTTGCGAAAACTCCGGAACACAGCGGTTAAATCATTGCTTTTGTAGTCAGATTTTAGAATCCACTGCCTTCTAAATCGTTTGTGGCATGCTTTTCAAATAATTGAAATTATCAAACATCAATCTGGCTAATTA
Organism: Orius insidiosus; assembly: GCA_014119065.1. Classification (NCBI taxonomy): domain Eukaryota; kingdom Metazoa; phylum Arthropoda; class Insecta; order Hemiptera; family Anthocoridae; genus Orius; species Orius insidiosus. The sequence goes on from JACGAQ010000104.1 coordinate 173,451, forward strand.
TCTTACTAATCGGAAGAAAACTTGCGAAAACTCCCGAACACAGCGGTTTGATCATTGCTTTTGTAGTCAGATTTTAGAATCCACTGCCTTCTAAATCGTTCATGGCAGTGCTTTTCAAATACATAATTGAAATTATCAAACATCTATCTGGCTAGTTATCTTACTAATCGGAAGAAAACTTGCGAAAACTCCCGAAACCATCGGTTTAATCATTGCTTTTGTAGTCAGATTTTAGAATCCACTGCCTTCTAAATCGTTTGTCGCATGCTTTTCAAATAACTGAAATTATCAAACATCAATCTGGCCAATTATCTTACTAATCGGAAGAAAACTTGCGAAAACTCCCGAACACAGCGGTTTGATCATTGCTTTTGTAGTCAGATTTTAGAATCCACTGCCTTCTAAATCGTTCATGGCAGTGCTTTTCAAATAATTGAAATTATCAAACATCAATCGGGCTAATTATCTTACTAATCGGCTAATTATCTTACTAATCGGAAGAAAACTTGCGAAAACTCCCGAACACAGCGGTTTTATCATTGCTTTTAAAGTCAGATTTTAGAATCCACTGCCTTCTAAATCGTTTATGGCAGTGCTTTTCAAATAATTGAAATTATGGAACATCTATCGGGCTAATTATCTTACTAATCGGAAGAAAACTTGCGAAAACTCCCGAACACAGCGGTTTAATCTTTTGTAGTCAGATTTTAGAATCCACTGCCTTCTAAATCGTTTGTGGCATGCTTTTCAAATAATAGACATTATCAAACATCAATCGGACTAATTATCAATCCAACAACAAATCGCGATAACTCGCAAATTACACGGCACAGCGGCTTAAGCACTAAAATTGTTATTTCCGGATATTTAGAATCGTAAATGTCTAAAATCCACTGCCTCCTGGTTTATTGCACGAAGGGTATCTTTATTGATTTATTCTTTTTTTAAATTGTAATTTCGCATTTTCCTTGAAAAAAAAGTTGCATATAATTTTCATTTTATTGACATAAACATTTTAAAATTCAACCCCCAGCCATTTTCCCTACGCCCTCGGGTCTCTTTTTTTTAAAGTTCATAAATTTTTTTAGCGTTTTTCACCTGACCCCTCGTTTATAATATTTAGGACAATCAATTCAATCAAGCCACGTATATAAACTTAATTAAAAGAGGGACGCTCGCGGGTAGTGGTGTTCAGGAAAAGCCATTTTGTTCATTGTTTGTACAGACTGAATTAATACTGAACTGTAAATTTGTACCATTTCTGGTGCTGCTTTTTTAGCTCTCCGGAATGGAGGAAAAAAAAAATGCTTGAATTATTAATAAAATACGACGTACTTCATGTTTTGTTAATTCTCAAAGTTTCGTTTTAAACATAAAAGGGTAAAATTGTTTTTTTAAGTGAGAGAGTTTCTGATTTGTAGAGAAATTAGATTAAGACAGTTTCCTAGCTACCCGGAAAGGATGCCCCTTCCTGTCTTCTAATTTGTGCTTGAATTGAGGTCCTTCAATATTACGTGTATTTAAGTTACCATGGAAAACGCCAAAAATGGTGTTTTGGCAAAAATCGAGAGAAACGCCCAAAAATTACCATGTAAACGCCAAAAATTGTGTTTCTAGGCAGAAACATCGGGGGAAACGCCCAAAAATTACCATGGAAAACTCCAAAAATGGTGTTTCTAGGCAGAAACATCGGGAGAAACCCCCAAAAATTACCATGGAAAACGCCAAAAATGGTGTTTTGGCAAAACATCGAGAGAAACGCCCAAAAATTACCATGGAAAACGCCAAAAATGGTGTTTCTAGGCAGAAACATCGGGGAAACGCCCAAAAATTATCATGGAAAACGCCAAAAATGGTGTTTCTATGCAAAAACGAGAGAAACGCCCAAAATTACCATGTAAAACGCCAAAAATGGTGTTTCTATGCAAAAACGTCGAGATAAACGCCCAAATTACCATGGAATACGCCAAAAATGGTGTTTCTAGGCGGAAACATCGAGAGAAACGACCTAAAATTACCATGGAAACGCCAAAAATGGTGTTTCTAGGCAGAAACATCGAGAGAAACGCCCAAAAATCATCATGGAAAACGCCAAAAATGGTGTTCTGGGCAGAAACATCGGGAGAAACGCCCAAAAATTACCATGGAAACGCCAAAAATGGTGTTTCTAGGCAGAAAAATCGAGACAAACGCCCAAAAATTACCATGGAAAACGCCAAAAATGGTGTTTCTAGGCGGAAACATCGAGAGAAACGCCCAAAAATTACCATAGAAAACGCCAAAAATGGTGTTTTTAGGCGAAAACATCGAGAGAAACGCCCAAAAAGTACCATGGAAAACGCAAAAAAATGGTGTTTCTAGGCGGAAACATCGAGAGAAACGCCCAAAAAGCACCATGGAAAATGCCAAAAATGGTGTTTCTAGGCGGAAACATCGAGAGAAACGCCCAAAAATTACCATGGAATACGCCAAAAATGGTGTTTTTAGGCGGAAACATCGAGAGAAACACCCAAACATTATTATGGAAAACGCCAAAAATGGTGTATCTAGGCAGAAATATCGAGAGAAACGCCCAAAAATTACCATGGAAACGCCAAAAATGGTGTTTCTAGGCGGAAACATCGAGAGAAACGCCCAAAAATTACCACGGAAAACGCCAAAAATGGTGTTTCTAGGCAGAAACATCGAGAGAAACGCCCAAAAAGCACCATGGAAAACGCCAAAAATGGTGTTTGTAGGCAGAAACATCGAGAGAAACGCCCAAACATTATTATGGAAAACGCCAAAAATGGTGTATCTAGGCAGAAACATCGAGAGAAACGCCCAAAAATTACCATGGAAACGCCAAAAATGGTGTTTCTAGGCGGAAACATCGAGAGAAACGCCCAAAAATTACCATGGAAAACGCCAAAAATGGTGTTTCTAGGCGGAAACATCGAGAGAAACGCCCAAAAATTACCATGGAAAACGCCTAAAATGGTGTTTCTAGGCGGAAACATCGAGAGAAACGCCCAAAATTACCATGGAAAACGCCAAAAATGGTGTTTCTAGGCAGAAACATCGAGAAACGCCAAAAAATTACCATGGAAAACGCCAAAAATAGCGTATCTAGGCAGAAACATCGAGAGAAACGCCCAAAAATTACCATGGAAACGCCAAAAATAGTGTTTCTAGGCAGAAACATCGAGAGAAACGGCCAAAACCGCAATGACCAAATAAAAATGAGGATACTCTTCTTCCCCCGTATAAACTGAGGTCTTTGTAGTTCGTTATTCGGGCATTTGACAAAATGAAATATTATAAACGAAAATTATAGTTTAATTTCGCGTGTAATGAGCTTTCAATGGTCTCAGTTCGCGTGCGGTTTGAGTAAATTACAAGCCACTGGACTGAACTGGCAAACACAACACCCTCAGGGAATATTATAACGTTATTGAATTAACTTGTCTAATCATTATCTCGCACTCCGGCTACTGGAAATGCCCACATATGGCCAATAATCCTGTCATAATCAGGCATTAGTATTTTTAACTTTTAATTTCGGTGGGGGTAAAAAAAAGGAGGTTAAATTTGTAGAAACTGGGAGAAACAAGGGAGAGGTGTAGAACAAAGCTCACAGTGGAACAATAGCCGAGAGAAAAGCGACCGGAGGGTAGCAAGGGAGAAAATACACCCTAAAAATGTCCCTTTTTCAAAGGGTTAGGCCCCCCAGGGCCCCCGCCCCCGGCCCTTTTTAATAAATCAGAAAGGAGGTGGGTGAGAGAAGCCCAGACGTGGCTTTATAATTAACTTCTCTAGCTGACTCTGTTTGATTTAGAAAAGAGAGAGGGAGAAAGAGCATATAGAAATTAATATAAAACGCTCTCTCAAGCCCCGCTTTTAATACAAAACTCCTTATTTGTCTTTAACTCTTGTTCGCAACCCTTCACCTCCACCCTACCTGCCAGGCCAAACCCCTTCACCACCCCCTTCAGTATGTAGTTTTTACTTCTGCCTTCTCATTACTCCTCGACAATCAACCTCCCAATGTAAATAGAGTTCTAAATTACCTTTTCAAAATCTCTCACAATAAGGGTGGAAAGACCACCCCCAAAAATATGATCAACTTCATAAGTGGGATTTTAAACCATTTGCAGATTCCTTAGGGCCCAATTTTTAGGCGTGTAAGTTCTTTGGAGCAAAATCAATCTGAAAAAAAGATAAATCTGCGACTATAGGTGACTAGATAGGTTAGGGTTAGAAGTTTGGGGACGAAGCGGCTAGGACTATACTCTACCACCAAAGCGCCACAATCGATGCTTTACAGCAGTTTTGGAGTAAGTCCCAAATCATGCTTTAGTAGGTTTAGTTAGAAAGGGTGTAGTTTGGGGAAGAAGCGGCTAGTACTAGATCCTACCACCAAAGAGCCACAATCGATGCTTTTATAGCAGTTTTGGAGTAAGTCCCAAATCACGCTTTAGTAGGTTTGAACGCAAAACGCGATCGCATTTTCTCCTCAGCAAGTTAGAATTAGAAGTACAGCATTGAAAAAGGGTGAAGTTTGGGGAAGAAGCGGCTAGTATTAGACCCTACCACCAAAGCGCCATAATCGATGCTTTTACAGCAGTTTTGGAGTAAGTCCCGAATCACGCTTTAGTAGGTTTAAGCGCAAAACGCGATCGTATTTTCTCCTCTGTAAGTTCTCTAGGGTTTTCCTGCCAAACCAAACCCCTTCAGTATGTAGTTTTTAGTTCTCCTTCTCATTACTCCTCGACAATCAACCTCCCAATGTAAATAGAGTTCTAAATTACCTTTTCAAAAATCTCTCACAATAAGGGTGGAAAGACCACCCCCAAAATATGATCAACATCATAAGTGGGATTTTAACCCATTTGCAGATTCCTTAGGGCCCAATTTTTAGGCGTGTAAGTTCTTTGGAGCAAAATCAATCTGAAAAAAAGATAAATCTGCGACTAAAGGTGACTAAAAAGGTTGAATTTGGGGAAGAAGCGGCTAGTACTAGACTCTACCACCAAAGCGCCACAATCGATGCTTTTACATCAGTTTTGGATTAAGTCCCAAATCACGCTTTAGTAGGTTTAAACGCAAAACGCGATCGCATTTTCTCCTCTGCAAGTTAGAATTAGAAGTGCAACATTGAAAAAGGGTGAAGTTTGGGGAAGAAGCGGCAAGTACTAGACCCTACCACCAAAGCGCCACAATCGATGCTTTTACAGCAGTTTTGGAGTATGTCCCGAATCACGCTTTAGTAGGTTTAGTTAGAAAGGGTGAAGTTTGGGGAAGCGGCTAGTACTAGATCCTACCACCAAAGCGCCACAATCGAAGCTTTTACAGCAGTTTTGGATTAAGTCCCAAATCACGCTTTATTAGGTTTAAACGCAAAACGCGATCGCATTTTCTCCTCTGCAAGTTAGAATTAGAAGTGCAACATTGAAAAAGGGTGAACTTTGGGGAAGAAGCGGCTAGTACTAGATCCTACCACCAAAGCGCCACAATCGATGCTTTTACAGCAGTTTTGGATTAAGTCCCAAATCACGCTTTAGTAGGTTTAAGCGCAAAACGCGATAGTATTTTCTCCTCTGTTTAGGCGTGTAAGTTCTTTGGAGCAAAATCAATCATCTGAAAAAAGATAAATCAGCGACTATAGGTGACTGAAAGGGTGAAGTTTGGGGAAGAAGCGGCTAGTACAAGACCCTACCACCAAAGCGCCACAATCTATGCATTTACAGCAGTTTTGGAGTAAGCGCCAAATCACGCTTTAGGATGTTCGAACGCAAAATGCGATCGTATTTTCTCCTTGCAAGCTAGAATTAGAAGTGCAACATTTAAAATCGTCGTCCTATTTTCCGTTCATTTCTTAGAATCAGAAGTGGTATTTTTTCAATCTTTTTTTTTCAGTTAATTTATAAAGGGGATCTTTTTTCGCGATCATAATGTCGGGTCTAACACGTAATTTATAAACATATGAGAAAAAGAAATTGAAGTGTATAATCCAACGTAAGGAATATAGATTGATAAAAAGTTGAGAGAGTCTGGAGGACTGTAATCGAACAACTCTTGGTAATTTAAAACAGGGTCTCTGGGAGAGGACCGGCCTGAGGGTCTTCGCCTCCGGCCCTCCCGGCAATTTACGTGGAGCCGAGGCCGGAGCTGGAGCTTAATTAACTCTGTGAGCCCTTGGGGAACGCCTCGGGAGTCCAAAGCTCGGAATTGCCTGTGAGAGCCTAAGGGCACCTTCCCTTATATACCCGGGCCTCTCTTTCCCTCCCGTCGATATTTTACATCCCACCCACCAACCCCGCCGATACTCTGTCAACACCCCTTCTCGAATACCCCCCCACTCTTTTTTTCTCTTGTTTGCTGTCAAACTTTGTACGATTGTGTCAACCTCAAGGAAGTGTGTCCTGCTTGGACAAATGGTTTTTTTTCTCCCTTTCCTTCCATTGTAATGATGATTCTGGAGAAACAGCAAGACCGGTTGCCTGTACAGTTTCTTTCATAAACAACGTGACCTACTCATTGCTTCTAAAAAGAGGGTACAAAAACCACATGGAATGACACGTCAATATTTCAACTTGGCTGAACTTCTCACGAAAACCGGTATTTCACTAGCGTATTCTTCATATCACCGTTGGAGTTCATAAATCGAGAACAGTTAACTCGTGGACAAGTTCGTGTAGATGAGAAAGATAATGTTAACAAATATCTAAAGGTAAAGCAGATACAATCGTCTGCTACCGTCTTAAGCCATCCATCTCTTTTTTTATACGAGAGGGGCAATTAATTTTTTTTTCAGGGAGTGCCTCGGTTGAGAATCATTAATAAGGTGACAGACAAGTTATGAATATTCTTCGCCCAGAAGCGAACAGGTTTATTTCGAGAGCTTCTGGTCATCCCGCTTTCCAAAGTGGACACTGTGCAAGTGAAACAAAAAAAGGTTTTAGCTAAAGTCCCAAAATGTCAACCTGAATGACATAATTTTTAAAACTCTTTGACCTCCGCGGATTTTTCAGAACAAAAAGGAATTTCGAAACAATTGGAACGTTATGGCCAATAAGAGAGAAAGAGATATTTATGTAGACCGGGTTGAATGTGACAGTGGGTGTGACCCCACGTGGTACGCTCGGGGCGAAACTGACGTAACAACGGCCCTAAGCTAAATACACTCTTATAATCTTTTTACACAACACTCACACATTTTTGCACTCCGCTGAAACCTTTTTTTTACGCTCAAACACATTTCTCGATTAGACAAAAGGATTTTAATTAAAAAGTACTATGCGGATTTCATGTACCGACCCGAATAAAAATGCCGGAAAGGAAAACTAAATTGATTTCTGTTTAATTTACGCTTAGGGTGGAAAGAAGGACAAACTGAAAAACTGAGGCAAAGGTTTAGCACCTCAAGTGGTGTCAGATGCGGGATAGAATAGCAACAAAGGGTGCTGAGGACTCCTACTCCTGAGGAAACGGCGTTGCAATGTCCACAGTGCTGAACTGTAATAGTTGATGCAGCATTGTCAAGGTTAACGTAGCAGCATGATCGAAGATAGATCATCTCCAGTACCGAGTAGGTAGCATCATGGGATTCGTCGCGATGATAGAATCGCCTCGCTGCGAAGGAAACGTCAACGAAACGAGCTGAGGACTCCTACTCCTGAGGAAACGACGTTGCAATGTCCACAGTGCTGAACTGTAATAGTTTATGCAGCGTTGCCTAGGTTAACGTAGCAGCACGATCGAAGATAGATCATCTCCAAGTAGGTAGCATCATGGGATTCGTCGCGATAAATAGAATCGCCTCGCTGCGAAGGAAACGTCAACGAAACGAGCTGAGGACTCCTACTCCAGGAAACGGCGTTGCAATGTCCACAGTGCTGAACTGTAATAGTTTTGCAGCGTTGTCTAGGTAAACGTGGCAGCACAATCGAAGATAGATCATCTCCAGTACCAAGTAGGTAGCATCATGGGATTCGTCACGATGAATAGAATCGCCTCGCTGCGAAGGAAACGTCAACGAAACGAGCTGAGGACTCCTACTACTGGAGAAACGGCGTTGCAATGTCCACAGTGCTGAACTGTAATAGTTTTGCAGCGTTGTCTAGGTAAACGTAGCAGCACAATCGAAGATAGATCATCTCCAGTACCAAGTAGGTAGCATCATGGGATCGTCGCGATGAATATAATCACCTCGCTGCGAAGGAAACGTCAACGCAATAGCAAGGCATAACCGTAGATTGTACGAGCAGAAAAACTGCGTACAGTTTCAAGTGCGTCCCCAAATGGAAGAAATTACTAGGAAGAGTGGTGAAGCCCAGGTTCTCCATTGGTGAAGAAAAATCCAACCCAGCCAATGTCCTTTGAGGCTAAATTGGAGCAGGAACTCCGTACAGATTCCCACGTCACAACTCTTCTGTAACTAGAAAGAGTTGTCGCTAGAAAGAGGTTGCCAATCGCAAAGCATTGTGTCCCCGAGGTAGAAAAAAAATGAGAAAAAGAGGGGCATTGAAGCGGACCACAACGTGATCTTCACTTCGCCTGCGGATATGAAAATAGACGTTTATATATGAGGTTATTATTTGAATTTATCTCTTCAAAACTTGCATAAACGGCGTGGGAAATCGCACTTACCTACTTAGGAATCCTTTAAAATATACGTCACGGTCGGCGTACGTAATGTTCTAATGAGTGGGAACTTCTACTTGTCAGCGCCTAATTGACTTCTTCTCTCTATTAACTATCGACCTAAGGCTACCGCACGATCCGACATTTTTCACCGGAAAATTAATTATCAGAATAAAGGGAGCCCCTGGGATTTTTCGGGTGTAGATATAAATCGTGGTATTAAGGAAGAGCTGTAACTGGTTCCGTTGGGTAATTATTCGAGTAATGGAGGAAGCCGCCTGGAGCAAATGAGAAACCGGTGAAAAACAGATGAGCCTTGCCCTCGCGTGGGTTCCCACCCTCTTAACAGTTTCCAAGTCATTTCCTTTTATTCTTGATTAACTTCTCTCCTTTTTTCTATAAATCAATACAGATAAAGTTATTCAGCAGTTCAACAAATCATGAATGCTAAACGGTGTCCGATGATGAAGCAATCATGAGATGTAAATTGAGCTCTGGCCCTATTAAATTTTCAATTAGACGCCTCTAAAATGACCATCACCTTAAATAGGTGTGAACTAAAAGGGATTTTGAACGTAGATAATGCGTTTAGCGTGGCGCGCATTATCGCCGCGCCATCGTGACTAATGGAGCCATTTGCATGGAAATTTCGGGGACAATGGGCGCTATTGTCGTACTTCGACGGGGGTGGAAAATGATGAATTAAAGGCGCGGCCGATACGAGGTGAAAACGAGTGGGGAAGACGACCCAGAGTTGTCCACGGATTAACTTTCTACCCCGGGGCGTTCAACTCGCTCGCGACAAACGTCACTCCAAGATAAGGAACATCTAAGTATATCATCTAATTTTTGGGTGTCTTTGGCCGAGAAACCCCTTTTTACCGTATTTTTACCCCATTTACTAGGTAAGAAACTCCCTAAGGCGTTTTTTACCCTGGGAACCTCTTTTTAACCCGAATTTTGAGCATTTCTCTACTTCTTATGGCAAAAAAAAATTTTTTTCACCTATTTTTCGTGCTTTTTCCTCGTTACTTTTGCCGATAAACATCATTTTGGGCGTTTACCGAATATTTTTTCGGGAAAAATTTGACGATCTTGTTTCATAAAACGAGCTGATCTCATTGGCTGCCTGGCTTTTCCTAGTTCATGGTGAGATGTTGTTGAATTGCATTATGGTGAACTGTCAAGTTTTAGGGTTTTTGTCGTTTCGCCGAAAGTCGGCTAACTCTTTCGCTCTCCCTAGCATTATGGTGAGATGTATCATGCCCAAACAGAAACAGTTTTATGGCGTAACAGCAAGTTTATAGAGAAGCTTTTATGGTTAGAAGCGTTATGTTGACTTGCACTTTTTTTATATCGACTAGCATTTATTGAAAAAGTCGTTTATGGCGAAACGCTTTGTGTTGAAATGCATTATGCTCAAATTTTTGAACTTTTGAGAGCTTTATGTTCAATTGCATAATGGTGAACTACAGATCGTTTTATGTCGAAATGCAGATTTTTTAACTTTTATGTTCAACTGCTTTAGGGTGAAATGCGTTATGTTGAACGTTGTTCTCCCAATCGTGGCCTGCCCCTAAAATTGGCAGATCTTAAAATTAGTTACCAGATTACGTATTTTTCACGAATTATCACCTGACGGATAGCAACACCTCGTGGAGGAAAATAATTGCCGGATCGTGCTCTCCAAAGGCGAAAGAAAGTTTGAAATATGTGAGAGCCGTTGGTAGCTCGACTGTCCCTTTAAATTTCCGATGATCGATCACACAAAATTTATGTTCAAATTAACTTTATGGTTATGTGTTTGAACGTTGTTCTCAATCGTGGCCTGCCCCTAAAATTGGCAGATCTTAAAATTAGTTACCAGATTACGTATTTTTCACGAATTATCACCTGACGGATAGCAACACCTCGTGGAGGAAATAATTGCCGATCGTGCTCTCCAAAGGCGAAAGAAAGTTTGAAATATGTGAGAGCCGTTGGTAGCTCGACTGTCCCTTTAAATTTCCGATGATCGATCACACAAAATCAATTTCCTCAACCTCAAATAATCAAAATCCGGCAAAAATACAGGCAAAAACCCAAACTTTTTTTTTCTATGCTTCTTATGAATTATTCATAGTTCAATTGATGTTTAGTTATTATTTATTAATGTAAGCAAATAAACCGTCTAAATTGTATGGTGCATAATCCTGAACCATTATTTTCGGTAAAAAAAAAAATTTACATTTTTTCGATTATCATTCAATACATTTTTACACATCTATAAAAAGAGAAACAATGAAGTTTTTTTAACGACAATCCGACCGCAATTTCAATTTGAATCTTTTTCAACAGATGCCGCTAGTTTCGGTACCAAAAGTTTTCCCAGTTTTTCTCAGCTCCCAATTATCCGAAAATAATTTTGAAAACGGTTTTCGTTTTAAAATCCAAAAATGAATAAGGGTTAGGCATACCGATTTTCCAAAAAATTTTCCTTCCGGAAAATCCGAAATCTATCTTTTTTTCTCGGCCTTTTTTCGAAAATCGCCGGTATACAAATTATAGCTCACGATTTCCCGATTCCAAAAAGCTATGACAAAAGAAAATCGTATGATTAGATCGATCGTAATCGTGTCCCGAAGGATCAAAAGATTTTCCGAGGGGCGGAGTCATTTTGGAAGACTTGAGGAATAAACAATCCAACAACAGTCCAACAATGCAAACGTTCTAATTTATTGCCTGTCATACAAAAACGACCCCTTCGACTCTCCACGTCAGGTTTTTGGGGAAGGGTCTTCCAGACCCCAGAGGGTCAAATCGAATATTGATCTTGGCCGGCCGTCCGGCTGTCCGGCCGTAGCATTTTTTTTTTTTCGGAACACTTTACGGCCACAGTTTTCATCCTTTTTTCACCAAATTTTCACTCAAATTTCTTTAGCCGGCGAACAAGAAACTAAAGGGCGATTTTTGAATTTCGAAAAAATGGCGGAGATATGTCTGTTTGATATTTCAAAAAATTCGCTGCGGCCGAACCGTTCCTCCGATTTTCACCAATTACTCCTTATATTTATTAAGAATTTTTGGTGTAAAAAAATTGCCACTTTTTAATTATTAGTTTTTTATTAGTAGGGAGAGATTTCGTACTTCTACCCATTACGAGAGGCACATCCCTAGGCCAAAGAGCCCATTATTTCTACCTTGACAATCATAAAAATTTTCGAAAAAAAACTTAAAAAATTTTTCAAAAAAAAAAAAAGGAAACCCGGAAAATTTTTCGAAAAAAAAACTCGGAAAATTTTTGGGAAAAAACAAAACTCGGAATTTTTCCAAAATAAACTTAGAAAATTTTTCGAAAAACAAACTTGGAAAATTCTCCTTTATACTTTCCCTAAAAAAAAATTATACGGTTTTTTTGGGAAAAAAAAAAAAAAAAAGAAAAACTGCAAATTTAAAAAAATAAAAATAGGAAGGAGTGTGATTATTATTTTATTTTATTTTTTATTTCTATATAGGTAGGTACTGTATATTTTTTATTGCTGTATATTATATTTTTTCTTTCATAACGAAATATTTCTGAATTTTTAATTATTAATTAATTTATTTTCATTAGTTTGCATTTTTTTTCCCCTAAAAACGAATAGTATGTGGTGAAAATATGAGGTGATGAGTGAGGAAGAATATAGTTTTTAGAAAAATAATTCGACGGGGGGGATATTTTTGTATGACAGGCAATAAATTAGAACGTTTACATTGTTGGATTGTTGTTGGATTGTTTATTCCTCAAGTCTTCCAAAATGACTCCGCCCCTCGGAAAATCTTTTGATCCTTCGGGACACGATTACGATCGATCTAATCATACGATTTTCTTTTGTCATAGCTTTTTGGAATCGGGAAATCGTGAGCTATAATTTGTATACCGGCGATTTTCGAAAAAGGCCGAGAAAAAAAGATAGATTTCGGATTTTCCGGAAGGAAAATTTTTTGGAAAATCGGTATGCCTAACCCTTATTCATTTTTGGATTTTAAAACGAAAACCGTTTTCAAAATTATTTTCGGATAATTAGGAGCTGAGAAAAACTGGAAATACTTTTCCGTATCTTCCCTCTCACTCGCACACTTGGTCTTCGATTGCGGTCGGATTGCCCTTAAAAATAATAAGTACAGAACAACCTGTTGGAAAAAAACAAAATCGTAATTTTATTCTCGGGAATATAAGGTCGGAATAAAATAAACGTATAAGAGAGAAATGCGGTAAAGCCGTGTTTTCAATGAAAATAAAATATTGAAAGTGACTCCTCTACGCTTTACGTTAAAAACACAAAAAAGGGAAATTTTTGTCAGAATGGGTGGACACCTGACAAATTTGGCGGGTTTTTCTTTTACAATTTACTACGGGGTCTGGATGACCTCCTCACAAAATGGGGGATAATTGAATAAATCGTCGCGTTAATTCTAACACCGGACAAGTCATTTTTCCAAGGTTTTCAGGAGAGCCAAAATACGGATTAATTTCTCATTGGATGCATCACCTGTTGGCTAAATCGTGAACTACGCGTTTTCTGTTGGTAATACGGTTAAACTACCAACTGAATTCGATTCTCCACAAAATTTACCATAAAAAACAATGCCTAACTCAAAATTGATAAAAAATTACTTTTCCGGTGTTAGAACTAACGCGACAAAATAGTCTTTGAGAAATTTGGCTAAAAATGCTCACACTTTTTAACTTTTAACGCTTTTTAACGCTCTTCCCACCTGTGCCACGTGTTTCCGGACACCCTGTATTTGGTTTTTCGGAGCAGGATTTCGATTTTCTGGGAAGAAAACAAAAAATTGCTAATTTTACTTTTGAAAAATGAGAAGAAATTTTCAACATTAAAATAAAAAGCGCTAGGAGGGTCGCAAATCTATTAAGTTTGGTTTTTTTTAAATAATCTCAAATCCCCGACATCGAATAAATTTATGAGAAAATCTACCTAAAATAAGTATCTACATGTTGAATTTCAGGTTTATAAAAACAAGCTCTAAATATTATATATTTTGAGACTGACAATTTAATTATTTTCCCAAACGCCTGTGGGTCTTTTAGCGCGGGTGGGAGTTGAAAAAAGTAAGCAAGCCATTTAAAAAAACAACTTGAAAAATCAAAATTTTATTATAAAAACGTAATGTCCAATTTTTTTCTTAAACAAAAAAAAAATATTTTAAAAGTTTTAACGGGGAAAGAGAAAATTCGTGAGGGTCAAAAGTTGGTCGGTGGAATTGGAAAAATAACGAGTTTGCTAAAGAGGCCCTCGGGGTGGCTTGTCGGGGAAAAGGGACCGCGAGAGGGGGTTTGAAGGGTTCGGGGTGGAAGCCCCACCGGAGGGCCTCGGGCCAAAAAGTACCCCGCGCCCTACCTACCCTTTTCGGCCCTCCCCGCGGGCCAAAACCCCGGATCTTATCTTCAAATTGGATCCATCACTCCCCGCGCGGGTTTTCTATCGCAGGAGGAAAAAAAAAAAGTTAGGGGGAAAAAATGAAAAATGGAACAAACTGGCAAAAACCATAAATCAAAAATGCAGTCTAACTTTTAGGTATAATATTTCTTCTTATACAAATTTTCTTTTTCCTCATTTAAGGTAAATGGAAATTAATTATATTCTATTCAAAAGCTAATACAACTTCGATCAAACCAACTTTCTAAGAACCTAGAAATTCATAAATTTTATTAAACCAATTACTAAAAATTTATAACTTTCTTTCGGTAAAGAAACCCCCTTTAATATACTTTAAACCCATTTTCAGGAGTTTTTTTTTTTCCTAAGAAACCCTCTTTTTCCCATGATACTCAGTTTTTCAGTAGAAAAACTCCACTTTCACAAGCTTTTTGATTTTCAAAAATTTTTCCCCATTTTCAAGACGGAAAACTCTATATTGAAACTAACCTCTACATTTTTACCGAATTTTTTATGTATTTCTTAATAGCCTACCAAGAAACTCCCTTATTACCCTGTTTTTGATCAATTTTCTTGGTTTTTTCACGGAAAAACCCCCCCCCCCCCCCCCCCCCCCCATTTTTGGGACTTATTCTGGTCTTTCAGCAGAGAAACTCCCTTTTTTAATAAACTTTTGAGGTTTGTCAAGCTCTTTAGACGATTTGGCAATTCTTTTTTTCCTATTTTTTGGCCAAAAGACACCTTTTTAACCAGATTTTCTAGTTTTTTTATTCTTTTCTTTTTTTATTTATTCTAGTCAAAAAAAAACTACGATTTTTGTGAGTTTTACGGACAAAAAAAGCCCTTTTTTAACTTCCTGAAAGAAGTAATTGTGACACCCTCCGAGGTACGAACGGAAAAGGGTCTTCCAGACCCCGTAGAGGAAAACTGATTAGTGATCTTATTGTCTGTCGTGCCGGCCGGCCGTCCGTCGCAAATTTCATTCCGGCTTCATGGCCGCAGTTCTTTTTATATAGTAGGAAGAAAGGTGATACTTTTACCAGGGGTGAGATCGACATCCCTTTGGTAGACGGCTCATTATTTTTACCTTGATACTTAAAAAATTTTTACAAAAATAAAATAATATAAAACGGGAAAAAAAACTTTGAAAATTTTTCCCGTTATACTTCCCCTCTTTAGTACTTCCCCCTCCGTTATACTTCCCCTCTTTAATACTTCCCCTTCCTATATACTTCCCCCCTCCTATATTATTCCTTCTCTTTGAGGAAGTTTCGTTGGAAGCTCTTCAAACTAGTACTTTTACTTATTATTCTAGCTCATTCCAATAAAATAAAACGGGAAAAAAAACTTAAAAATTTTTTCAAATGAAAAAAAAAACTTATTTTTCCCGTTGTACTTCCCCTCCGTTATACTTCCCCTCTGTAATACTTCCCCCTCCTATATTATTCCTTCTCTTTGAGGAAGTTTTCGTTGGAAGCTCTTCAAACTAGTACTTTTACTTATTATTCTAGCTCATTCCAATAAAATAAAACGGGAAAAAAACTTAAAAATTTTTCAAATGAAAAAAAAACTTATTTTTCCCGTTGTACTTCCCCTCCGTTATACTTCCCCTCTGTAATACTTCCCCCTCCTATATTATTCCTTCTCTTTGAGGAAGTTTTCGTTGGAAGCTCTTCAAACTAGTACTTTTACTTATTATTCTAGCTCATTCCAATAAAATAAAACGGGAAAAAAAACTTAAAAATTTTTTCAAATGAAAAAAAAACTTATTTTTCCCGTTGTACTTCCCCTCCGTTATACTTCCCCTCTGTAATACTTCCCCCTCCTATATTATTCCTTCTCTTTGAGGAAGTTTTCGTTGGAAGCTCTTCAAACTAGTACTTTTACTTATTATTCTAGCTCATTCCAATAAAATAAAACGGGAAAAAAAACTTAAAAATTTTTTCAAATGAAAAAAAAACTTATTTTTCCCGTTGTACTTCCCCTCCGTTATACTTCCCCTCTGTAATACTTCCCCCTCCTATATTATTCCTTCTCTTTGAGGAAGTTTTCGTTGGAAGCTCTTCAAACTAGTACTTTTACTTATTATTCTAGCTCATTCCAATAAAATAAAACGGGAAAAAAACTTAAAAATTTTTTCAAATGAAAAAAAAACTTATTTTTCCCGTTGTACTTCCCCTCCGTTATACTTCCCCTCTGTAATACTTCCCCCTCCTATATTATTCCTTCTCTTTGAGGAAGTTTTCGTTGGAAGCTCTTCAAACTAGTACTTTTACTTATTATTCTAGCTCATTCCAATAAAATAAAACGGGAAAAAAAACTTAAAAATTTTTCAAATGAAAAAAAAAACTTATTTTTCCCGTTGTACTTCCCCTCCGTTATACTTCCCCTCTGTAATACTTCCCCCTCCTATATTATTCCTTCTCTTTGAGGAAGTTTTCGTTGGAAGCTCTTCAAACTAGTACTTTTACTTATTATTCTAGCTCATTCCAATAAAATAAAACGGGAAAAAAAACTTAAAAATTTTTTCAAATGAAAAAAAAACTTATTTTTCCCGTTGTACTTCCCCTCCGTTATACTTCCCCTCTGTAATACTTCCCCCTCCTATATTATTCCTTCTCTTTGAGGAAGTTTTCGTTGGAAGCTCTTCAAACTAGTACTTTTACTTATTATTCTAGCTCATTCCAATAAAATAAAACGGGAAAAAAAACTTAAAAATTTTTTCAAATGAAAAAAAAACTTATTTTTCCCGTTGTACTTCCCCTCCGTTATACTTCCCCTCTGTAATACTTCCCCCTCCTATATTATTCCTTCTCTTTGAGGAAGTTTTCGTTGGAAGGTCTTCAAACTAGTACTTTTACTTATTATTCTAGCTCATTCCAATAAAATAAAACGGGAAAAAAACTTAAAAATTTTTTCAAATGAAAAAAAAACTTATTTTTCCCGTTGTACTTCCCCTCCGTTATACTTCCCCTCTGTAATACTTCCCCCTCCTATATTATTCCTTCTCTTTGAGGAAGTTTTCGTTGGAAGCTCTTCAAACTAGTACTTTTACTTATTATTCTAGCTCATTCCAATAAAATAAAACGGGAAAAAAAACTTAAAAATTTTTTCAAATGAAAAAAAAACTTATTTTTCCCGTTGTACTTCCCCTCCGTTATACTTCCCCTCTGTAATACTTCCCCCTCCTATATTATTCCTTCTCTTTGAGGAAGTTTTCGTTGGAAGCTCTTCAAACTAGTACTTTTACTTATTATTCT
This sequence comes from Orius insidiosus, assembly GCA_014119065.1. Classification (NCBI taxonomy): domain Eukaryota; kingdom Metazoa; phylum Arthropoda; class Insecta; order Hemiptera; family Anthocoridae; genus Orius; species Orius insidiosus. The sequence continues at coordinate 190,756 of JACGAQ010000104.1, forward strand.
AGCTCATTCCAATAAAATAAAACGGGAAAAAAAACTTAAAAATTTTTTCAAATGAAAAAAAAAACTTATTTTTCCCGTTGTACTTCCCCTCCGTTATACTTCCCCTCTGTATAATTCCCCCTCCTATATTATTCCTTCTCTTTGAGGAAGTTTTCGTTGGAAGCTCTTCAAACTAGTACTTTTACTTATTATTCTAGCTCATTCCAATAAAATAAAACGGGAAAAAAAACTTAAAAATTTTTTCAAATGAAAAAAAAACTTATTTTTCCCGTTGTACTTCCCTCCGTTATACTTCCCCTCTGTAATACTTCCCCCTCCTATATTATTCCTTCTCTTTGAGGAAGTTTTCGTTGGAAGCTCTTCAAACTAGTACTTTTACTTATTATTCTAGCTCATTCCAATAAAATAAAACGGGAAAAAAAACTTAAAAATTTTTTCAAATGAAAAAAAAACTTATTTTTCCCGTTGTACTTCCCCTCCGTTATACTTCCCCTCTGTAATACTTCCCCTCCTATATTATTCCTTCTCTTTGAGGAAGTTTTCGTTGGAAGCTCTTCAAACTAGTACTTTTACTTATTATTCTAGCTCATTCCAATAAAATAAAACGGGAAAAAAAACTTAAAAATTTTTTCAAATGAAAAAAAAACTTATTTTTCCCGTTGTACTTCCCCTCCGTTATACTTCCCCTCTGTAATACTTCCCCCTCCTATATTATTCCTTCTCTTTGAGGAAGTTTTCGTTGGAAGCTCTTCAAACTAGTACTTTTACTTATCATTCTAGCTCATTCCAATAAAATAAAACGGGAAAAAAACTTGGAAAATTTTTCCCGTTATACTTCTTCTTTAATACTTCCCCCTCCGTTATACTTCCCCTCTTTAATACTTCCCTTTCCGTTATACTTCCCCTCCGGTATACTTCCCCCTCCGTTATACTTCCCCTCTTTAATACTTCCCCCTCCTAAATTGTTCCTTCTCTTTGAGGAACTTTTCGTTGGAAGCTCTTTAAACTACTTTTACTTATTATTCTAGCTCATTCTTCGGAATTTCCGAAAAATAATGTTTAATGGTTTCCCCCTAGTTTATGTGGTTTTTGGTCCTGGTTATTGTGAAACTCTCGGGTTAAGAAACGGCCATTTTACCGAGTTTCCTAGAATTTTCTACGGTATTGTTTGGTGGGAGCTTGTTATCCTCGGGCCCCCTCCCACAATTTAATTTCAACGGCGCCCATGTCTTGTCCAAAAACGGCAGAAACATGGTTTTTTTTTGGCTCGAATATCAGACGGTACTTATTTTACCAACCCTTTACTTATTTAACTACTTATTAAGGTAAATGTCATATTAAAAGAAGGAAGGGTATGATCGATTTAAAAGGAGTTGAAAGCCTCGAGGGTGAATAGATCTAATCTAAAAATTGGATCGACTTTCCGATTACCTCTTTGACGATATTAGTACTCCTATGTTTTTTTCTTCCTCTTGTTTTTAACCTCCATTTTTTTTCCCTTCTTCCGAGCTCTATGATAGGGGAGGTCGTTTGATCTACGACGCCCTCCGGTCTTACTTCCTCCAGGCGGAATCAAAATGATATAACGGACAAAAATAACCTTCGGGACTGGCTATGTTTAAAAAATGATTCTATAAAATTAATTTAAGCGGAGGGGGGGTAAAATTTTTAGTCGTTGGGAAAATGGGAGGCGAAAATGTTTTCGAACTTGTACTTTGCCTGAAGGGACGCCAAGGGCGGATGGCACCACTGTTTCACCCTCGATCTACCCTTTTTTTAAGTCCTCTCTTTGTTCCGTCATCCAAGGATAGTTTGATCAATAAAATGAAAACGAAGTCAAATTTTCATTTCCATCAAAGGCCGCGGAAACGATCGACGAATAAAAAAATTCTTCAAATCATTTCAATTAAAAACTCGATGAAAACGTACAGAAAATAAGAGTTTTTAGGCCAAAAAAAAAAGTTCCTAAAACCTTAAAAACGGGTTTTCTCAATTTGACCGGGGTTTCTCGTGGAAAAAGCCATGAAAATCCCATAAATTGGAAGTTTTTGGCCAAAAAACCAAGAAAAATGCGCAAATTCCTGTTGAATATAAGATTCTCTATCAAAAAGCCGAGAAAAACGTCCGAGAATCCAAGTTTCCAGGCTGAAAAACCGAGAAAGACGAATAGTTCTATTGGAAGGGGCGTTTTCTAATGGAAATCCGTGGAAAACGTCCAAAAATTTGATAAAATGGGAGTTTCTTGCCCCGCATCCCCCTCAAAAACCTCAAAAACGGGTTTTCTCAAGTCCTGTTGACCGGGTTTTCTCGTTGTAAAAGCCAAGAAAATCCAATAAATTGGAAGTTTTCGGCCAAAAAACCAAGAAAAACGCGCAAATTCCTGGTGTATATAAAATTCTCTACCAAAAGTCGAGAAAAACGTCCGAGAATCCAAGTTTCCTGATGGAAATCCGTGGAAAACGTCCAAAAATTTGATAAAATGGGAGTTTCTTGCCCCCACCCCCTCAAAAACGGGTTTTCTCAAGTCCTGCTGACCGGGTTTTCTCGTTGTAAAAGCCAAGAAAATCCAATAAATTGGAAGTTTTTGGCCAAAAAACCAAGAAAAACGCGCAAATCCTGTTGAATATAAAATTCTCTACCAAAAAGCCGAGAAAAACGTCCGAAAATCCAAGTTTTCTGATGGAAATCCGTGGAAAACGTCAAAAAATTTGATAAAATGGGAGTCTCTCCCCCCCCCCCCCCTCAAAAACGGGGTTTCTCAAGTCCTGTTGACCGGGTTTTCTCGTTGTAAAAGCCAAAAAAATCCCATAAATTGGAAGTTTTTGGCCAAAAAACCAAGAAAAACGCGCAAATCCTGTTGAATATAAAATTCTATATCGAAAAGCCGAGAAAAACGTCCGAGAATCCAAGTTTCCAGGCGAAAAAACCAAGAAAGAAGAATAGTTCTAATGGAAGGGGCATTTTCTAATGGAAATCCGAGGAAAACTTCCAAAAATTAGATAAAATCGGAGTTTTTTGCGCCCCCTCCCCCCAAAAAAAGCTGTCCTGTTGAAAGGGGATTCTCAATGGAAAAACCGAGAAAAACGTCCAAAAATTTCAATAAAATCAGAGTTTCTTGGCCAAAAAAAAAATGAGAAAACTGGAAGTCCTCTGAAATTTCTAAGCCATTAAACTTTTAAAAAATCCTTTAAAATCCGTTGAAAAGAGGATTTTACGGCCAAGCTTACGAATCGTCTAATAAGGCCGAAAAACCCTTTTATAACTCTTGTAGGAAGTTAAAAACGTCCGGAAAATTCATTAAAATTGAAATTCTTGGCAAAAAGAAGAAAACAATAAACCGTTCGGTTTGTCAAGAAAAATAACTAATTCTCAGATTTTCGTGTCTGTTTGCTCAATACCAAATTTTTTTCCTAAAATGTAGGTTCAGAAAATTCAAAGTAGGGTTTGAAAAATGTCATCCGAAGGAGAGGAGGCTCTTCACTTCTTAAGAACCGGAGGATTCGTTATTGGCTGGTAATTTTTTATGTTAAAAAAACTGAATGAAACCTACGAATTCAAAATTTTTTTACCTTTGTGCTGATTTGTCGCCTCCAGGGTTGGTGAGCGGCAGTCCTGCGGCACGCTCGGTACCCTGATTAAATCGTGCGGGAAAATGATGGCGGCTTTTAAAATTTTACGAGAATATCAAAGCCTCTCAACAAAAAACAAACAAAAAAATAAAAACTCGAAAAAAAATAGTCGAAGTCACGTGGTTATAAAATTACGGGAGGGCGCACGGAAGAGACGATACGAGCTGGATGAGACCGACTGGATCACTGGAACTCGGCGGCTGGAGAAGGAGGGATTATCGCCTCTCTCCCTTCCCTTTGTGGCCGCCCCGTCTGGAAACGCCGCGCCGGTCTTAATAAAATGGTGGAGGGGATGTCCATTCTTCGTGGGGTTCGTAAAAATTTCGCATTTTCATATATGTTCTAATCTAGGGCACTGTCGGAAAGGGAGATTGTTATTACCAGAAACGGAGTAGCCCTTAGGGCGAATTTCCTGAGGGCGAAATCATTTTCCCTCCCTTTCTGAAGACTTGCCGATACTTGGGTTACCATACGCTCCATACAATACGCGTCTCTCGTTTTAGGTTACATGTTCACCGCCCGCGGTTTTACCTGTCTGTTTTAATCAAATGATAATAGCTCAGGGACATAATTATAATATGTAGGTATTCATTTGACTAATTGGGCTCATTTATTTAGCGATACGTCGAGATGTTTTTTATGTTTTAATTAGGCTTTATGTTGGATTCCTCAATCGCCTACAGTTCATCTACCTTAGATGAAGAAAACGTCCACAATCAGATAAAAATCTGGTTGGATACCCCATGGTTCCCGGAGAGTAAGTAGGTCAAAACAAAAATACCCGATGGCTCCCGCTTCTAGTAAAGCGACATACCCGATGGTTCCCGTGTTTATTTTCAAGGAGATGTGTAAATTTTCTTTAGTTGCCCAGCGGCGCCAGCGGGAAGCCTCTCTAAAAAAATTAATACCTTCGCTTCCCGTGACGCTAGCGATATGCAAAAACTGGCAATCTGTTGGGGAAGAAATGAACTACGTGATAATCGCATCACTCGTCGCTTTCTGTGCTTTGCTAGGCGCTGGGGGCGGTCGGGGAGAAGTGAGGGGCAACGAGAGGGGAAAAGTGCTGCGCCAGTAGCGCAGAGAATCCGGTGTCAGACGCGGTCTCGAAAGGGTTAAAGAGAAGTAAAAATATAGTAGGGGGAAGTATAAAGGAGGGGAAGTATAACGGAGGGGGAAGTATGAGCATGAGAACTAGATTTTCAACAAACCAAAATGGCGACTAAAATTCACCACTGAACAGAAAACCGTCGACACCGATTGAACGCTTACCAACGCCTTGCATGTTCAAGCTTGTCGAAAATGGGGGGGGAGGTGGAAACTTGGCCAATTTTTTCGTAAAAAATCATCTAATTTTCTCGTTTATTGTTAATAATTTATTAATAAATTATTTAATAATGAATTCCAGCCCTTCAATCCGAAAAGCTCTAATTTTGAAATCGAACGAAACAAAAATGTGGACTGTATTTTTGGGAAATTGGAATCTTTTCCAACATTTCAAACCCAACACCACAAAATGTGTTTAAGAACACTCACTGTTATAATATATCCGGGTCCCGGGACCCATCGGGTTATGGTAATTTTCAGCCCGGGAACCATCGGGTTATTGCAATTTTCAGCCCGGGGACCATCGGGTATCTTGTTTTGGGAACCATCGGGTAAAGTACCAAAAATCTTCGTTTTTTCGGCCCATAAAGCGAGGGAAACGCAAGAAAATTAGGGGATTCCCACAATTTTTGCTCAAAACCCTGAAAATTCGGGAAGAGAGACTCCATTTATCCAGTTTTTTCAGGACTTCGGTCTTTTTAGGGAGTTTTCCTCTTTCGCCCGAGAAGCATTATAAACTTTTCAGAAATGTAATTTTTAAAGTTTGTGATGAGTGAATGTTTTATACAATGTTTGATGTGCGATGGATGGAAAGTTCGACAGACGAGACCCGACTTTTCGGCACTGGCACGATTTCGTTTCTTTCACGGACTTCACCGAGTAAAGATCGCTTTCGGTAAAACGCGGGAAATCTTTCGTTTCGTTCTCGCGTTCGATTGGTCCGACGCTTCGTCGAGATGACGGAATCGACGGAAAATCCGTTAAATTGAAATGAGGGCGTCTGTAGTCGACAAAATATGGGAACCTGTGGCTCTTCTGTATGCGTTCTTGAACAGGCGATGGGGACGACTGTCCCTTTCCTAAAACGGTCACTTCTTCAAACCTGTTGGTACTTGCTATTTTTTCAAGACGGCTTTCCGAAGGTTCAAATTTAAGGACCAATTCTGATTTCTTGGCTTCTGGGTTCTCTTTATTGCAGGCTCTTTCACAGTTGTTGGGATTTCGGATTTGGCTTCTAGATTTATTGCGGGCTCTTCCACAGTTGGTTGCGTACAGATGCAGGAAACCCTCCGTTCTTTTCTTTCCAGCAACCTATAATCCGGACATTCGCCCTCAGATTGAAAAGGACATTGCATCTTCCCGCTGTGGACTGGACATTCAGCAGCAGTCAAAGAACAAGGATCAGGGATCAATGGACAAAAGCAACATTTTGGTTTTGATTGGCTTAAGATCTGGTAATCACTTTCAGACCTACAGCAAGGGCAAAACGTCTCAACTTTCATTTCTTCAATTTTCGGCCCTTGGATGCTCGGTAAAAACGGGCAGGGAAGACCTGTGTAGATCGGGCAGACGTCAAAGCAGTCGCAGTCTTCACACATATCGATTACTTGAGTGAATGGACATTTCTTTTGTCGTGCACAGCAGTAGACTAAAGATGGGTCATATTCTTCATTCTTAATAGGACAATTGAGGCGTTTTAATAAGCAATCGCAGCATGGATAAGGCCTTCTTGAGCTCAACGTGCAGTCCGGAACAGTCAGACCTTTTGGTCTTTGTTTTTTATGATGCTTCTTCTTTTTTGGCTCTTTGATTTTTTTCTTGTTGGAAAACTTCTTCTTTTTTAATTTTGACCTCTTTTTTAGCTTCTTGCTGCTCTGCGGGTTCATCGATGCCTTTACGACATCGTGTGCATGGAGGGAGAGCAACAACTTTGTCGATACGACATTCGGCGATCGGTTTCGATTCGGGCTCTGGGGCAGAGCGACAACAGCATCCCTGCGGCGTCTGCCCAGCAAAACATCCACCCTGTTTGATAATATCGATGACTTTATCCAACGCGCAGTTGCCCGTATCGGGGAGAAGAGGACACTGGTCTTTTTTTAGCATACATTTCGGCTTTTCGGAAAGTGGACAATTCTCTTTTTATAGGATCCTCTTCTTTCCATCAAGGTCCTTTTACATGTCGGTCTGTCAAGCACACAATCCATTTTTTACTTCGTGTTTTTATTTTGATCATATGATTTTAGGTTATGAACCCAGTCCTTGAAGTTTAGCAAGAGGCTTTCTGCCCGCCAGGTGCGGATTCTGAAACGCCCAAAAAGGGAGTTCTCGGCAGAAATACTCAGGAAAGCAAAATCCGCTGGGGGCTCTACGGGCGTCTTTCAAAAGTAAGACGTAAGAAAAATGCCCAAAAATCAGATAAAACGGATGTTTCCGTGCTTAAAAGGCTTTTCGGTACCCCACCTCCCCAGGGTTTTGAACGCCGGAGGGTACTTCTTGAAGTTTGGCAAGAGTTTGAAGCTTTCTGCCCGTGTGGACGCCTGAAGGCACAAACTGAAACCTTATTTATTTTCTTTTTAACCTGAGGCCATCCCTTATTCCCAACAGAAATGACGTTCCTTTACATGTATACCAACAAAATATCATTTTAAAATTTCGGAAGGGCCATCTCCAAAGGAAATCAAACACTACTAATAGAATTGTTTAATATTTTTTTTAATGTGAATTACAATGTTTTCTGACTCGAATGCGACCATAAATAGCAAGGAATTAATTTACACAATTTGTTATTTTAATATTTACAACCTGTGTCCACACCTATACATTATATACACATTTTTAAAGAAAAAACACCATTTTTAACATGAAAATAACCTTTAACATGGTCCCTGACACTACCGAACTAATAATTATGTCAATTGCACTTTTCTTTAGACTTTCTGAGGTTCCGGTAAAAATAAAAGAAAATGATATGTGAAAAAATGAGATCCTTTTGAGGAGAAATAAAAATTTCGTATACCTTTTAAATGAAAATTTCATCTGATTTTTTAAAAAAAGGCAGTGGAAGGGTAAAAAAAATTTAAAGGCACAAAAGGAAAAACACTTCGGACCCTCTAATTTTTTTGGGGGTTTAAGGTCACCCTGTATTTTTTATGAAGACTCAGAAAATTGGGCCGCTAAACTAAAAAGCCAAAAGCGTTTATGGTAGAAAATCAAAAAAACTTTCTTTACTTAAGGCATCGTTGAATAAAATAAAAAGAAAAAAAAAACTCGAAAATTTGAAAATATTAAGGCAAATATATTACATCTATTTATTACGTTTTTTTTTATGTTTTAATATAAAATATGCCATTTTATAAAGGGTAACATGGGGTTAATAAATATTATCCACAAGTGGTATTTACAGTTGAGCTGTACAAATCGCAGTAAACAGTCTAGCCAATTTTTTAAAGACGACGAAGCTCGACAAAAAAAACCAAACTTGTACCCCATTTTCACAACTAAAAACCCAACAAAGGAACAAAAAAAAATATTTACAATTTTTTTCATTTATAAGAAACGAAAAATTAAAAAAACAAAAATTAACAAATTTTTAATATAACAATTATAGAAATAAAAGGTAACTAATATACCTAATTTTGAGATATAAATATAAACTAAACTTTTAAGGGTGATTGTGATGAAATTATCCATTTTTTAATGGATTTTCTGGAAATTTTGGAATGGAGTTACTGAACTTTCAGTCATTAAAAAGTGACTAAGACTGTTGAAAAAAACGGTTTATCACAATCATGAAGGGCTATTTTTAAATTTTTTATTTTCTTTTTTTGGTATATTTTTTAAAAAACTAAATTTTGTGCAATGTTCAAATTTAGAAACACGAAAATTTTGAGGGAGGATCACTTAAAATAGGATTTGTATAAAAGGCGGCTCCGACAATAGTCTTTTTCCTGTTCCATCAAAATGAGAAGATCCCGAAGGCAAACTCGTTTCGTCCTCGGCCGTAATTGAAGCTGTAAAAATTTGAAATTAGAATTTTTTGTGGATAGAAATCGTTCTGGCGGACTGGGATAATGGGCGAGCAGAAAAACGACGAAAAAACGCCTAAAAAGGCGTTTATGACGGAAATGAAGGGAAATGGCTAAAAATGAAAGTCCGCCACTTGACGATAGTTTTTAATACTCACATTGGAAGATGATGTCGACGAAGATAATGGCAATGTCGTTCCTGAAGAATCGTCTAATTTCGCTTTTTTCCGAGGTCCAATCGCAAGAAGAGCTGTCACGTTGGCCTCTCTTTGTCGCAACTCTTCCATTTCCGCTCTTTGCATCTAAATTAAAAAATAAAATAAAAAAAGAATTCATAATTTAAATTGCTTACTTCTTTAGCTTTGGCTTTGAGTTTAGCTTGTTCTGGATCTTCAGGTTTTGTTTCTGGATTTTGCCGCCCGAAGAAGTAACTCCCGTTCTTGTTCTTCATGACGTTTTCTTTCCGCTTTGTCGATCTCCTCCAAACATTTTAATTGCGAACGGACGTCTTGAGTGATCTCATATCTTGGATCCGACTAAAATAAAAAAATTTAAGTTTTATTTTAAAAATTGATTCTTTGGGGAAAATTGCGATTTTTGTGGCGGCGAAATTCGTTGGGAAAAAGTTTCGTCTTTACCTTATTAAGATCTATCCTATGTTCAGCTATTACTGCTAATTTTTCTACTAAATTTTTCAGTCGTTCCTGAGTGGCGTGCGAGATAAGCGCAGCTACGTCTCCACAAGGCTCAGCGAGACCATTTTTATGGGCTAAAAAAAATAGGATTACGAAGAAACAAAAAATTGTTTAAATTACCTATTTTAGCCATTTTGTTCATCAAAGGTCCATAATGAAGAAAATGTCGTCTTTACAAGACCGTATTTTTGTTCCGACGAATTCGGTTGATCCTAAAATTCTTTGGCTTTCTTCAGCGAGGTTGACGCCACCCATCGCGGCGACATCGTTGATATCGTCGTCACCCCTGAAAAAAAAGGTTTTTTAAACAATAAAAAATTTAAGAAAACATACATGAAACCGGAAGAGGAGAAATTTTTCTTTTCTTTCTCTTTAGAAAGAGGTTGTTTTAAAAGGGAAGTCTTAGAGGCGTTGAATTGATTGGATGTGAGGACCGGTCGAGTCGTAAACTGAGCTTTGGAAATGGACTGGTTCGGGCGGATGGTTATTGTCGGACCTGCTGAAGACCGTATTTTTGTTCCGACGAATTCGGTTGATCCTAAAATTCTTTGGCTTTCTTCAGCGAGGTTGACGCCACCCATCGCGGCGACATCGTTGATATCGTCGTCACCCCTGAAAAAAAGGTTTTTTTAAACAATAATAAAAATTTAAGAAAACATACATGAAACCGGAAGAGGAGAAATTTTTCTTTTCTTTCTCTTTAGAAAGAGGTTGTTTTAAAAGGGAAGTCTTAGAGGCGTTGAATTGATTGGATGTGAGGACCGGTCGAGTCGTAAACTGAGCTTTGGAAATGGACTGGTTCGGGCGGATGGTTATTGTCGGACCTGCTGCCGTTCGGACGATCTGAGTTGTGTGGCGGACAACCTGCGGCGCTCGTATCGTCGTCAACGTTCCTTTATTGACATTCGCCGCCACTTGAGTCGCCGTCGTCATTCTCATCGGCTAAAAAAAGAAATCACAATGACCACTTATAATTAAATTACCGTTATAATTCTATGCTGGATTGGCTGTCCTGGTCTCAGCGCTGCATGTTGAGTGATGACTCTCATCTGCGTCCCAGCAGCCACCTGAACTTGCCCTCGGATCTTAAAAAAAAAAAAAATCATAAACAAAGAAAAAGAAGAGATTGGCCACTTTTGACCATAAACATACAGGGGTGGGAGTTGGTGTAACTGTTGCCGTAGAAAAAACAACATTTGGCGGAGGAGGTCTAATTCCTTCAATTGACATTTCATGATTTACCATCGACTGTCTAAGAAGGTAAACTTTCTAAAAGACACAAAAATTAAAAATTTTAAAAATAATTTAAACAAAAATTTACTTTAAGAAATCCGATTAAACATGGTTGAGGCGATGCATTGAGGAGCTTTCAAGGCGATCGCAAAATTGCTCGGGTTCGACTTTTGTGTCGACCAACTCCTGAATAAGCGTGCGGACGTTCCTTTCTACCGTTTTCGGCTCCCGAGACGAAAGCTCAAGAAGATTCGCCAGAAACTTCCGGCATTTTTCTTTCGTCTGGTCCACCGCTGGCGTCCTCGGAGGCACCGTCGCCGCAGCCTGGATTTAAAAAATTAATTTAAGAATAAAAAAAATTATAAAACAAAAAAAAGCAAGTTGTCCCATTTAAAAAAGCCGATAACCTTGACTCCATTTTTATATTAGTTTTTGCCATTTTACACAAAAAAGACCAGCTTAATGCAACAGATTAACACAATACTTTCGTTTAAAATGGCATAAACTTCGCTCAAAACATAAAAACCTTTTTAATGAGGTTATTTTTGCTAGACATTAAAAGCATGCAAAAAGCCATATGACAGTTTTTTTTATTATGGCAACAAATTAATAAAAAGCATGCAAAACACAAAAAAAATCCCTTTTTATGTTTATTTCCTCCAATACCTACACTGACAGAATACCGGAACACAGTGCTCAACACTCGTGATTTACATAAATTTTTTTTAGGTAAATTTACCTTATATGATTATAATTGTTAAGCCCTGGTTTGTAATAATAGTCATGATGATCGGGGTAATGCTGTAAATCAATCTATTGGTTAACAAATAAACTAAAAAAATTTCCCTTTTTTTTTAAATCAATTTAGGGAGAAAAGTATAGAAAACTGAAAGTAATAAAAACTTGGTACCAGGATTTTGGGAGTTTTCCATGTCTTTCGCCAGAGAAATAATAGCTTTGTTACAACCGCAGATTCAAACTGGATTGAAAGTGGAGCATGTGCAGAAGGACGTCGTTTTCCGTCAAATCTGACATGCAAATCCTTCTGCACATGCTCCAGGAGTTTCAAACTGCGGTTGGAACAAAGCTAATGTTTTATACATTTTTTAAGGCGTTTCCCTCAATTTTTCTGCCAATAAATCCTTGTCGAGTTCCATCAACTTTTTGGGAAATACTAGTTTTTCTGGGTTTTTGAGCGTTTTCAACGGTTTTGCACCCCAGAGGAACACTTAAGTCGAATTTTAAGATATCTCATCTGTTTTTGAGAGTTCCCTGTTTTTAAGTTTCTGGCATATTTTAGCCGTTTTTAGGGAATTTTGGGACTTGTGCCAGGCTACGGCACAATCCAATATTTGAAGGATCTTATATTAAATTTTTAAAGTCATGCTAGGCATGCCAAAAAAAATGAAGAAAATTTTATCTTACAGGAGTTGCGACTGGAGTTTGTGTGGTCGTCAACGCTGGTACTTGAGTCTGAACAGCAGCACTCGGCGTTGAAACATTCTAAAAAAAGAAATTAGGTCATAAAATCCGAATTTAATCGCTACATACAGTGATTGTTTGAACTCTGAAAGTATTGTTTGTCGTTATGCCTGAAACGGAAACAGGAGTTTGCTGGCCGGCAGATGCCGATGGAGGAGCTCCGCCGACTCTAAGGAGTTGATATTGTCCATTTTTGTTTTAAGAAGAATGACCTTGAGCGCCTCCCGCCAAACCTTGAAGCGCTTGAAGCGTTATTTGCTGAAAAAAATGATAAGATTGGGACATATGGTGAAATAATGACGTACTCCTGGTTGGACAGTTCCTCCGACAGGTGCTCGGATCATAACGCGAGGTGGGATAGTGGCGGCTTTCGCTTGAGTGCCTGGTGCGTTCGCACGAGGAGCATGATGTTGACGATCTGGACATTAGAGAACTGCGACGGAGCGCCGACAATCTGCTGCGGCTTGGCAAGCGTGACGACGCCCGTCGTCGATGTCACCAGACTGTTGGCGTTGCTCGTCAACGTCATCGTAGAAGAAGTCTGACTAGGGACGCTGGATTTGATGACGAGAGCGGTTCCAGTCGGTTTGGCTTCACTCGCTTGAGTTATCGTCTGGACTCCTTTACTCGTGTCGTTGGAAGTCAAGGCGATCCCATTTGGTAAAACACTTTGATTGACATAACAAACACGATTGTTGACACTTTGACTGTTCGGGTAGATCAATTTGATGTCCTTAGTCTGAACTAAACAGTTGTTGACCTGATTAATAAACTGTCCGGGTAGGGCATTTTCAGTTTTGCCGGCGTCCTGGTTGAGGACGATATTATCGAATCGCCGTTGGAGACGGGTGTGCTTCGTGACTGGGGCGGCCCTCGACCCGATCACACTCGAGCTGACATGGTTCTGCTGAACGGTCGGCGAAGGCGAAGGACTCGTATTCGACACGGCCGGAGTTGACGTGACGAGCTGAGTTTCGAGTGTACCCACGATCGCGTTACTGCGGATTCGTCGACGTCCGTACTCAGAGCTTCCTCCAGGAACTTGGCCGACGCCATTTTCTGCCAAAATCCAACTGTAGACTGATCTGCGCGTGCGTAGAGGGTGCCCCGCTACCCAGGGTGCAATGCCCTTCACCAGTCCACTGCGGATTCCCTCAGGCCCTCGTCCTTATTTCACTTTTTTCCCTTCCCAACACTAAATCCAACATCCAAACCTTCGAAACAAAATATGAAACTTTTACACCCAAAATTAGGACAGAACATAACCATTACGAAGAATGGCTACATATAACCAATGTCATCTCGATTTTTTCTCACTTTTATATTCCTTAGGCACCTAAAAACCATCAAGAAAATCCCTTATAACTCTTTTTTTCCAAATACTTAAATCACAAACAATTAGTAAATAGTAACAAATTTAAAGAGAAAAAAATGTAAGCTACAAATTTAGTATCGATTTGCGTTTAGAGTTACGAAAGGCTCTTCAGCGTCGATTCCGATAGAGGGCGCTTCCTGATAAGTGTTGCCAAAATAACATTTTGAAATATCCCTTTATTAAACGCATTCAACTTCGCTACTTTTAAGAAGTTAAAATTGTTTATTGTTAACCATAAATAGGTAGATATTTATTATTACAATTAATTGTTAAGAAATTAACTTCTTCCAAAAGAAGTTATGTGATACCCTCGATGTCGGGTTTTTGGGGAAGGGTCTTCCAGAACCATGGGGGTCATTGTCACCAATTACAACTTTGTCTGTGGTGCCGGCCGGCCGTAGCATTTTTTTCCGGAACACTTTACGGCCACAGTTTCATCAGATTTTCACCAAGTTTTCACAAAATCTTCCTTAGAACAAGAATGTAACGAGGGCGATTTTTGAATTTCGAAAAAATGGCGGAGATATGTCTGTTAGAAATTTAAAAATTCGCTGCGGCCGAACTGTCGGTCCAATTTTTACCAAATTTTCACCATACTCCTTATTTTTACGAATTTTTGGTATAAAAAAAATTATATTATTATTACAATACTTATGTATCATTTTAGTAGGGAGAAATTTCATCCTTCCACCCGTTACGAGTGGGACCTGCCTTGGGCAAAAATCCCATTATTTCTACCTTGATACTTAAAAGAAATTTTTCGAAAAACAAAACTGCAAATTTGAAGAAAATTTTTAGCAAAAAAAAACTTTCCCTTCTTCATACTTCCCCTCTTTAATGCTTACCCCTCCATTATACTTCCCCTCCTTTCAACTTCTCCCTCCGTTATACTTACCCCTCCGTTATACTTCCCCTCTTTAATACTACCCCTCCGTTATACTTCCCCTCTTTAATACTTACCCCTCCATTATACTTACCCTCCGTTATACTTCCCCTTATACTTACCCTCCGTTATACCCTCTTTAATTACCCCTCCATTATACTTCTCCCTCCGTTATACTTCCCCTCTTTAATACTTACCCCTCCATTATACTTCTCCCTCCGTTATACTTCCCCTCCTTTAAACTTCCCCCTCCGTTATACTTCCCCTTTTTATTATACTTCCCCCTCCGTTATACTTCCCCCTCCTATATTTTTACTCTTCAAGGAAAAAAAAAGAAAGAAGAAAGAAACTTATGACAAAAACGTTCATTTTGAGAAATTCAAAATGGCCTCGCCGCAGTTGATAAAACGGCCACCATTTTTAAAATCAAGCGGGAAAACAATCCGCCATCCGGCTTGTGCGACACTAAGCGGATATATTTCCAAACTAAAAACCAAAGCACAAAAAGGAAGAAAAATGGAAAAGTGACCAAACTTTTTTTCCCCAATCTGCGTTTTTCTTCAATCCGCGAGTGGCAAGTTGAAACAAGGAGATTCCAACGTTAAGGACGTAAACCAATCATTCAAATAAAATTAAATAATTTCTAAATATTTTATTTTTTTTCTCTCATTAATTAAATTTATTAATTTTTTAAAATTTATTTCCTTCATTTTAAACTGGTCTTTTAAAATGGTATTTTTTGTTCGATAATCTTGATAATGTGAAGACGCGAGGGATTAAAATCAAAGAAATTTTCTTACGTTATTTTTAATATGCGGAGGACGTAAACAAAGAGTTTGAGCCCTAAAAACAATGGATCCGATGTTTCTGTCCTATTCGCCCGTCAATGGGGTACCTCAGGAATCAAAGTTGGCCACCTACATGGTAATTATGAAATCAATTTTTTATTACTTTTTATGCCTGATTGCCTTTTTATGAGGGAAGATAGAACAGGTGTCATATGTCACACCTGTTCCATTTTTTACCCCAAACAAATTTTTTTCAGCTGTACTCTCATACAACCTGTGAGCTATAAACATTCTAAAAACATTAAATTTAAATATTTAACGTCAAATATGTTTTTTTTTTGTTCAAATATTGTAATTTATGCTTGTTTCTGTATTTTTGGGGAGTAAAAGGTTCTAGGATGTTTTGTTGAGGCGCTTGTTGGTAGAAAATGAGAGCTCTGCGTTGAACTTATAAAAGAGTGGGGATGTAAGTTATTGTTATACCCTGGATGGACAGTTGGGGTCCTTCGGTCGATTCGAAATGTCCCGTAGTATGCGAAAATTTTTTGGGTCCTAAAAAAACATAATTTTATTGAATTTTTGTGTCTTAATAACCAGTTTTTGGGGCTTCGGTGGGGATATGAGTTATTGTGATACCTGTATGGACAGTTGGGGTCCTTCGTAGATTCAAAATGTCCCGTGGTACTTTTTTTGGGTCCTAAAAACCCAAATTTTACTGAATTTTTTTGTCTTAAAAACCAGTTTTTGGGGCTTCGGTGGAGATATGAGTTATTGTGATACCCTGGATGGACAGTTGGGGTCCTTCGGTAGATTCAAAATGTCCCGTGGTACTTTTTTTGGGTCCTAAAAACCCAAATTTACTGAATTTTTTTTTTTGTCTTGAAAACCAGTTTTTGGGGCTTCGGTGGAGATATGAGTTATTGTGATACCCTGGATGGACAGTTGGGGTCCTTCGGTTCAAAATGTCCCGTGGTTTTTTGGGTCCTAAAAACCCTAATTTTACTGAATTTTTTTGTCTTAAAAACCAGTTTTGGGGCTTCAGTGGGGATATGAGTTATTGTGATACCCTGGGTGGACAGTTGGGATCCTCGGTAGATTCAAAATGTCCCGTGGTACTCGCAAATTTTTTTTACCCAAACACCCCAAATTTTATTGAATTTTTTTGTCCTAAAAACCAGTTTTTAGGCCTTTTCCTACAATTTTTTTATCCATCAAATGGACAAGTTAGCTATAAACATGCGAAAATTTTTTTGGGTCCTAAAAACATAAATTTTATTGAATTTTTGTGTCTTAATAACCAGTTTTTGGGGCTTCGGTGGGGATATGAGTTATTGTGATACCCTGTATGGACAGTTGGGGTCCTTCGGTAGATTCAAAATGTCCCGTGGTACTTTTTTTGGGTCCTAAAAACCCAAATTTTACTGAATTTTTTGTCTTAAAAACCAGTTTTTGGGGCTTCGGTGGAGATATGAGTTATTGTGATACCCTGGATGGACAGTTGGGGTCCTTCGGTAGATTCAAAATGTCCCGTGGTACTTTTTTTGGGTCCTAAAAACCCAAATTTTACTGAATTTTTTTTTTTGTCTTGAAAACCAGTTTTGGGGCTTCGGTGGAGATATGAGTTATTGTGATACCCTGGATGGACAGTTGGGGTCCTTCGGTAGATTCAAAATGTCCCGTGGTTTTTTTGGGTCCTAAAAACCCTAATTTTACTGAATTTTTTTGTCTTAAAAACCAGTTTTTGGGGCTTCAGTGGGGATATGAGTTATTGTGATACCTGGGTGGACAGTTGGGATCCTTCGGTAGATTCAAAATGTCCCGTGGTACTCGCAAATTTTTTTTACCCAAACACCCCAAATTTTATTGAATTTTTTTGTCCTAAAAACCAGTTTTTAGGCCTTTTCCTACAATTTTTTTATCCATCAAACTGGACAAGTTAGCTATAAACATTCTAAAAACATTAAATTTTAAATATTTAACGTCAAATATGTCGTATTTTTGTTCAAATATTATGTAATTGTCGTATGCTTGTTTTATGCTGTATTTTTGGGGAGTAAAAGGTTCTAGGATGTTTTGTTGAGGCGCTTGTTTGGTAGAAAATGAGAGCTCTGCGTTGAACTTTATAAAAGAGTGGGGATGTAAGTTATTGTTATACCCTGGATGGACAGTTGGGGTCCTTCGGTCGATTCGAAATGTCCCGTAGTATGCGAAAATTTTTTTGGGTCCTAAAAACATAAATTTTATTGAATTTTTGTGTCTTAATAACCAGTTTTTGGGGCTTCGGTGGGGATATGAGTTATTGTGATACCCTGTATGGACAGTTGGGGTCCTTCGGTAGATTCAAAATGTCCCGTGGTACTTTTTTTGGGTCCTAAAAACCCAAATTTTACTGAATTTTTTGTCTTAAAAACCAGTTTTTGGGGCTTCGGTGGAGATATGAGTTATTGTGATACCTGGATGGACAGTTGGGGTCCTTCGGTAGATTCAAAATGTCCCGTGGTACTTTTTTTGGGTCCTAAAAACCCAAATTTTACTGAATTTTTTTTTTGTCTTGAAAACCAGTTTTTGGGGCTTCGGTGGAGATATGAGTTATTGTGATACCCTGGATGGACAGTTGGGGTCCTTCGGTAGATTCAAAATGTCCCGTGGTTTTTTTGGGTCCTAAAAACCCTAATTTTACTGAATTTTTTTGTCTTAAAAACCAGTTTTTGGGGCTTCAGTGGGGATATGAGTTATTGTGATACCCTGGGTGGACAGTTGGGATCCTTCGGTAGATTCAAAATGTCCCGTGGTACTCGCAAATTTTTTTACCCAAACACCCCAAATTTTATTGAATTTTTTTGTCCTAAAAACCAGTTTTTAGGCCTTTTCCTACAATTTTTTTATCCATCAAACTGGACAAGTTAGCTATAAACATTCTAAAAACATTAAATTTTAAATATTTAACGTCAAATATGTCGTATTTTTGTTCAAATATTATGTAATTTATGCTTGTTTCTGTATTTTTGGGGAGTAAAAGGTTCTAGGATGTTTTGTTGAGGCGCTTGTTTGGTAGAAAATGAGAGCTCTGCGTTGAACTTTATAAAAGAGTGGGGATGTAAGTTATTGTTATACCCTGGATGGACAGTTGGGGTCCTTCGGTCGATTCGAAATGTCCCGTAGTATGCGAAAATTTTTTGGGTCCTAAAAACATAAATTTTATTGAATTTTTGTGTCTTAATAACCAGTTTTTGGGGCTTCGGTGGGGATATGAGTTATTGTGATACCCTGTATGGACAGTTGGGGTCCTTCGGTAGATTCAAAATGTCCCGTGGTACTTTTTTTGGGTCCTAAAAACCCAAATTTTACTGAATTTTTTTGTCTTAAAAACCAGTTTTTGGGGCTTCGGTGGAGATATGAGTTATTGTGATACCCTGGATGGACAGTTGGGGTCCTTCGGTAGATTCAAAATGTCCCGTGGTACTTTTTTTGGGTCCTAAAAACCCAAATTTTACTGAATTTTTTTTTTGTCTTGAAAACCAGTTTTTGGGGCTTCGGTGGAGATATGAGTTATTGTGATACCCTGGATGGACAGTTGGGGTCCTTCGGTAGATTCAAAATGTCCCGTGGTTTTTTTGGGTCCTAAAAACCCTAATTTTACTGAATTTTTTTGTCTTAAAAACCAGTTTTTGGGGCTTCAGTGGGGATATGAGTTATTGTGATACCCTGGGTGGACAGTTGGGATCCTTCGGTAGATTCAAAATGTCCCGTGGTACTCGCAAATTTTTTTACCCAAACACCCCAAATTTTATTGAATTTTTTTGTCCTAAAAACCAGTTTTTAGGCCTTTTCCTACAATTTTTTATCCATCAAACTGGACAAGTTAGCTATAAACATTCTAAAAACATTAAATTTTAAATATTTAACGTCAAATATGTCGTATTTTTGTTCAAATATTATGTAATTTATGCTTGTTTCTGTATTTTTGGGGAGTAAAAGGTTCTAGGATGTTTTGTTGAGGCGCTTGTTTGGTAGAAAATGAGAGCTCTGCGTTGAACTTTATAAAAGAGTGGGGATGTAAGTTATTGTTATACCCTGGATGGACAGTTGGGGTCCTTCGGTCGATTCGAAATGTCCCGTAGTATGCGAAAATTTTTTTGGGTCCTAAAAACATAAATTTTATTGAATTTTTGTGTCTTAATAACCAGTTTTTGGGGCTTCGGTGGGGATATGAGTTATTGTGATACCCTGAATGAACAGTTGGGGTCCTTTGCAGGATTCAAAATGACCCGTAGTGCTCGCAAATTTTTTTTGGGTCCTAAAAACCATAAATTTTATTGAATTTTTTTTGTCTTAAAAACCAGTTTTTGTGGCTTCGGTGGGGATATTAGTTATTGTGATACCATGAACGGACAGTTGGGGTCGTTTGGTAGATTCTAAATGACCCGTGGTACTCGCAAATTTTTTTGGGTCCTAAAAACCCAAATTTTTATTGAATTTTTTGTCTCAAAAACCAGTTTTTGGGGCTTTGGTGGGGATATAATTATTGTGATACCCTGGATGGACAGTTGGGGTCCTTTGCAGGATTCAAAATGACCCGTAATAGTGGCAAATTTTTTTTGGGTCCTAAAAACCCAAATTTTATTGAAATTTTTTGTATTAAAAACCCGTTTTTGGAGCTTTGGTGGGGATATGAATTATTGTGATACCCTGGATGGACAGTTGGGGTCCTTCGGTAGATTCAAAATGTCCCGTGGTACTCGCAAATTTTTTTACCCAAAAACCCCAAATTTTATTGAATTTTTTTGTCCTAAAAACCAGTTTTTGGGCCTTTTTCTACAATTTTTTTATCCATCAAACTGGACAAGTTAGCTATAAACATTCTAAAAACATTAAATTTTAAATATTAACGTCAAATATGTCGTATTTTTGTTCAAATATTATATAATTTGTGCTTGTTTCTGAATTTTTGGGGAGTAAAAGGTTCTACGGTGTTTTGTTGAGGTGCTTGTTCGTTGAGGGCCCTGATCGGTTGTTCTCTAAAGAATCTTTCTCAGGTTTGCCAACCTCCGCTTTGGAGAACATTTTCACGCTTTGTTCAGGTTTACCAACCTTTATATTTGCTTCTTTCAGAACATTTTTGCTGCTCGTGGGGATATGAGTTATTTTGATACCCTGGATGGACAGTTGGGGTCCTTCGGTTGATTCAAAATGTTCCGCAAATTCTTTTGGGTCCTAAAAACCCAAATTTTATTGAACTTTTTATTGAAACCAGTTTTTGGGGCTTTTTCCTACAATTTTTTTGCCAACGTACCACCCCTCTTTTGGTAGTTTTTCTGGGGTTTTTCGTAGCTTATCCGTCAAACACCGGAAACCTTATGAGTGATGAATTTTCCTGTCCAGCAGGCCCTTATTCAAAAACCACGGAGGGGCCATCTTCCAGTGGTCAATACTTTATACAATAAATAATATATTTGTGTATAAACAATATATATAAATATTCTGCATTGTTCGACCATGTGTTGTAAAAATTAATACTTTTAAGAAGTAGTATTTTTGGTATTTTCTTCTCTCGTCCTTAGTGATCACAAAAAACAATAAAAATTCAATCTTGTGCGAAAAACGGAGGGATAAAAACCGTTATTTGGACAATTTCCGGTTCGTAAAAATTCACTTTTGGATGCTAAAAAGGTTTTTTGAATGTTTGAAAAAATGCTGGCAATGTTGACTCTACCTTTTCGTCATGAGGTGAAAATTACAAGAGGTCTTTTTTTTTGCATAAAATTTAATCTTTTATTTATTTATTTACAGAAAAGACAAAATGATAGCAGTCCTCTAGCAGCATCGTTGAGTAGAAACCTATCGAATTTAAGCCTGAGCGATTCACTGCCAGTATCACTCAAAAAGGTAAAAATAAATTCTTAAATTCTTATTAACAAGATATTGTATGTTTTTTTTGTTTACGTAAATATTTTCAAAACATTTCAAGGTTTTTACCTTGAAAAATTAAATTCAAATCTTGAAAAACGTTTTTTATAACAAAAAAAAAAGCTTTAAACGTGGTCTAAAAACTAAATTATTTTATTATTGAAATGCAAAATATAGCAGTATTTGAAAACTAAAATTGGGCGTTCAAGTTCAAATTTAGGCGTTTCGAGGGAGAAACATAGGCAATGGGGGGGGGGGGAAATCTTAAAAAAACGCCAGAAAATTTGGCCGAAAGAGTGCACGGCCGACAAACCTTACAGGCTGTGTAAGTTAAAAAATTATGTACAAATCTGTTAGGGGTTTTTTCGTCAAAAATCCAAGAAAACGCCAGGAAAACTGACTGCAAGGTTTTTTTTTTTTTTTTTTTTTTTTTTTTTTTTTTTTTTTTTTTTACAAAAAATCCAAGAAAACGCCAAGAAAACTGACTGCAAGGGGGTTTTTTGTCAAAAAAATCCAGGAAAACTGACTGCAAGGGTTGTTTTTTTTTTTTTTTTTTTTTTTCCGTCAAAAATCCAAGAAAACGCCAGGAAAACTGACTGCAAGGGGTTTTTTTTTTTTTTTTTTTTTTACAAAAAATCCAAGAAAACTGACTGCAAGGGGGTTTTTTTGTCAAAAAATCCAGGAAAACTGACTGCAAGGGGTTTTTTTTCATCAAAAATCCAATAAAACGCCAGGAAAACTGACTGCAAGGGGTTTTTTTCGTCAAAAATCCAATAAAACGCCTGGAAAACTGACTGCAATGGGGTTTTTCGACAAAAAATCCAAGAAAACGCCAGGAAAACTGACGTTTTTTGTCAAAAAAAAGCCTGCGAGGGGTTTTTTTTCCTATAAATCCAAGAAAACGCCAGGAAAACTGACTGCTAGGTTGTTTTTACGTCTGTAAACAGGAAAACGCCAGGAAAACTGATTGCAAGGTTGTTTTTACGTATGTAAACTGGAAAACGCCAGGAAAACTGACTGCAAGGTTGTTTTTACGTCTGTAAACTGGAAAACGCCAGGAAAACTGACTGCTAGGGGGTTTTTCGTCAAAAAATGCAAGAAGACGCCAGGAAAACTGACTGCAAGGCGGTTTTTTGTCAAAAAATCCAAGAAAACGCCAGAAAAACTGACTGCTAGGGGGTTTTTCGTCAAAAAATCCAAAAAAAACGCCAGAAAAACTGACTGCTAGGGGGTTTTTCGTCAAAAAATGCATGAAGACGCCAGGAAAACTGACTGCAAGGCGGTTTTTTGTCAAAAAATCCAAGAAAACGCCAGAAAAACTGACTGCTAGGGGGTTTTTCGTCAAAAAATCCAAGAAAACGCCAGAAAAACTGACTGCTAGGGGGTTTTTCGTCAAAAAATGCAAGAAGACGCCAGGAAAACTGACTGCGAGGGGGTTTTTGTCAAATAATCTAAGAAAACGCCAGGAAAACTGACTGCAGGCGGTTTTCAGGTCTGTAAACAGGAAACCGCATGATTGAAGGAGTTTTTTGGCTGAAAAACCAAAGGAAGCTCTATGCCAACTAATTTTTGAAAAGAAAATATAAAAGTGTGGTCAATTTTCGATTTGACTTAATAATTTTGGTTGAAATTGATGTTAAACTTTTATTTTTAAGGTACCTGGGTCAACTGAGTTTGTACCGAGGAGTTCGCCGTCACTTAACAATGTGGCATATTCGTCGACGTCCCCTTTGACAGTGACATCACACTTAAACTCATCGCCGATTCCGACGGCGCCGACCTACCAGGAATACGTTGGCGGTACAACCTATTTTTATTCGGCTCCCGAACCTCAAGGCCCGACGTTAATCCCACCGACTTCTAACACCGCGGTTCCTCTGGTTAGTGAAGACGAAGTCCATAATCGTGCGCCAATTTCTCTCCGCCAGCCGAGCGTCTCCGTTTTTCCGGGTACACCCGCCCATATGAAATCAGCGATGGCGAAACTTCAGCAGCAGATCTGCAACACGAACGACCTCACGGAAAACTCTCAACTTCCTCCGTCTTATTTCATCTCAAATCAACTCCGGATGGAAATTCAACACAAAAATACCCTCACGCTTGCAACTCTCGATCAATCATTATTCCCAGGTATAAAAAAATCAGAAAAAAAAAGAAAAAACTATGAATTTTATTTAGATTTACCGCTGGAAGTCGATAATTACCACGAACTTGTTCCCTTGGAGCCTCTTCCGGCAGCGCCGAAACCTCACCTCATTCCGTACTCGACATCTACGTACAAAGCGACCCATATCAAAACTGGTGAGAGATATTGCCTTCGAAGAGTTCACGGTAAGTTCCTCTTTTCGTTTTTCTTTCTTTAAAATTCATTTTTTAAGGTTTCCGTTTGCCAAATTCCAAATGTATGGTTCTTGTCGATATGTGGAAGAATCTAAGTCATTCAAATATCGTCCAACTCCGTGAGGTTTTTACGACAAAAGCATTTGGTGAT
Organism: Orius insidiosus; assembly: GCA_014119065.1. NCBI lineage: Eukaryota > Metazoa > Arthropoda > Insecta > Hemiptera > Anthocoridae > Orius > Orius insidiosus. The sequence goes on from JACGAQ010000104.1 coordinate 214,371, forward strand.
CAATGTATGTTTTATTTTTCAATTTTTAATTTTCATATGCTTTTTTAAAATAATAAGCTGATTATTCTTAAATAATAAACGGAATAGGTGGCTGCCCTGAGAGGAGGGTGTCAAAAAGCGGTTTTTATCAATTCTTATCAAATATCTTTACTAGTTACAGTTTTTGAGTTATTTGTACGACTAAAATTTTTTTCGACAGTTCGTAACTCCAAAACTGTTCTCTTTAGCAAGATTATGAGCTAAACACTTTTTGTTGGAAATTCGATGTAGATTATTTTTGTACTTAATATTTTTTGCGCTAAACCTTTTAGTTTTTGAGATATTTGAGAAAAACTGACAAAAACCGCTTTTCCGCCAAAATGGCTCTGTGGGAAAATTTTTAATTTTCATATGCTTTTTTAAAATAATAAGCTGATTTATTCTTAAATAATAAACGGAATAGGTGGCTGCCCTTTGAGGGGGGTTTCAAAATGCGGTTTTTATCAATTCTTATCAAATAGGAGCTTTATTACAGTTTTTGAGTTATTTGTACGGCTAAAAATTTTTTCCGACAGTCTGTAACTCTAAAACTGTTCACTTTAGCAAGATTATGAGCTAAACACCTTTTGTTGGAAATTTAATGTAGATTATTTTTGTACTTAATATTTTTTGCGCTAAACCTTATAGTTTTCGAGATATTTGAGAAAAACTGACAAAAACCGCTTTTCCGCTAAAATGGCTCTGTGGGGCTTTTTACCACTCTGTAGGGTGCCAGATGTTACAAAAAAAGCCTTTTTCTTCGTTTATTTTTAAAGTTAAATTTTCCAGCTATCATTTTTGTCTACGACTACCATCCAGACTCGGAAACTATTCTTTCAAGACATTTTTCTAGTTCGGAAACTCTTAACGGCTATTCTGATTCGTTCTCTTCAAACCCGAACGCTCCAAGGCCTTATTCGCATAGTAAAAACCATTTGTTACGGCAGCAACATACGTAAAAGAAACGACATAAAATTTTTTATGTTAATTTGTAATTTTAAGGACTGGGATGTTGCCTGAAACGACAATTTGGAGTTATTTGATTCAGATAACGGGTGCGATGGCCGTCGTCCATGCTTTAGGTCTCGCCTGCCGTTGTATCGATCCGTCTAAAATAATCCATACGGGAAGTCTTAGACTTCGCTTAAGTTTCCCTGGGGTTATGGACGTTGTCACATTCGACAGCTCACTTGCCAGCCCTCACAGCTTGATCCCTCATTATCAGGTACATCAATTTCCTGCGTTTTCTCGTCTAAATTTTTTTAGCAAGAGGATTTGACAGCTTTGGGCAAGCTCGTGTTAGCTCTCGCTTGTAAATCTTTACTTGCCGTTCAGCGTGAGAACATCCAAACATCTTTAGACCTCATGTCAAGGACGTATTCGACTGATTTGAGAAATTTAGTCATGTAAAATGAAAATTTTTCATCATTTAACCTTTTAATATTTTGTTTAGCTATTTACTCTCGTCAAAAACTGTGAGAAGTGTTGTTGATTTGATGCCAATTATCGGAGCAAGGTATTACTCGCAGTTGGACACCGTTCAGTACCACAACGATATCCTTAATAATGAAATTGCCAAAGAAATGGAAAACGGGCGTTTATTAAGACTTTTAGTCAAATTGGGAACTATCAACGAAAGACCTGAGTGAGTATTTTATGATGGGAAAGAGCATTTGAATGTTTGTTTTTAGGATGGAAATAATCCATTTTACTTTGTTTCTCTGGGATTTTTCAATTTAAGATAGACCAAGATTTTTATGTGGGAGAACAGAAACTATTTCTTATGATTAAGTACAAAACTTTCAGAAGTACGATTTAAAAGGGAGTTTTTGAGGTTTTTTTCAGGCCAAATAAGTGGATTTTTTGGTCTAAACCAAGGTAATCCCTGGAAATTTGGGTTTGTGGTTTTCACTGTGCCATAAGCGCTGGCGAAAGGGTGTTTTATGACAGAAAAATTAAGAAATTCTAGCTAAGAGGGTGTTTCCAGGCAAATTAAGTGAATTTTTGGGCTGAAAACCAAGGGAATTCTTGGAAATTTGTGGAAATTAGAAAAAATTTTCCCCTGGAGAGTCTGTGGTTGTTACTTTACCAAAAGCGAAAATCTGGCGAAAGGGTGTTTTTTGACTGAAAAAGTGGAAAATTCTAGCTACGATGGTGTTACCTGGCCAAATAAGTGGATTTTTTGGCGCATAAACTAAGGGAATCTCTGGAAATTAGGGTCTGTGGTCACTGTGCCAAAAGTGAAAATCTGGCGAAAGGGTGTTTTTTTACCGAAAAATTAAGGAAATTCTAGCTACGAGGGTATTTCCAGGCCAAATAAGTGGATTTTTTGGTCTGAAAACCAAGGGAATCCCTGGAAATTTGAGTTAGTGGTTTTCACTGTGCCATAAGCGCTGGCGAAAGGGTGTTTTTTGACCGAAAAATTGAGAAATTCTAGCTACGAGGGTGTTTTCAGGCAAAACAAGTGGATTTCTGGCTTAAAAAGCAAGGGAATCCCTGGAAATTTGTGGAAATTGGAAATTTTTTCCCCTGAAAAGTCTTTGGTTGTCACTTTGCCGAAAGCGAAAATCTGGCGAAAGGGTGTTTTTTTGACTGAAAACTTAAGGGAATTCTAGCTACGAGGGTGTTTCCAGGCCAAATAAGTGGATTTTTGGCTTAAACCCCAATGAAATCCCTGGAAATTTGGGTTTGTGGTTTTCACTGTGCCATAAGCGCTGGCGAAAGGGTGTTTTTTGACCAAAAAATTAAGCAATTTTAGCTACGAGGGTGTTTCCAGGCAAAATAAGTGAATTTTTTGGCTTGAAAACCAAGGGAATCCCTGGAAATTTGTGGAAATTGGAAATTTTTTCCCCTGAAAAGTCTTTGGTTGTCACTTTGCCGAAAGCGAAAATCTGGCGAAAGGGTGTTTTTTGACCGAAAAATTAAGCAATTCAAGCTACCAGGGTGTTTCCAGGCAAAATAAATGGTTTTTTGGCTTGGGTCTGCTGTTTTCACTGTGCCATAAGCGCTGGCGAAAGGGTGTTTTTTGACCGAAAAATTAAGAAATTCTAGCTACAAGGGTGTTTTTAGGCAAAATAAGTGGATTTTGGCTTAAAAACCTAGGGAATCCCTGGAAATTTGTGTTTGTGGTTTTCACTGTGCCATAAACGCTGGCGAAAGGGTGTTTTTTGACCGAAAAATTAAGAAATTCTAGCTAGGTATGGAGATGTTTCCTGCCACATTGGAAATTTTTTTTCCCCTGGAAAGTCTTTGGTTGTCACTTTGCCAAAAGCGAAAATCTGGCGAAAGGGTGTTTGTTCAACGAAAAATTAAAGAAATTTTACCTATGAGGGTGTTTCCAGGAAAAATAAGTGGATTTTTGGCTTGAAAACCAAGGGAATCCCTGGAAATTTGTGTCTGTGGTTCTAACTGTGCCATAAAAGCTGGCGAAAGAGTGTTTTTTTTTTTAACCAAAAAATTAAGTAATTCTAGCTACGAGGGTGTTTTTCAGCCATAAAAATGAGGGCAATGAAAATGAAAGTGCTTTTTTTTTGCAGGCTGATATCCAAAGTGGTGCTATTTAGGCTTCAAGGTGTTAGTGCAAAAAATTGAGGAAATCGCTTAAAAATGTGATTTGGTTATAAAACTGAAGAAAAGTCGGTTAATCTGTGTAGGAAGGTTTTTTTTTTTCGCTCTAAAAACCGAAGCTGTGTCATACAATTTTGTTGTAGGGTGTTTTTTTTGGCCAAAAACCGTGTTAACCTTGTTTTTCTGCTTGTATTTGCTTTTACTCTTTATTTATAATTTAAGGCTCAACATGGATCCAGCTTGGTCGGAAACAGGTGACCGCTACATGTTGAAACTTTTCCGCGATCACGTTTTCCATCAGGTGACCGAAGACGGTCGACCTTTCCTCGACATGGCTCACGTCGTCCACTGCCTCAACAAACTCGATGCTGGAACCGAAGAAAAGGTTTTTTTTCCCAAACTTCTCACCTTTTTTACAAAATAATTTTAGGTATGTCTTATGTCTCGAGACGAGCAGAGTATCCTGGTCGTCACCTACGCCGAACTCAAACATTGTCTCGAACAATCGTTCGCCGAAATTGTGGCGAGCTCAGGAATAATCAAAACGGAATAAAAAAACAAAAAAAAGTACTTACCAAAAATTGCCATGCTTCAGACAATTTTTTTTAATAATTCAATTTAAGCACAAAACGGGATTAGTACTTAAAATTGCTCATTTTTAAAAAAATACAGGTTATTATTTTTCTGTTATTTATTCGTGCAATGATTGTGCAATAGACCGGTGAAAATTTTCGGGGAGATTATTTTATTTTCGCGACTACTTAGCAGCACAAGTCTTTCTAATTTTTATGCTTCAAGAAACGAAACATTCCACGGTCAACGGCAATCCTTCATTTTTTTTTTCCAGGAAAAGAAACTTTTATTTTTTATGAGAAAAAATTTATTTCCGGTAATTTTGAGCTTTTTATTTTTAAAATGTGATATTTTTCTTTTATATCCATGACAGAAAAACAAAAAAAGGGAATATTGGTTTTAATTTTTTTTTCTTTTTTTTTAAGCTCAACATTATCGCTAATTTATAAGAGATTACATTTTGTTGTTCAAATTTTTTGATCTTGTATATTGATGTAAAAAGAAAATGTCAATAAAGTATTTTACAAGTACAAAATAATGGCTTTTTTATTTATTTTCCAGGGAATCGTAGATAATAGTGAAGGAAAAAGAGGGCGAAGAGCAGTGTTGCCAGATCGGGGTTTTTCCCCTAAATTTGGGGAGATTTTAGGCCTTCCGGGAGTATTTTAGGGGGAGAAGTAGTAGTTAAATTTTAGTTTTTATTTGTTCTTGCTTATTGTTTTATTGTTTACTGTTTATTGTTCTTGTCATATGGTTATTTATTAGTTTATTACCTTGCAAAGTCTATTTTAAACCTTTATTAATAAAAGAAAATTATCACAATAATTTTTCTTCACATTATACTTACTAAATAAAATTTAGGGGGAATAGTTGGAAATCTAGGGGGAAAATAAAACCCTTTTAGGGGGAAACCAATGAAGTCGTCTGGCAACACTGGCGAAGGGCGAAGGGCCAAAAACCCTAGAAAGCACTTAAAAAAAAAATTTTTTTTTCAGTCAAAATCTTGTTTTTAGAAACACCTAATTTTTTATGTTTTTTTGGAAGTTCTACAAATTTGTTTAAAAATAATATATTTGCTCTTCCCCCCCCCCCCCCCCGGATCAAAAAAGGAAATTTTATCATTTCTTATCCTTCCTATTGATTTTTTTTCTTTGAGGTAAAGAAAGTCTTGTTTGAAAAGCTTCCAACGGAAACTTCCGTCAAGAGAAATAAAAATATAGGAGGGGGAAGTATAAGGAAGGGGAAGTATAACTTTAAGTTCGCAAAAATGTGAAGTTTTTCTAAGTTTTTTTTCCCAAAAATTTTGTAAGTTTTTGTTTTTTGAAAAATTTTCAAAGTATCAAGGTATAAATAACGGGATTTTTGCCCAAGAGAGGTCCCTCTGGTAAGGCGTGGAAGTATGAAATTTCTCCCTACTAAAATGATAATTAATTTTTAAAAATGCCAATTTTTTTACACCAAAAATTCTTAAAAAATATAAGGAGTAATCGGTGAAACTCGAACCAACGGTTCGGCCGAAGCGAATTTTTTAAAATTTCAAACAGACATATCTCCGCCATTTTTTAAAATTCAAATTTCGCCCTCTTTACTTTCTTCTTCACCGACTAAGGAACTTTGGTAAAATTGGTGAAAATCGGTTGAAAACTGTGGCCGTAAAGTGTTCCAGAAAAAAAATACTACGGCCGGCCGGCACCACAGACAAAGTTGAGATCGGTAAAGATCAATTTTCGATTTGAACCTTCGGGGTCTGGAAGACCCTTCACCAAAAACCCCACGTGGAGGGTATCCCAATAACTTCTTTAAGGAAGTTAAAAGGGCCTCTGCCCGACAAAACCAAAATTCAAGAATTTATAAGTTTTCTAGTGCAGAATAGCGAGCAAAACAGCCAGAAAATGTTTCAACGGTCAACAGACCATGAAAATTAAGATTGAAGAACACTCCCTTTATAGAAAAACACTTAAAAACCTCATTTTTGATCATTTTCTACCAAAAAAATTTGTTTTCTTTCTGGTTTACGTTAAAAAAATCGGGATAAAAGACACAAACCAGAATTTTTTGTTTTAATATTGAGCCATAATTTTTTTCATTGTTTTTTTTTCTTCAAAAAATAGCTGAAAGACAGGAAAAAGGTGAGGGGGCCATTTGGAAAACTGACAAAATATCACATAAAAGCTTCTTTTTAAGATTTCTTCTTTTATTAAATTTTTTTTAAATACAACAGGAAATTAAAATTTTTAATAAAAATGGCCCCCTTATTACAAAAAAAAAATTAGTAACAAGAAAAAAGAATTTTTATGTATTAACACACAAATCTTTGGAATAAAATGAAAAATAAATAAATAAAAATATCCTGTGTGTTATTTTTACTATTTGCTTCCGCCTTGGAAAATGGCAGTGTAATCGCTAAAATTTTTTTATACATTCCAGAAGCACAACTAATGCAAGTGCTTAAAAACAGGTTTAGAAAAAAGATTTTTAAATTTTTTTTTTAATTAAACAAAAAAATACATTTTTTTTATATGGGAAAAAATATTGAGCCTTTTCAAATCTCCCCATTCAATCACATCTGCCATACAATATAATAACCATTCGATATAATTTCTTTGTCATTTGATGACAGCAGGTGGTCCAGCCACCCTGCAACCCCGAAACCATTTCTTTGAAAACCTTCCACAATCCCAAGATTTCTACGGGGTCTGAGAGCCGACGGGAAAATACAGGGTATCACAATTTAAGCGGGTAAAAACCCAATTATGGCCAAATCTTTCACGTCTGCCCTCATCCCTTTTAATTTTGGTAACTTTTTTTTAACAATATCGTAAAACTTTGAAAAAAAACAAGGATGGCAAAATAAAATGTCCTTATTTAAAATTGGAAAAATAAAAAGGACTAGAAATTACTATCTACAAGAAAAAACAGAGACGGAAAATTTCTATGAGATTTAGAATCTCTGGCCAATTCGACCTAGAAACTAACGAAAAAATTCTTTAACTTAGTACCTTTTGTGTAATATAATTTTTTCTTTACACTTATTATACATAAATTATTCCTTTTCCTAGATCATTTTTTAAAATTATTTAATTTTTTTTTACCCCTAACCATCCAATAACACTTAGAAAGTCCAAAATTAATACCCTTATGGCCTAAGACCAAAAAAAAATATACAAAATTAAAATGGACAAAATAAAAAGCAAGCGATTTTTTTTTTCTTCCTGAATGTGTTCAAACGGACGGTCCTGAATAAAGTAAATTACAAATTTTATAAAATATTAGAGAGCTACGGCTCTTTGGTCACTAATCAACTTTTTTATGCATGAATAACTGTCGGGCAATTTTTTTTTAAGCAAATTGATTTTTAAAAATAGAGGAAAGTAAGGATGAATTTGGCGTATTCGTATTCATAAAGCTAAAAAGTAGAAATATGAATATAATATGAGAGTATGAATATTGTTATCATATCGGTGGGGCGGAGCGCTACCACTTTCCTAGATCTGAAAATGCTGATTTTTAAATAATTAATTAATTAATAATTATAATATATTATAAATTTTTAGTTTCAATATCCGAAAATTTATGTGTTTTAATGGATTTTACAAAAATTTATAATTTTTTTTAATGGATAATATAAATTTTATGATTGAATTTCAGGAAATTTATGTTTTTTAAGAGAATTGGTAAATTATCCTTTTAAAATATTAAATAACAATACTAATTAATGACGTTGTGAACTTGATAAGTTTTGAATTGATATTTATGAACATGAATACTCCCTCTAGGTTATAATAACATAACCTGATGGTGGAAAAAAAGGGAACTGACTTCAACGAAGTTTGTGGACTTGATATTCATTAATGAATATATTGATATTTATGAACATGAGTATTCCCTCTAGGTTATAATAACATAACCTGATGGTGGAAAAAAAAGGAACTGACTTCAACGAAGTTTGTGGACTTGATATTCATTAATGAATATATTGATATTTATGAACATGAGTACTCCCTCTAGGTTATAATAACATAACCTGATGGTGGAAAAAAAAGGAACTTCAACGAAGTTTGTGGACTTGATATTCATTAATGAATATATTGATATTTATGAACATGATTACTCCCTTTAGGTTATAATAACATAACCTGATGGTGGAAAAAAAAAGTTTTTTTAAATGCCCAACAGTGGTCCAAAACATGGGAGTCCTCGACTTCCCCTAAACTCAAGAACACATTTAGGATGAAAACATGAAATTAATTCTTTAAAAAAAAAACGTATTACAACCACCCATTAAAGCAATACTATTACAGATATACATACTATTAAATACTATATACAAAGTGCAACAGAATAAACTTTAAACAAAAAAAAAACGAAAAATTAATTCAACATAAATGTGCTGCAAACTCGGATGGTTGTATATGTTTTCCAGAAAAACTGTTTTTTTTTGTTTTTTTCATTCAATACAGCGATGAGTGAGGATCTTTGGACCTCACGTTCATTATCGCTCTTTCAATCCAAGCGATAACAACAGCCAACACTAAATAAATATCTAACTAGTTAATATATTATATTTTTATTATATAAAGATCTGAAATTTCTATCCAACACAATTAAATGCCCATCTAAATTAACCCAAAAGGTTAACAACTTTGAATGAGCGATAAGGAAGTTGGTGCCCAAACAATATATAAATTGTATATATAAAGTTATTTGAAAGAATATAAATTACATTCATTATATTTTTTAATAATTTTTTTTAATTAACTATCTGAAATACACAGCTTTCACCTAAGTGTGGCACAACAAACATAAAGTCATTCCAAACAAATTTTAATATTTTTTTTAATAGATATATAATTTTTTTTTGTCTCCTTGAACTCCCATCCCTACACTATTGAAGAGAAAAGACTCACACGCGAACTCGGAAAAAAAAGAAAAAATCACAAAAAATCCGATTTAACTATCACTGGTCCAATGTGAATATTGTCAATAATCACAATTTTCTAAACGAAGTTTTTTTTTAGGGTGTGAGTTTTTGGAGGGATAAAAAAATCTATCGATGGAGCTTGAGAGTTATAAGAATTTTTTTAAATTTTTTTTTTGGTTTTTTATATAATTTTTTTTTCTGTTTTCCTAATGGTAATGCCATTCTCACTTGGTGCTCGGCGGAGTTTCTTGATCACTATTTTTTCCAAGCCGTCCTTCATCTTTTCGCAGTAGTTGACGAATATATCACGGAATCGCACCCATGATTTTTCAGGCACTGTTATCGCTGTTCTGAAGTTAGTTTTAACCTGGAAAGAAAATATTTTTGGTTTAGCGCAAAAAATATTAAGTTCAGCGCATAATCTTGCTAACGGTTTCCGAGTTACAAACCGTCAAAGAAAAGTTTTCAGACTGAAATAACTCAATAACCGCTGGTCCTAGCAAGATAAACACTAAGTACAAAATTAATCTTCACACAATTTCCTGAAGAAAATTACTTATGCATTTTTTTCTAGGAGCAAATAGTTGCGGAGATATGATCAAAAAAAGAATAAAAAAGAACTTTTGGACAAAAAATCCTGTAAGTTCTTTTTTTTTTAACCACTCAATAAGGACACCAGAAAATTTTGGCGTTCAGCACATAATCTTGTTGGTTCGTATCTTTTTTTTAACCAATCAATAAGGACACCAGAAAATTTTGGCGTTCAGCACATAATCTTGCTAAAGTTAACGGTTTCAGAGTTACAAACCGTCAAAGAGAAGTTTCCAGTTTAGACTGAAATAACTCAATAACCGCTGGTTCTAGCAAGATAAACACTAAGTACAAAATTAATCTTCATACAATTTCCTGAAGAAAATTACTTATGCATTTTTTTCTAGGAGCAAATAGTTGCAGAGATATGGTCAAAAAAAGAATAAAAAGGAACTTTTGGACAAAAAATCCTGTTGGTTTTTTTTTAACCACTCAATAAGGACACCAGAAAATTTTGGCGTTCAGCAAATAATCTTGTTGGTTCATATCTTTTTTTTAACCACTCAGTAAGGACACCAGAAAATTTTGGCGTTCAGAACATAATCTTGCTAAAGTTACGGTTTCCGGGTTACAAACCGTCAATGAAAAGTTTTCAGTTTAGACTGAAATAACTCAATAACCGCTGGTCCTAGCAAGATAAACACTAAGTACAAAATTAATCTTCATACAATTTCCTGTAGAAAATTACTGATGCATTTTTTTCTTGGAGCAAATAGTTTGGGAGATATGGTCAAAAAAAGAATAAAAAGTAACATTTTGGACAAAAAATCCTGTTGGTTCTTCTTTTTTAACCACTCAATAAGGACACCAGAAAATTTTGGCGTTCAGAACATAATCTTGATGGTTCATGGTTTTTTTCAACCACTCAATAAGGACACCAGAAAATTTTGGCGTTCAGAACATAATCTTGCTAAAGTTAACGGTTTCCGAGTTACAAACCGTAAAAGAAAAGTTTTCAGACTGAAATAACTCAATAACCGCTGGTCCTAGCAAGATAAACACTAAGTACAAAAGTAATCTTCATACAATTTCCAGTAGAAAATTACTTATGCATTTTTTTCTTGGAGCAAATAGTTTTGGAGATATGGTCAAAAAAAGAACTTTTGGACAAAAAATCCCGTTGGTTCTTTTTATTTAACCACTCAATAAGGACACCGGAAAATTTTGGTGTTTAAAAAAATACTTTTAACATAAATTGAAAGATTTGACTGAAATTTAAAAAGCTTACCTCTGAGATGCGCATGTAGATACCACGATTGTTTTGGCCGATGTCGAAATAAAAATTTTTATTATCTACTCGCAAATGTTTCCCTTCGGGAAGTTCGCCTTTGAATCCTCCGTCGTCGGTACCGTATTCGACTAAAAGGTCGGTGAGAGCGTTTCTAAACTCGATCATTCCTTGGGCAGGAATCGCTATTTGTGACCTTGGTCCCCCTCGGGAGATAGTTTGAGATACCTAAATTTAATTATTTAAAAACAAATTAATTTTTTATATTTAACTCACCCTAAGAAAACGACCCGTGCGTTTTCTTTAAGGTCCAAATAGTAACGACGATTATCTTTAATCATCATTTCAGATTTAAGTTTCCCGTCTTCAGGAAGGTTTTCAGGATTCCGAGAACCTGGAAAAAAAGGAACTAAATTTTAAATTATCTTCCACTAAAATTTCAAATTATATTTTGACAAAATGCAGAAAAATACTTTTTTTTTAAATCAAGAAATTTACCTAAGGAAGCATAAAAATCACTAAAGGTTGAGAGATAATCTCTCATTTCGGCAGCCGTTGAAAGAGCCAAAAATATTTGGCTTCGACGTCCATCGGAGGAAATCTGAAAAAGTTTGTTTAAAAAATAAAATTTCAACGGTTTTTTGTAACTTACTTCAGCGACTTTAATAAAACGTCCTCTTCTATTTTGTTTTACGTCCAAATAGAATCTTTTTGATTCAATTTGTATCATTTTAGTCGCTAACTCCGTCTCGCTGATGGGTGCCCCCAGTTGGTGGACTGAAAATAAAAAAATTATTTTATTAAATTAACAATAAGTCAAAATGGAATCTTTCCCTGAACATCAAAAAACTAAATTTTCAGTCGATTTTCCCAAATTTTGGGACAAAAATTTGTCATTTTTCCCAATCAAACAGCCCCAACAGAGTGAGCGTTTTCGCCAAAATTGTTATATTTTAGACAGAACATTGGCGATTTTAGGAAAATTTCCGTGATTCTATTTTTATTTTGTTAAAAAATGATTTTTGGCTTCTCCTTCTCACTTCAAAAGCTTAAAAACACAAGGTTTCTACGGTCTTAAAAGGCCATAAACGCCACAGGAGTTTTGGGCAAGTTCCCTCACGTTTTACCATCGAAAACCAAACAATTTTTCTCAATTTTTTGGCTTTTTTCTTCGAGTAGTAAGTTTAAAACTTGAATTTGAAGCTAAAAAATGGGCCACGCTGTAGTCCTTGTAATTCTAGCTTTTTCAAAAACTTTTGGGTTTTTGAAGCAAAAATTTCCAAAATTTATAAAAATTAAGTAATTTTGAAAAATTTTGACACAGAGAAATAATTGTTAATTATATTAATTACTAAAAATTCACACGATAAACATTTTTTTATTTTTGGAAATTCGTAATTTCTGGAAATATCTGGTAAATTTCGTTTGAGAAAGCAAATACAATTTCGTAAACGTAATAAAAATAATTAGGTAATTGTAATTAATTGTAAATAATTGTAATTTAATGTTTCCAAAAATTCAAAATTTATACACCGATGAATTTCTGAGAAAATAAGAATATGAATGTACTCATCATGGATCATGAAATGAATGTGTGAATCTCTACAGATGGTAAATTTCTTTTCCAGAAAGATTAGGGTTTTAGGCAAAATTTGGGGGATTTTAAGGCCTACAATGGCCACTTGAATTTCCCAAAAGAAGAGCTATCAAAAACACTTCGTGTAAAAAACCCTTCTACAACAGCCAGAAGTTATGATATCAACTTTCCTGCCCTCCGATTCTGTCGAGAAAGAGGAGAGTTGAAGAACCCGTACTCCCGTTTTCAAAGCTCCACTTGGCGGCGAAATGTTGATGTCATAACTTTTTCTGGTTGCTATAGAAGGGTTTTTGCGAGGCCCCCGCCTGTTTTTCACACGGAATGCTTTTGATATCGATATCACATCTTTTTGTAGTTTAAATTATTAACTATTGAAAAGGCTTTTATAGGTCATATTATATAGACCTATTATAAATAAGAGTGCAAAATTTCAAGTTTAGTCCTCCAGGCTAGGGACCCTTGAATGCGGTAAAACCCTAAATTTTTTTGGGGCGTGGGGTGTCAGATAATGGGTAAAATCCTTCAAAAGGAATTGGCGAAAGTAAATTTCAAGTCGATTGGTCCAGTCGCCCAGGCTGTCAACCCGTCAAGGTGGGAAAATTACCCTAAAATTTCAGTTTTTTATTCCTAACTTTTTTTTGAGTTGAGATAATGGGTTAAAATGGGTTAAAATGGGTTAAAATCTTTCAAAAGACACTGGCTCAAATCGAAAGGAAGCTCTGTGCAAAATTTGAAGTCAATCGGTGCACTAGGAGATGCTGTAGCCCTGGCTAACTGAACGGGAAGAAGAAGGAACACGCTGAAGGCGAAAAACCGGGTTTTTGAAGTACTACATCTCGGCACCCTGCACACCGATAGACTTGAAATTTTTAGAATTTACTCATATTGAATCAAGGAAGACCTGTATGAAATTTGAAATCGATCGGTATACAGGGTGCTGAGATCCAGATACCCGAAAAACGCCAGTAAACTCATACTTTTTGCTCTTTCGGTCGGGATTTGCTTGGCGGGGCTGATACTGAATTCACGATCATCATTTCATTCGGGTAATTAATGCATTCATCATTTGTGGGTAGCACAATATGATCAATAATATTGTCAGAGTTCTATTTCTATCAATTCTAAATTAGTGGTGATGAAACATCCCACGGTGACCCGCGACGAACACGAACACGAACACAGCGATGAAACAACAAGATACATATTTACACTCTCTCAACATACAAACACAGAACAGCAGGCACGTCTCGATCTCCCATCGACGGCGCCAGCAATTCTCCCCAAACTCGTCAGCAGTTCCACACCCGCTGGTGGAACTTCAACCTCGGAACGAACTTCTCGACATCTGCGACACTCACGTCACAGCTCGACAGTTCACGTTCCAGCATCCGCACACGCATCTTCGACACACAGCAGTCAGCACCTCAGTCCTTCACCCTTCTTTTCTCCGTGGGGGGGGGGGGGATGTACCACAACATATGATCAAAAATATCATCAGGGTCAAATACACAACACATCTCTTTCTATCAATTCTAAATTAGTGGTGATGAATCATCCGACAGATTCATATGAAATGTAAGTGCTTAAGTCTACAGACGGTAGTTTTTTTAACTTCCTTAAAGAAGTTATTGTGATACTCTCCACGTCGGGTTTTTGGGGAAGGGTCTTCCAGACCCCGGAGGATCAAATCTTGATCTTAACCGATCTCAACTTTGTCTGTGAGCGTCGTGGTGGCCGCGCGTGTTAAGGCGTTAATCCCAAACAATGCGATACGGCGTTCATCTATGGGGTCCAGGGTTCAAAGCGGGCGGCCCCCAAATTGAACCTAAGGAACCTAAATGGATTTTTCTGATGGAAAACACCACTGACGCGAGGGGGATTTATAATCCTTTATAAACCCTAAGAGTTTATAACTCTTAAGTTTGAAAACCCTCTTACAAATTGTTAACTACAAATTACGACCCATGGCTAATAGCTAACGCTAAGGCCAATAAAGGGGAAAAAAAAGAAAAGAAGAAAACAAAAAAAAACTTTGTCTGTGGTGCCGGCCGGCCGTCCGGAAAATTTTTTTCCGGAACACTTCACAGCCACTGTTTTCTACCGATTTTCACCAAATTTTCTTTAGTCGGTGTACAAGAAACTAACGAGGGCGATTTTTGAATTTCGAAAAAATGGCGGAGATATGTCTGTTTGAAATTTTAAAAAATTCGCTGCGGCCGAACGGTTGGTCCGATTTTCACCAATTACTCCTTATATTTTTTAAGAATTTTTGGTGTAAAAAAAATTGCATTTTTTACATTAATTATCATTGTGTTAGGGAGAAATTTCACTCTTCCACCTACTACGAGAGGGACCTCCCTTGGGCAAAAATCCCATTATTTCTACCTTGATACTTAAAAAAATTTTCGGAAAGAAAAGCACAAATTTAAAATTTAAAAAATAAAACTTAGAAAATTTTTGAAAAAAAAAAAAATACTCGTAAAATTCATCGAAAAAAAAAACTCGGAAAATTTTTCGACAAAAAAAAACTTCCCCCTCCGTTATACTTCCCCTCCCTTATACCTCCCCCTCCTATATTGTTACTTCTCTTTAAGGAAGTTTTCGTTGGAAGCTCTTCAAACTAGTACTTTTAATCAACAGCATTTTAAAAAAAATTCTTTTCCAGAAGCATTGAGGTTTTAGGTAAAATTTTAGGGATTTTATAGCCTAATATAAAGGCCACTTGAATTTCTCAAAAGAAGATACTGAATTCAGGATCATCATTAGGGTTAATTATTCAATTTTCCGACGAAAAAAAAGCTCCCTTGAGGTCTCATTGTGGTGAAGTTGCGATACTTGTGAGCTCGGTGGGGGTCTAAAGGGTTGTTGATGGGGCAAGGTCGGAATAACTTTCTCCAGATGAAGGTACGTTGAACCCTGGGTGGGAGGGCGCGCGGGTTTTCGAGCCTTTCTAATCAATAGTAGACACCTCCACTCCGGGCCCAGGACAACACTCAGTCTCATATCCTATCCGACAGAAACGAGGTTACCCCGTTCAACCTGACCTACCGACATTCCCTTCCACGAAAACAACACATTCCAACCCCCCAATAACAGAATCAACAAAATACCTATTTATTCAACTACCCTCATGGATGAACTTTTTATCAATCAGGAAGAACGCGCAAATATTCCACAATAAAAATTATTTAAAAAAAAGGTTTTTATAGAAAAATTATTAGGACTATAAACCTATAAATGACAAAATTTCTAAGGAGAAAAAGGTGGAAAAAAAATATGCAGTCAGTGTTGCCAGATCGGGGGTTTTCCCCCTAAATTTGGGGGGTTTTTTAGGGGGAGAAGTAGTCGTTAAAATTTAGTTTTTTTTTTGTTCTTGTTTACTGTCTTATGGTTATTAATTTGTTTATTACCTTGCAAAGTCTATTTAAAACCTTTATTAATAAAAGAAAACCTATTGCAATAATTTTTCTTCACATTATACTTACTAAAAAAAATTTAGGGGGAATAGTTGGAAATCTGGGGGGGAAATAAAACCCTTTTAGGAAAAACCAACGTCTGGCAACACTGTATGCAGTCTCTGCATACACATGAAGAAGAAAAAATGGTTTGTAGGTTGAAAAAAAAATTCTAAAATTTAAAAACTGGCCAAAACCACCTGGTAGAGAAGCGTGAAGATAAAAAGATCTTTTCCATCATTTAAAATAATGAATAGATAGTATTCTTTGGGTTATTTTACGCTAGAATTGATGGTTTCTAGGTGAAAAAATTTAGATTCTTGAGGTTGAGAGAATAAAAAAAAATTGATAAAAATAACGCAAAATGGATTTAAGAGTTCACCCTGACCTGGATCGGAGGACTCGGGGGTAAAAGAAGGCGGATACATTTTAATTGAATTAGAATTTTTCTTTTGTTCCTTTGACCGGCCGCGTCTTCGGGCCCCCCCATCCGGGTCCGGCCACTACCGCAACCGAATCCGCACTCACGAAATTTCAAGTCGCCCCCCGCCTCCGCCCACCGCCCTCGGTGCCTTCGAGCATCTATCGCCGCCTCCCGGCACAAGCGTACGACCCCCGCGAATCGATTCCTCCAAATCGATTTTTAAATTAAAAATTAACAAATTATAATAAATTTTTTTTTCATTACCTCCTCCAGCCATTCCATCTTCCATCCCGGCGTTCGGAACTCCAGAAGACTCAGCCATCGTTTCCTTTTTTTGTTGCACGACACTAGGCTTTCAGTTATGGCATTATTTACACTATAAACTATGATAATTTTTTCTTTCTCTTTTATTAACCACGTATAGACACTAAATTGTTGATCTTCATCACTTCATGTACGTCCACAGCACAACCAACCTGAAAAAAAAATTGACTGTTTAAAAGTATGAAATTTATGATATTCCTTCAATAGGTGGAATGGAAAAAAAGGTATTAAGTACGCTGTGACGTCAAAGAAGCCAGCTGTTCTCATAATTTACATTTCAAGTGGCCTTGTAACTACAGCAGCTGATATTGGAAGGCTATTGACCCCCCCCCCCTTCATTAAACCATTTATGACGTCAATGCGTATTCCAATGAGTTCTGACAGGACTTTCTGGGTTTTGCAACAAAAACTTTGGGAGAGTCAAAAGGTAGAGGGAGAAAATGGGGTACGTTGTGACGTCAACAAATCAGCTGTTCAAACATAGAGCGGCCTTAAGTACGCTGTGACGTAACGCAAGCCACTTGTACTCAAAATTAACAAGTACCTATCCCAAGCGGCATAAGTAGTAACTACAAATTACACTACGCTGTGCTGTCAAAGGTATCTTCTACCAGAACTTCAAGCGGCGTAACTAGAGTGACAACTGTGCTGTTGGTCTCACTGATTGCAATGACGTCACTACTCAAACCGCTCCAAAAGGCAAAACCTGGGTGTTTTAAAAAATATGCTCAAGCTGGCAACTTTCAGAAGACAAAATATTATGGAAAATAGGGTAGAGGACGTAGTGACGTCAATGATATCTGCCATGAAAACTTCAAGCGGCCTTATTTGTAACTAGGGCGACAACTCGCTATTGGTACAACCTTCGTTCACACGATGACGTCAATACGTACTCCCTTATCACGGTTATCAAGACGCCAAACAGACAAAATAAAGCGTAATATGTCCCAAAAAACACAATTACGTGTTTTAGGATTGAAAAACCAAATTTAGGGAGTTCACGAATCTAAAATGAGGATTTTTGTACCATTCCCAAAATTGAGGCCAAATACTACGATAAAATTGTCTAAAAATAAAAAATTTAAAGTTATTTTACTCAAAATTAACCCCCTTTTTTTCCGTCTCTAAAAAGAAATTTTATTTATAGAAGTTTTGATATAATCGATAAATGATAAGGAGTGATAAGAATTATGATAAGACTGATAACATTTTTATTGATATGACAATAATTTCCTCTATAACTTTAATTTTTAAAGTTATCTGGGTCAAAAAAAGAACATATTATGTGAGAATACAAGCGGTTATATTATTGATTAAATTTTGAAGGTCTTTTCATATAAAGTCTTTATTATTCCCAATTAAAAATTGGCCACTAAAAAGTGAAAAAATAAAAATGAGAAGATCAAAAAGTTGACAATTCCATATTGTAAACAAGGTCAGGGTTTTAAAAATAAAATAATTTTTTGGAAGATAAAATATGAAGATTTGATTTTTTTTGGATAGATGAATTGGAATTTTGAAATGGAGAATTGTGATGAGAATGAGGGGAAAAGGAAAATTTGAGTTTTTGAGAAGAAAAATCGGAAAGAACGCCATCTTGGAAGTTTGAAGGATTATCAGAGGTCTTGTTTGAAAAAGTTATATTTTTGATTAGATGGGGTTTTTTAGTTTAGAAAATGATTTTGGGTTGATTTTAGGATTAAAATGGGTTAAAATTATGATAAAATGAACTTACGATTCTCCGAGATATCACGATAGGTCGGACATGTTACTCCGGATTTTGGGGGTTTTTCTTTCGGAGTTTTCGCCCCGTACTTTTCTTTACGGTCGTCGAAAATTCGTCGGGCGTCGGAGGTCGGAGAGGGCCGAGAAAAGGTCGTAGACCGAACGGTGAACGCCGTCGAAAACTAAAGGGAAAAAGAAAAACGGGAGGCGAGCCACGATTGGTAAAATGTTGGCGGAGTTCACGACTCACATCTCGGTTGATAGGAGCGTGACCATGTCCGTCCCCTAGGGCAGGCAGTGGCAACTGGCAACTGGAAAGTTGAAACTCGAACTGGATAAAACGTTTTTCGCCCCCCACCACTTCTACAATCCACACCCGGGAAAAAACCGCACTTTATCCTCAAATAATTTAATTTATCATCAGATTTGAGTGGCAGTGGGTTGTAGAAATTGAGATTTTATTTTAAAATGTTCTACATTTTCCCCCTTTTTAACTTTATCCTCAAAGAAGTTATTGTGACACCCTCCGCGTACGATATCTGGAACTGGAAAAGGGTCTTCCCCGTCCGTTATACTTCCACTCTTTTAGCCTTCCCCTCCGTTATACTTCCTCTCTTTTAGCCTTCCCCTCCGTTATACTTCCTCTCTTTAATCCTTCACCCTCCTTTAAACTTCCCCTCCGTCATACTTCCCTTCTTTAAAACTTCCCCCTCCGTCATATTTCCCCTCTTTAATACATACTTCCCCTCTTAAACCTTCCGTTATACTTCACCTCTTTAATACTCCCCCCTTTATACTTCTCCTCTTTAACCCTTCCCCCTCTTATATACTTCCCCCTAATTTATACTTCCCCTAATTTATACTTCCCCTCTTGTATACCTCCCCCTCCGTTATACTTCCCCTCTTTAATACCTCCCCCTCCTGTATACTTCCCTCTAAGTTATACTTCCCCTCTTTAATACCTCCCCCTCCGTTATACTTCCCCTCTTTAATACCTCCCCTCCGTTATACTTCCCCTCTTTAATACCTCCCCTCCTGTATACTTCCCTCTAAGTTATACTTCCCCTCTTTAATACCTCCACCTCCGTTATACTTCCCTCTTTAATACCTCCCCCTCCGTTATACTTCCCCTCTTTAATACCTCTCCCTCCGTTATACTTCCCCTCTTTAATACCTCCCCCTCTGTTATACTTCCCCTCTTTAATACCTCCCCCTCCGTTATACTTCCCCTCTTTAATACCTCCCCCTCCGTTATACTTCCCCCTCCGTTATACTTCTCCTCTTTAATTTTTGAATTAAAAAAAGGAAGTATAACGGAGGAAATAAAAACGAACGGAATAAAAAGAAACGATGATCCAGAAAGTGAGAGAAGAATCTCCCCCTCCTTTATACTTCCCTTGATATACTTCCCCTCCTGTATACTTCCCTCTAGGTTATACTTCCCCTCTTTAATACCTCCCCCTCCGTTATACATCCCCTCTTTAATACTTCCCCCTCATTTATACTTCCAATCTTTAAGCCTTCCACCTCCGTTATACTTCCTCTCTTTAAGCCTTCCCCCTCTGTTATACTTCCCCTCCTTTATACTTCCACTCTTTAAGCCTTCCCCTCCGTTATACTTCCACTCTTTAAGCCTTCCCCCTCCGTTATACTTCCCCTCTCTTTAATCTTGGTGAAAATAGGTCGAAAATTGTGACGGACGGCCGGCACCACTGACAACCTTATCGGTTGATCTACCCGTCAATATGGTAAAAAGTGCCTCAAATATTCAGTTTTTAGGGGCCTGACTAAATTTTAAATTATTATGCTCTGTGCAAAATTTCAGCAGATACTTCTCATTAGATTTTTTTCTCGAGTGTGACGTTTAGCCATGGAAAACTTGCGCGGGTTCTCTCCCTACGTGACCTTGAAAACATCACGATGATCAGCTGTTGCCTGTTCATAATATTTTAAAAAGAATATTCCTTTTCTCTTCCCTACCTACCTATTTATTGTATTTTACAGTTCTATTTATCAAGTTTATTTCATCATTTTGTTATTTTATTATTCTTTAATAAGACTGTAAACTAATACTCACGCTAATCAATGAGACAACATGTAACAGTTATCAGAAGATAACAGTTATAAAAATTTCCCACAAAAATTGAAATTTTTAGGCCTCTGATGAAGGATGTGTGGAAGGACATCTTGGTGATTATTATATTTTTTGTTTTATTTAAATTTCTTTTTGTAGTTACTGTAAGCCTGAGACATATAGGGCTGCGACGAGTTATTATGATGAGAAAAAAGGCAAATATGTGAAACCTGAATGGAAGGATGTTGCCGGACATGATTTAAGCCGTCGGCGAATGTCGCTCCGACAGATTTTTCTCCGGTCCTTCTTCCTGGCTCGTTTTGGAAAGATGTCAGGACGAGTCGTGCGCTGCAGCCGATGATGTGGGGTTTGATTCCGTCGTGGCATAAGGGCGACAGAAGATCGCATGGACTTTCGACAAATAACTGTCGAATCGAGAATATCCTTGGGTCGAAACTTTACTCGCCCATTCTCAAAAAAGGAAACCGCTGCGTCATCATCTGCGATGGCTTCTACGAATGGCAGACGACCAAAAACAATAAACAGCCATATTTCATCTACAGTCCCCAACCTCATGGAGTATTATTCGTTTCCTTACCTTTTTTAAATTTCACTCTAATATTGCAGATTAAAGTCGAAGATGAGAAATGTTGGGATGAAAATTTATGGACTGAAGAAAAAGGCTGGACAGGTCCTAACGTGCTCAAAATGGCCGGAATTTTCAATGAATGGAAATCTCCTACAGTAATTTATGAATATGCACAAATGGTTTTTATATTGTTGTTTTAGGATGAAATTGTATTTAGTTATACAGTAATAACGATGGAATCGAATAAAACTCTGGATTGGCTGCATCATCGTATGCCTGCCATACTTTCTACAGAGGAACAAGTTATGGTCAGTTTTACTTTTTTCAAAGAGAATTATTGTATTACCCACCATTTTTCTGGAGAGGGTCTTTCAGATTCCCCAAAAATTGTTTCCTTGTTAAAAGAAAAAAAAAGGGAAAAAAAGTACTCCACATACCTTTTAACTTCCTTTAAGAAGTTATTGTGATACCTTTACATTGGGTTTTTGGGGAAGGGTCTTCCAGACCCCGAAGAGTCAAATTGAATATTGATCAACCACCGATCTCAACTTTGTCTGTGGTGCCGGCTGGCCGTCCATCCGCAGCATTTAAGTCGGTCTTCCCTTCTTTAATACTTCCTCCTCCTGTATACTTCCCCTCTTTAATACCTCCTCAGTTATACTTCCTCTCTTTAATACTTCCCCCTCCGTTATACTTCCACTCTTTAATACTTCCTCCTCCGTTATGCTTCCCCTCCTGTATACTTTCCTCTAAGTTATACTTCCTCTCTTTAATACCTCCTCCGTTATACTTCCCCTCTTTAATACCCCCTCCGTTATACTTCCACTCTTTAATACTTCCTCCTCCGTTATACTTCCCTCTACGTTATACTTCCCCTCTTTAATCCTTCTCACTCTGTTATACTTCCTCTCTTTAATACTTCCCCCTCCGTTATACTTTTACTCTTTAAGCCTTCCTCCTCGGTATACTTCCCCTCTTTAATCCTCCTCTTCCGGACGGCCGGCACCACAGACAACTTTATAGGTTTATAGGATCTCAACTTTGTCTGTGGTGCCGGCTGGCCGTCCATCTGCAGCATTATGTCAGTCTTCTCTTCTTTAATACTTCCCCCTCCTTTATACTTCCCCTCATTAATACCTCCTCCTCCGTTATACTTCCCCCTCTGTTATACTTCCCTTCTTTAATACGTCCTCCTCCTTTATACTTCCCCCTAAGTTATACTTCCCCTCTTTAATACCTTCTCTGTTATACTTCCTCTCTTTAATACTTACCCTCCGTTATACTTCCACTCTTTAATACTTCCTCCTCCGTTATACTTCCCTCTACGTTATACTTCCCCTCTTTAATCCTTCTCACTCTGTTATACTTCCCCATCCGTTATACTTCCACTCTTTAAGCCTTCCTCCTCGGTATACTTCCCCTCTTTAATTTTGGTGAAAACAGGTCGAAAATTGCGACGGACGGCCGGCACCACAGACAACTTTATAGATTTATAGGAACTCAACTTTGTCTGTGGTGCCGGCTGGCCGTCCATCCGCAGCATTATGTCGGTCTTCTCCTCTTTAATACCTCCTCCTCCGTTATACTTCCTCTCTTTAATACCTCCTCCGTTATACTTCCCCTCTTTAATACCTCCTCCGTTATACTTCCTCTCTTTTATACTTCCCCCTCCGTTATACTTCCTCCTCCGTTATACTTCCCCTCCTGTATACTTCCCCTCTTTAATCCTTCCCACTCCGTTATACTTTCCTCTAAGCCCCTCCATCACACTTCCCCTCTTTAATCTTTCCCACACTGTTATACTTCCTCTCGTTAATACTTCCACTCTTTAAGCCTTCCCCCTCCGTTATACTTCCCCTCTTTAAGCCTTCCACCTCCTTTATCCTTCCCCTCTTTAATTTTGGTGAAAACAGTTTGCAAATTGCGACGGACGGCCGGCACCACAGACAACTTTATAGGTTTATAGGATCTCAATTTTGTCTGTGGTGCCGGCTGGCCGTCCATCCGCAGCATTATGTCGGTCTTCTCTTCTTTAATACTTCCCCCTCTTTAATACCTCCTCCTCCGTTATACTTCCCCTCTTTAATACCTCCTCCTCCGTTATACTTCCCCCTCCGTTATACTTCCATTCTTTAATACTTCCTCCTCCGTTATACTTTCCTCTAAGCCCCTCCATCATACTTCCCCTCTTTAATCTTTCCCACACTGTTACGATTTCCTCTCTTTGATACTTCCACTCTTTAAGCCTTCCCCCTCCGTTGTACTTCCCCTCTTTAAGCCTTCCACCTCCTTTATACTTCCCCTCTTTAATTTTGGTGAAAACAGGTCGAAAATTGCGACGGACGGCCGGCACCACAGACAAATTTATAGGTTTATAGGATCTCAACTTTGTCAGTAGTGCCGGCTGGCCGTCCATCCGCAGTATTAAGTCGGTCTTCCCTTCTTTAATACTTCCCCCTCCTATATTTTTACTTCTCTTTAAAGAAGTTTTCGTTGGAAGCTCTTTAAACTAGTACTTTTTTGTTTGTTTTAGGGGTGGTTGGATGTTGAAGGTACGAGCGTTCAAGATGCAATTGATCTTTTATCTCCAGTTGAAAAAATCAGTCATCATCCTGTCTCCTCATTGGTTAACAATGCCAGAAATAAAGATCCTTCCTGTAACAAACCTTGTGAAATCAAGTACGTTTCAATATCAATCAAAGCTTGTTTTTAATTTTTCTTCTGTTTAGAGCTCCTAATAAAAGTAGTAAATTTATGCAAGCTTGGCTGAATAAGGGGAGAAAAGAAGAAAATGAAGTGTCTGCAAAAAGAGTGAAACTTGAATAATGTAATTTGTTAAATAAATTGTCATATGTTGTTAGAATAAATTTAGAAATGTTGCCAATTTTAACGGTTTCCGATTTGAAAGAGGTCGCTCGACGTGAAAGGTATAAGACGATCGAGTTGGAAAGACGATGTCGCCTTTTCGATGCGAAACGTCGTCAAATTGGGATCGACTCGGATGCTCTTAGGCATCAGATTGAAGAAAAGAAGGAGCGCGAAAAAGCTGAGAAACTTGATGAGTTGAAGTTCCTTCAGAAGCAAAAGTTGGATAATGTCGTTTTTGACCAGTTGAAAAAGAAAGAGGAAGAACAAAGGAAAAGGGTTGAACGTCAGATTAACGAGTATCGACAAAAACATCAAAGATATGAAGATAGACGTGAATTTGATTTAAATGATCCAAACAGGTTAATTTTTCCTAACCATAAAAGGCGCCCTATAACTGTTAAAAAAGGGTGTTTCTTAGCCCAAAAAACGCCCTAAAACTGTTAAAAAGGGTGTTTCTTGGCCCGAAAAACGCCTAAATGGCCTAAACCGGTTAAAAAGGGTGTTTCTTAGTCCAAAAAACGCCCTTAAACTGTTAAAAAGGGGTGTTTCTTAGCCCAAATAACGCCCTAAAACAGTCAAAAAGGGTGTTTCTTGGCCCGAAAAACGCCTAAATGTCCTAAAACTGTTAAAAAGGGTGATTCTTAGCCCCAAAACTGTAAAAAAGGATGTTTCTTAACGCCTTAGAATTTAGTAAAAAGGGTGTTTCTTGGCCAAAAAACGCCTAAATCTGTTAAAAAGGGTGTTTCTTAGCAAAAAAAAAACTCCTTAGAATTTGGTAAAAAGGATGTTTGTTAGCAAAAAAAAAGCCTAAGAATTTTGTAAAAAGGATGTTTCTTGGCCCAAAAACTTTAAAAAAGGGTGTTTCTTAGAGAAAAAAAACGCCTTCGAATTTGGTAAAAAGGGTGTTTCTTGGCCCGAAAAAGGCCTTAGAATTTGGTAAAAAGGGTGTTTCTTGCCCCAAAAACTGTAAAAAAGGGTGTTCCTTAGAGAAAAAAAAACGCCTTAGAATTTGGTAAAAAGGGTGTTTTTTGGCCCGAAAAAGGCCTTAGAATTCGGTAAAAAGGGTGTTTCTTGCCCCAAAAACTGTAAAAAAGGGTGTTTCTTAGAAAAAAAAGCCTTCGAATTTGGTAAAAAGGGTGTTTCTTGGCCCGAAAAAGGCCTTAGAATTCGGTAAAAAGGGTGTTTCTTGGCCTAAAAAACGCCAAAATGGCCTAAAACGGTTAAAAAGGGTGTTTCTTAGTCCAAAAAACGCCCTTAAACTGTTAAAAAGGGGTGTTTCTTAGCCCAAATAACGCCCTAAACAGTCAAAAAGGGTGTTTCTTGGCCCGAAAAACGCCTAAATGTCCTAAAACTGTTAAAAAGGGTGATTCTTAGCCCCAAAACTGTAAAAAAGGGTGTTTCTTAACGCCTTAGAATTTAGTAAAAAGGGTGTTTCTTGGCCCAAAAAACGCCTAAATCTGTTAAAAAGGGTGTTTCTTAGCAAAAAAAAAAAAAAAAAAACGCCTTAGAATTTGGTAAAAAGGGTGTTTGTTAGCAAAAAAAAAAAGCCTAAGAATTTTGTAAAAAGGATGTTTCTTGGCCCAAAAACTGTAAAAAAGGGTGTTTCTTAGAAAAAAAAAACGCCTTAGAATTTGGTAAAAAGGGTGTTTCTTGGCCCGAAAAAGGCCTTAGAATTCGGTAAAAAGGGTGTTTCTTGCCCCAAAAACTGTAAAAAAGGGTGTTCCTTAGAGAAAAAAAAACGCCTTAGAATTTGGTAAAAAGGGTGTTTTTTGGCCCGAAAAAGGCCTTAGAATTCGGTAAAAAGGGTGTTTCTTGCCCCAAAAACTGTAAAAAAGGGTGTTTCTTAGAAAAAAAAGCCTTCGAATTTGGTAAAAAGGGTGTTTTTTGGCCCGAAAAACGCCTTAGAATTTGGTAAAAAGGGTGTTTCTTGGCCTGAAAAACGCCTTAGAATTTGGTAAAGAGGGTGTTTCATGGTCCAAAACTGTTTAAAAAAAAAGGTGTTTCTTAGCCCAAAAAACGCCTAAATTGCCGCCCTAAACGCCCAAATCCATTTTAAAATGAGTTTTAAAGGGTGTTTCTTGGCCAAGAAACTAGGGAAACTCTTCTAAACCTTGTAAAAAAGGTTTCCGATACATAAAAGAATGAGGAAAAATACCATAAAACTGACAAAATGGTGGCTTTTTGGCTGAGAAACTCCTGTTGATCATGTAAAAAGGCATTTTCTCACCGAAAAGAAAAAAAAGTGGAAACACAGTTTATTTGTGCTTATCAATTTTTCAAAATGAAAATTTTTTTAGGCTGAAGAAAGAAATTTTTGAGCCTGACCCTAACGATGAACGTTTTGGAATATCTTCGATGCAAAGATTCGAAGGCACCGACGACTTGGAGACAAACGAGATTCGTAAGAAAATCGTCAAAGACCAACAACAAAGTTGGCTTCTGCAGCAAATGCTCGAGAAAGAGAAAGCGAAAAAAGACGTTAAATTAGCCGACGAGATTTACGAAGAAGCAAATGAGTCAAGGAACCAAAGGTATTTGGCTATGAAGAAAATTGAGGAAGAATGTAAGAAGAAACTGGAGATAGCAACTAAGGAATATAATAGGGCTTTGGCTGTCAAAAAAGTGAGGGCGAAAATCGAAGAGATGAGAGTCGACATGGAGGATGAGTACACCCACAAAATAAATCAGATAACCAGCGATTTTTTGAGCGAAACCAAAGACCCGACGAGTTCTCTCAGTCCAGGCAGAACGCAGACCACGATGTTCAAGGGAATGTCAGAGGAAAAACTTAAAGAAATCAGAAGGGCCCAAATGGAACAGATTGAAGAGAAAAAAGCCAGGAAAAGGCTTGAAGAATTAGAAGAACGTTACTACGAAACTTACCAAGCGAACGTTCAAAAGTCGCTGAAAATCGCTGACGCTATCCGCAATCAAAACCTTAATCAAAACGGCGAAGAGCTCAGAAATGAAAACAAAAAACTCATGGACGAGCATAAAGCGAAACTCAACTATTTAAACAAAGTCGTCTACACAAATCGCCCAACTCAAGAATATTTCAGCCAATTTAACAGCTCCACACGTTAAAATTTTTTAATTATATTTATTTAAAACTTAACAAAATTTTAGTCGCTATCACTATCAGTCTCGACGAGTTTATTCCGAAGTCGGTCGGACATCCAATGCTTATTTTCGAAATATTCGCTAAAATCAGGTACATCCTCAATTATCACATTTTCTTTTTCATATTCTTTATTGAATTCTTGATTTTTTAATGTCTCCACCATTTTATCTAGAAAAAAGAATAGAATATTAATAATTTTTTGAGATTTCTTACTTTGGGATGGTTTGAGAGAGAAGTCGGAAATGTCGCTTTTATCCAAACTTTGAATGATGATGACGAATTTTGAAAACATTTCGAATCTATTCTGTATACGGTTGGAGACGTAAGGATCGTATTCGATGAAAAAATGCAAGATGTACAACCCTTGAATGATGATTTCTTTCAGATTCGGCAAATTACGAGATTGGTCGAATTCGTCTTTTTGTTCGTCATCATCTTTTTTTACTGAAAATTTATGTTAAAAATC
This sequence comes from Orius insidiosus, assembly GCA_014119065.1. Lineage (NCBI taxonomy): Eukaryota > Metazoa > Arthropoda > Insecta > Hemiptera > Anthocoridae > Orius > Orius insidiosus. The sequence goes on from JACGAQ010000104.1 coordinate 241,912, forward strand.
AAAATTCTGAGTGTGAAAGTCAAAGTTGGGCATGTTGAAGATAAATTCTTGTATTCATATTCATAAATATTTATAATCTTACGAATACACATGGATATAAAGTTGACTTCGGTTGTAGTGAAAGTCCGGAAAATTCACGTTTTTTTCTTTCTCAATTCATATCAAAATTGAGATAAGGTCCATGGTCAATTTTACGGTATCAGAAGTGGGATAACCAATATCAGAGGTTGGATAACTGACATCAAATCGGAACCTTAGAGGTGGATTAATCGACATCATAAATGGGAAAACCAACATCAGAAGTGGGATAAATGACATCGGAAATGGGATAATCGCGATCAAAAGTGGGATAACCGATATCAGAAATGAAAAAACCGACAACAGAAGTGGGATAATCGACATCAGAAATGGGATAACCGATATCAGAAATGGGAGAACCGACATCAAAAGTGGGATAATTGACATCAGAAGTAGGATATCCGATAACAGAAGTGGGATGGTAGACATCAGAAGTGGGATAACCAATATTAGAAGTGGGATAATCGACATCATAAAAGAGGAAACCGACGTCGTAAAAGGGGAAACCGACATCGTAAAAGGGGAAACCGACATCATAAAGGGGGAAGCCGACATCGGAAGTGGGATAATCGAAGCCAGAAGTGGATAACTGATATCAGAAGTGGGATAACCGACATCAGAAGTGTGATAATTGACATCAGAAATAGGAAAACCGACATCAGAAGTGTGATAATTGACATCAGAAGTGGGATAGCTGATATCAGAAGTGGGATAATCGACATCATTAATGAGGAAACCGACATCATAAATGAGGAAACCGACATCAGAAGTGTGATAATCGACATCAGAAATGGGATGGCCGATAACAAAAGTGGGATAAACATCAGAAGAGGAATAGCCGACAACAGAAGTGTGATAATAGACATCAGAAGTGGGATAACCAATATCAGAAGTGGGATAATCGACATCATAAATGAGGAAACCGACATCATAAATGAGGAAATCGACATCATAAATGAGGAAATCGACATCAGAAGTGGGATAATCGACATCAGAAATAGGATGGCCGATAACAAAAGTGGGATAAACATCAGAAGAGGAATAGCCGATAACAGAAGTGTGATAATAGACATCAGAAGTGGGATAACCGATATCAGAAGTGGGATAATCGACATCATAAGTGAGGAAACCGACATCAGAAGTGGGATAACGACTTCAGAAATTGGAAAACTGACATCAGAAAACCGACACCAGAAGTGGGATGATCGACATCATAAATAAATGGGAAAACCGACATCAGAAGTGTGATAATCGACATCAGAAGTGGGATACCCGATAACAGAAGTGGGATGGTAGACATCAGAAGTGGGATAACCAATATTAGAAGTGGGATAATCGACATCATAAAAGGGGGAACCGACGTCGTAAAAGGGGAAACCGACATCGTAAAAGGGGAAACTGACATCATAAAGGGGAAGCCGACATTGGAAGTGGGATAATCGAAGCCAGAAGTGGATAACTGATATCAGAAGTGGGATAACCGACATCAGAAGTGTGATAATTGACATCAGAAATAGGAAAACCGACATCAGAAGTGTGATAATTGACATCAGAAGTGGGATAATCGTCAAAAGTTGAATAACGACTTCAGAAATTGGAAAACTGACATCAGAAGTGGGATAAACAATATCAGATATTAGAAAACCGAAATCAGAAGTGGGATAACAGATATCTGTTCATATTCACGCTTGCATTCTTATTTATGAATATGAATACGCCCAACTCTGCGGAAAACTTACGCAAAACGAAAGCTTGGTATGAAGTGATGACTTCGAATGCGGTGTGGAGGACAGTGTTGACGATTGCGGTCAAACATTCGCATCGTCGCTGACCGTAGGAATTCTGTCGACACCAAGTCCGCCCTATGTTGTCTTCATGGCAAATATAATAGACCCACGACATGAAATATCCTGCGGTCGTATTAATAACCTTTCGCTTAACGAAGAGTCCATAATCAAACATAAAACTTCCGTCAGGCAAGCGCCTCTAACCCATGCCTGATCGCGAACACTAAAAGTCCTAGGATCTAAAAACACATTTTTTTTTATAACTTACAGTACAAAAAGCACAAGTTTTGGCCCAGCCAAAACATATGAAATCTATACCTGCATTATGACACAACATTATGGCAAATCCTTCCAACTCAATAGCCTGGGCTATAAAACGGTTGACATAATAAAGTACTAAAGGTGACGGGCGAGTATACACTACTTCTCTTAAAACTGTCACTATTTTATTCAAACTAGAAAAAAATATATAATAAATAACTAGAAAAAAAGAAATAAATAAATAAAATTTTAAACAAAAAACGTACTGAGGTCTGCATTCTCTCCCTCGGTTCAATAAAATGGCTTCCAACATAAAAACGATCGACATCATCAAAGCATTTAATTTTGGCACAAATCTCTGTAATAAAAAAAAATTAAATTTTGGTTTATTTATCTTGATTTTACTAGGACTCCTCCATCTTTGCAGATTTCGCAGATGAGTTCGAGAAATGCGGCGTTTTTGAGTTTTTTCGTCCAAATTTCGACTGCGTCGGAGACGTATTGATGGTCGGGACGAGGAGTGTTCATTATCTTCAGTCGAACTCGAAAATCGCTGGAAAAATAGAAGGTAGTCAAGTGAATGTAAGTCAGAGAGCCCCACGAAACGGAGTTTTAAGGTGTTTTTCAGACAAAAAACAACTTTTTTGGAGAGAAATCCCAAATTTGGTATTTTTTTCTTGTGATTTGCATTACTTTCAGTTTTTAAGATCAAAAACCCCATGTTTTTCATGGTTTTTAGGCAAAAGAACCGAAATCAACCCTATATTCAGGCTCTTGGTTTTTTTAAGCCCGGGGACCCCAAGTTTACAATATTTTTAATTGTTTTTCTCAGTTTTTGCGTCAAAAAACCTTCTCTTTTCAAATTTTTGGAAATTTTTCTTGGTTTTTTGGGCCCACGATAGTTTCTTAAAATTCTTACTTAAATCTGGGATCGTTTTCATCAGAACTTTTCTTGTTCTTTGATCCCTTTGGAGACTTTTTCTTCTCCGGAGGCTTTTTGACACAACTAACATCCTCGCTGTCGCTCTCATCATAATCATCATCGCTTTCATCGCTGTCATCTTCGTAATCCGATTCTGAGTCAGAATCTTCTTCATCGTCGTCCTCGGCACACGTTTGATCTTTTATAAAATGATCTTCAAGTTTTTGCATCAAATCATGATCGAGTTCGACACCGTCGATTATTTCGTCGGTCGTCGTTTTAAGTCGCACGCGAAATTCAGGCTCATTTAATTTCCACATTGGCTCAGTACTAAAAAAAGTTTAATTAACTTAAAAAAATATTAAACAATTTACTCCTCATTCTCTTCATTTTTTTTCTCGACTTCCACAACCAAATCTTCTGCAGAATCTTTTTCCGAACTGGGGAGCTCCATCAACATTTTTTCACTCGACCTTCAGGAAGTTTAGAAATATCCACATTTTTATCCTCATCTTTTTTCCCGAATATTTCTTCGAGCATTTCGTCACCTTCTAGTGACTAAAAAAAATTAAAAATATAAAGAAATTATTTCTTCCCAACTTACCTCACCCAAAGCTTCAAACTTATGTTTTCTGGGAAAAATAAAAATTTATTAAATAATAGAAAATAAAATAAAAATACTTTGTTTTCAATCTATTCATAATTTGTGCGCATTTCCTTTTTTTATTTTTTCTCCATGCTCCAAGACTTCTTTGACTAAAATATTTTCTTCCTCTTCTTCCTAAAAGAGATTTTTTAAAAATTTAATTTAAAAAAAATTAAAAGGTACCTTTGGCTCCTTGGCTTTTCTTTTGCAACTATAAAAATTCAAAATTATTATTAATATTTTGTTTAAATATTTTGTCACTTACAGTCCTGAAAAGTCGACGTCTTTTGGGATATCTTCTTTTCTGTAATCTTTCACTCGGCTCCGAGTAAGGTCAATGTTAATTAAAATCTTTTTGTACATATTTTTCGTGTACTCGCTCGCTTTTTCGTTAGGCCTAAAATTTATTGTTAAAAATTATAATTTTCTTAAGAAATAAAAAATAAACTTACATGCCAAAATCAATTTTATAATTGTCTCCTTCTAAATGTGATTTCATCGACTCCATCTAAATAATTAAATTAATTCAAAAATTTTATCAGGATAAATAAAATTATACTCACATATTTCTTTTTATCTTCAAGTAACATATTAACGAAAACACTGAAAAAGAAAAGTACTAGTTTAAAGCGCTTCCAACAAAAACTTCCTTAAAGAGGAGAAACAACATAGGAGGGGGAAGTATAACGGAGGAGGAAGTAAAAAGGAGGGGGAAGTATAGCGGAGGAGGAAGTATAATGGAGGGGAAGTTCAAAGAGGGGGAAGTATAAGGATGGGGAAGTACATAAGGAAGGGGAAGAATAATTCAAGCATTCAGCCAAAAAAATTGTTTCCCTGAAAAATTTTCCAAGTTATTTTGAATTTTTTTCGTCAAAAAATTTGCAGTTAATGGGCTTTCTGCCCGAGGGATGCCTCTCTGGCAAACGGTGGAAGTATCAAATTTCTCCCTACTAAAAATCCAAAAAAAAAAAAATTGTTTTTATTATACCAAAAATTTGTAAAAAATAGAAAGAGTATTTGGTGAAAATTTGGTGGAAATCGGACGAACGCAGCCGCAGCGCAGTTTTGTAAAATTTCAAAAGCGCATATCTCCGCTATTTTTTCGAAATTCAAAAATCACCTTGGTTACATTCTTGTTCACCGACTAAGGAAGATTTTGAGAAAATTTGGTGAAAATCGGTTCAAAACTGTGGCCATAAAGTGTTCCGGAAAAAATGCTACGGCCGGACGGCACCACTGACAAAGTTGAGATTGGTAAAGATCAATATTTGACCCTCCGGGGTCTGGAAGACCCTTCTCCCCAAAAACCCGACGTGGAGGGTATCACAATAACTTCATTAAGGAAGTTAAAAATAGTCTGGGTATAAAATATTATTTACCTTTCATCTTTTTTTTCTGTTTCTTTTTTCGGTAATTCTCGTTTTTCCGGGACAGCGAGGAGTTCAGAGTTAAGAGCGAGTTCCTTTTCTTTATTTGCATCGTAAGTTCCATCTTCTATTAATTTTTGTCGACATTTTTCTATTTCTTCAATCTAAAATATTCAAAAAACAATGAAAAGAAAAAAAGTATGGACACCAACTGTTTTAAAAATTGGTAAAGTTCTTTCTGGTGTTTGAAATGGGTCATTTTCGGGAACAAGCCCCAATTCGCGTTTTGCCATCATAACTGCAAACCTGAGCTCACTTTTTTCATATAAAGTCATCCCTCTAAAAATAATTGAAGTTAAAATTTTTTTTTGAATTGTAACTTACTCAATTTTCTCAGTCACTTCGGAGGTGGCTTTTGATATTTTTGGTTCCTAAAAGAAAGAAAAATTATTCATGTTGTTAAGTTTGCTTGATTTTTACCGTGGATGAAGGACTATCGTCATCGGAGTCCATTTGTAATGATCGGTTCAAAAATTCAATTTTTTCAAATTTGTCGATTTTAAGCCTTTCTGGAGGAGGGAGAAAAGTCGGTTTTGGTTCTGGAATGGAGGAACGTGGATCTTGGATGATTGGACGTAATTTTGACATTTTTACTAATGAGTTCATCTTCCTTTTTGCTTTGACAACTCCTCTAAAATAAGAACTTATAAGTTTTACTGAGGGTCTAAAATGTTCACGTTTTTCTCGGTTCTTAACAAAAACAATCCCCCCCCCCCTCTACCCCTTATACTGGGTGTCCGGAAACACTTGGCGCACGTCAGAGAGGGCGTTAAAAAGTGGTTTTATGAAAAAAAGTTAAATTTAAACCTCCCTTAATTTAAATCAAAGAATTTTATGGTGTAGTTTAAAATGCATTTGGATATACAGGGTACCCCCAACTGAACCTAACTTCGTTATTTCATATGAGAACCCCTATTTTTTATTTCAGATTCGTAATCTACGCAAAATTTCAAGTTGATTTGACTGTACATATATGACCGTATTTGACAACTTTAAAAAATGTCAAATTTCAGCATTTTACGCTCTAAAATCCGTTAAAATCGACCTAAGAGACTTTTTTTTTTTTAATTCCACTTCTTTTTGTCTTTCACCAATTCAAGCATATTTGCAGTCTGCATCACGAGATGTCGTCGCAAATGACTTTTTTTTTTTCAAGAATCCAAATTTCTTACTTCTGAAATGAAAATTAGCGATTTTTTAACGGAATTTTTGTGCTGTAGCTTTTCCGAACTTTATGTTCCAAAAGAAAAATTCCTGTAAAAAACCGCTAATTTACAGTTAGCGACGACATCTTGTGATGCAAAATTCGAATCGACCCTCCGGGGTCTGGAAGACCCTTCCCCAAAAACCCGAAGTCGAGGGTATCACAATAACTTCTTTAAGATAGTTAAAAAATGAGTCTCTTAGGTCGATTTTAACGGATTTTAGCGCGAAAAACACTAAAATTTGACATTTTTTAAAGTTGTATGAATAGCCAAATTAACTTGAAATTTTGCGTAGATTATAAATCTGAAATAAAAAATAGTTACTGGGGGGCGTTCAGCAAAATTTGGGTGATAGGGGGGCAATGGCTAAGTGGCTGGGGGCGTTAGCATGAGCCCTTTTTTTAAAATTTAATTTTTATTAATGCGAAAAAGAATTTTGTTAAAAAAAAGGCTACCTATAACAAAATCAGGGTCTCATTGAAAATCGAGGCGCTTGAGATACTAAACCAACATGACCGCCAAGTCTTGCGGGTTTAGTATGACAAAAGAAAATTTGAGGAGAGATGAAGCGCCCGTGCTCCTGTTTTCAAGCTCCCCTTGGCGGCGTCGGGAAATGCTTGTTGTTAGGTAATACATTAATCAGTGATTATTCTCCCAGACATATTTTTCCAGACACCCAGTATAAAGGCATTAGTATCCCCCCCCCCAATTTTCAGCCGAGGAAACCCAGTTACCTAATTTTTCTGAGTTTATAGGCCAAAAATTTTTTTGCTCTGAAAGATATGATAAAATGGAAATTTATAAAATAAGTTTTATGGCCTGTGGCTAATACAATTAACAAAAAAGAGTAGATTAACCAATAGGAAGAGTAAGCCTCTTGCTCATTGGTTATATCTACTTCTTTTTTTAAAAAAAAGAAAGAAAATAAGATATTCTAATTTTTATTGCGTATGTATTCCGCAAGGAACTTGATTTTTAAGCCGAAACGCGTCGTGAGATACCCGTTATCACAGTCATTCTTCCTCCATTATTGGTTATTAGTTAAAAAAAGAAAATAAGTTTTACCGAGGGTCTAAAACGTATTCAGTCAATTCGGCGCTACGGGCGCAAAGAAGTCCAACGAGTGCGATCCCTCTGCGAAGGTCAACGTAACTTTCTTCTTTCCATTTACTAAAAATCAATTGTTTGAGTTAAATTTAATTTTTTTTTTGTTTTGTTTACTTTGGAGAAAACGGTGAAAAACTTTCACCGAGTTCGCTGGAATCAAAACATTGTTTGATTATTTCGTCTTCTCGTAGGTGGACAGTGGCATGCTCTTGGCGGTAACGGACTTCTCCTAAAGTCGCAAAAAACTCCCTCGCCATACCAGTCACGTGCTTAATAATCTAAGAAAAAAAAAATTAGAATCTAAAAAATGAATTGAGGAGCTTATTGCCTTGAGGCCAATGGCGATTTCTTTAGGTTTCCATTCGCTAGCCAATTTTAAAATGTTGATGTCTCCTCGGATTTCTTCCAGTGTTGTGAAATGTCTTTGTTTATTTAAAATACATGTTTTCGCATAATCGAGTTCGACTTTTTTTCCGATCGGCGTTTGCTCATATGGTGTGAGCTTCGTCGGCCCGAATTCGTCGTAGTTAAAATCCCACAGGTCGAAAAGCGTTGGACGTCTCCGATTGAAATTGTCCATATGCTTATCAGACAAATCTAAAAAAAGGAAAAAGTTTTTCCCCACACTATTTTTACTTACCTGCATCGGTCAAAAGGTTAAAAGCGTACGGCGAGACAGGATGAGTGAAATGATTAACTTCTTTGGTGGCGGCGACTTCGAAATCGGGCGGCAAAGTAAATCTCAATCGCTTCCCTACATCTTCTCTTTTTCGACCACTTTTTAAAATCTCATTTTTTAACTTTTCCTTCGTTTTCAACAGTTCATCATGCGCATCTTTATTTCTGACATCCAACTTAAAATAAATTAATAATTAAACATAATTATAAAAATAATTTATACTTTCGTTATTCTACCGTTGATAAATTCAGGCCACTTATCATCCATTATTTGTTTAAATAAAATCGCATACTTTTGATTTTCGCCACTTTTTAACTGAGAACATCTATAATAAAAATTAATTAATTAATTAAATAAAATTTAAAGACATACAAATTTTTATAAGCTTCTGTCCTAAAATACGGTTCAAATTCTTCATCTTCAAACATTTCTTCATTTCTTGTAAATTTTGACGCTTCAAATTCTTTGGTTTTGAAAAGCATTTGAGTTTTGGCAGCTTCCAATTCTTTTTCTAACTGCTTTATTCTGTTTTCTAATTGGTTCTTGGACTCGCTTTCGGTGAGTGTTCTCTCAAGTTTTTGCTTTTCAAGTTTACTTTCGGCGGTCATTAGTTTTTCACGAAGAAGTTTTGTCTAAAAAAATAATAATTCATAAATAGCAGGAAATTTAAGAGCTTTGTTCCAACCGCAGTTTGAAACTATTGGAGCATGTGCAGAAGGATTTGGACTTCAGATTTGATGGACAAACGATGTCAATTTTGACGTCCAAATCCTTCTGCACATGCTCCAATAGTTTCAAACTGTGGTTGGAACAATGCTAATACCTCTCCTTCTTTTAATTGGACGTTTTCTTGCAAAATTTTGCATTGGCTGTTCATTTTTTCTAGTTGGCTTCGAAGCCATTCTGTCTGGATGGCTAAAAAAAGTTACTTTTTATTTAAAAAATAATAATACTTACAACTGGTGGGAGGTAAACTTTTGACGGGTTTCTCCAATTTTTTTTGACCCGGTGTCAATTTTTGAGAGGCGAAATCGAAGCTTTTCGGCTTCGGTTGTACCGGTGGCGTTTGAGATTCTAAAAATGAAGTTTGTTTTTGGGCTTCAGGGAAAAGGGAAGGTTTTTTGGACGTTTGAGGGATAAAAAATGGGTTTTTTGGTTTCTCGGTTTTTGGCACGGTTTTATGTTGAATCGTGGGTGCGCTTTTGATTACTTTCGCCACCGACTTTTCTTGGTTTGTAATCATTTTTAAGTAATCCTTATGGGTTGCTTCGACATCTTGGAAATCAGGAAGAACAGATTTACTTTTTGATTCATTCTGAAACTAAATAATTAAAAAAATTTTAAAACGTAATTAATATACAAACTGTGGTTTCTTTGGTGAAAATGTGCTGAAGCATGTCGTCGGTGATATCGTCGCCCCAGACGTCGTCTGAAAACCAAGGGTCGTTGGTTTGATTGTCAGAATCTTCGCTTAAGACATTTACTTTTCCCCACGATGTTTTGTCTCCATCGCTTTTTTTATCCTTGGGTCGCGGTAGGTCGAATTTGGACCAATCGTCAGCAGGAGGTTTCTTCGGAGACTTTTTCTTAACAGGGGACTTTAGAGGAGTTTGACTTTTGAAGAAGAATTCCGGGTTTAAGAATTTATCGTCGTCTTTAGTCGATGGTTTTACCGGAAGTTCTTTAGACGTCGAAGGTTTTGACAGCTCTTTAGATGTTGAAGGTTTTACCGGAAGCTCTTTAGATGTCGAAGGCTTTACCAGAAGATCTTTAGATGTTGAAGCTTTTGGTGTTGAAGACGACGAAGCCGGCGATTTTGAATCTTTCAGACGTTTCTTCTCCGAAGCTGCCAACTTCGCGAAAATGTCTTCATCTTCATTAGAAAAGAAGTCATCCATGTATTTTTTCATTTCATCCTCCTTCGAACGTTTTCGACTCATTTTTAATACTTGACAACCACACAGAATAACACAAAAAAAAACCTTTTTAAAGATTAAATATAATCACCATTGTGTAATTAAAATGAAAGAACTCAGGAAACAAAAATTAAAGCAAACTAGTAACGAATTTACCGCGTTTTCTTGATAAGAGATAACCGAAGCTTCAGACACTTGTTTTTTTCCGCCTTTTTTCAAAAATATTAATTGCGTATATAATTAATTACCAAGTAATTTGGGACAGTTCCTGGAGCTCAGGCAACCGATTTTTAGAATATTTTTTTTCTCCCGATAAACACCATTTTTCTAGGTTTTCACTTGATGAATACCATTTTTCTAGGTTTTCTATCGATGAACACCATTTTTCTCGGTATTTCTGCTAAACATCGTTTTTCTCATTGATGTATATACTAAACCAGTATTCTAAACTATACGGTTTAGTATATACATCAATGGTTTTTCTCGGTCATCTCTCAGTTTTGCTGGCGAGGAAAACCATTTTTGGCGTTTTATACGGTAGTTCTGACGAAAAACAACCTTATTTGGCGGGAAATACAACTTTTAGCCTTTCTGACAACCAACATTTTTTTTTTTTTTTCGTCTTTTCACTGAGGAACAACATTCGGAGGGTTTTCTTGGTATTTCTGCCGGTAAACACCATTATTCTCGGTTTTTCTGCTGAGAAACGCCATTTAAAAAACCCCTTTTAGGCACTTTTCTCAGTCTGTCAAAAAACACCATTTTGGGCCTTTTTTTTTTCTCTGAAAACACCCATTTTAAGAGGGTTTTCTTGGTATTTCTGCCGTTAAACACCATTATTCTCGGTTTTTTGCTGAGAAACGCCATTTTAAAAACCCCTTTTAGGCACTTTTCTCGGTCTGTCAAAAACACCATTTTGGGCCTTTTTTTTTTTTTCTCTCTCTCTGAAAACAACCATTTTAGCACCTTTAATAGTCTCTCTGCTCAGCTGCACAATTTTTGGCTTCTTATATGGCCTTTCTGCTATAATTTACTGCAGTATCTCTACCAATAAACACCATTTTCATCTTTTTTCTGCTTACAAACACCATTTTGTCATTTTCTTGATTTTTATGTGCAAGAAGAACTTTTTGTCAGATTGTAACAAGTTTTCAACAGCCTTGAAAGAAAAGTTTCTCAAAAAATGTTTTTACAGAATTTATTGATTAAAAAACTACAAATTACTTTTAAAAATCAATTTCCAAGTAATTCTCGTTGTTTCTTTTGAAGAAGATCTTCAGCTTGAGTCACGTAAACGTCAGCGAGCTGTTTGATCTAAAAAATAAAAAATCGCAGAAAGTTTGTCAGATTGCAGAAATTTTTTTTAGAATCATCCTGAGCTAAGAGAAAATCGTCATTGAAGATGCAACATGTGCTAGCTCGCTTTTTGGGGGCAAATGAGATTTTTTATGAAACGAAATCTACCGCGGCGTCGGTCAGTTAACTTAGTTTTGTAAAAAAAACTCTTCAGAAAGCATTTTAACGGCCAAAAAGTGATAACATGTTATCATTATATCAGAAATCTGAAGAAAACAATTCAGTTTTTTGTCTCTTCCGAAAAGTAGCCAAAAGGCAAGCACATGTTGCATCTTCAACGACGAAATGGCGAAAGCTCCAATCCCCTTTAAGCTTAAGACAAACTAATAGACCAAAAAAATATTTTTCATACTTGATCTGAAAGTGAGCGTGCGACATCTTGAGATAAGCCAGTCTTTTCTTTATTTTTAAGCGTTTTAACATATTTCATATGCGTTTCTTTGATTCCGTCGCGACATTTCACAAAATGAGCTTTCGCATTTTTCGCTAAAGTTTCCCGATACTCTTTCGTCACCCTGAAACAAAAGTTATAAAAATCAATTTTTGAAATATAATCTCACTCAAGATAAAAATAATTACATTGGCACTGGAAACGAAATGGTGGTTCCGTCCTGCTGTGGGTTTAAATTCATGCCAGATTCCTCGATCGATTTTAAAACTGCGGGTATGACTAGTGGGAAAGAAGACATGTTGAGGATTATCGTTTTCGGGTTTCGGATGATTTGGGCGACTTCGATCAAAGGATATTTTTTACCATCGTAGACAACGATCAAGTTTTCAATCGCACCTGAAGATTATAAATTTTACAATAAAAATTAATTGAAAAATTACTTATATAGCAGTTTTCTCAGTCTTCAAAAACCTTACTTCTTTCACCCATCTCCAAAGAAATTTTTATAAGGGTCCTTTAGCCCAATAACGGCGTATTTAGTTTTAAAAATATAAGCTATGTTCCAACCGCAGTTTGAAACTGGTTTGATACTCCTGGAGCATGTGCAGTAGGATTTTCACGTCAAATTTGACGTCAGATGACTTCTGATTTGACGGACAGATTTGAACGACGTCAACTTTGACGTCCAGATCATTCTGCACATGCTCCAGGAGTCTCAAACCAGTTTCAAACTGCGGTTGGAACAAAGCAACTATAACTAGGAATAACTTGCCTGCAGAAGTCCTTAAAGACAGATATTTAGTAAAATTTTCCTGAAGTTTTGTATATTAAAATCCATTTCGGTTTTCATTTTTTCAAAGTCGATATTCTCCATAAGAAGATTCTCGTTGATTTCTAATTTCTTTTTCATCCCTTTGCCTAAAATAGCATTTTTAAAATTTATAAAAAGAAAATAATAGCTTTGTTCCAACCGCAGTTTGAAACTTTTGGAGCATAGTAGAAGGATTTGCACGTCAGATTTGACGGACAGACGATTTGAACGACGTCAAATTTGACGGCCAAATCCTTCTGCGCAGGAGTTGAAATCGCGGTTGGAACAAAGCTAATAAAACAAACCTTTTTCTTCCTTCTTTTTATCTTTTCCTTTTGCATAATTTCGTGCAGGCACCAAGGAAACTTCTGGAAACTTTCGATTTGATAAAAATGATGGTGTTCTATTTAAATAAAAATTGTTTCCACGGAGAACTATGTTCATAAAACATCTTATTTTAGACATTTTAATTTTGTATAAAATTAATTGTAGTGATAAGGTGATAACTGTTCAATAACAAGGGATGGAAGCAGTATAGAAGGTTATTATTTTGGTTGGTGTATTTAGGATGCTTGAAAAAAATGTTTTCATTTTTATTTAATATTCCTAGTAATTAGTAGGTAACTTACGAACTTTAGAAATTTTTTATTTATTGTTTTCTTTTGTCAGGTATGGGTAGTTTGGATAATGTCCGATGAAATGGGTTCGAAAGGTGCACAAGATGAATCGGAGGAGAGTGCGGATGCGAAAGTTGAATTCGAGGAAGTCGATTCTCCGATAAGCGAAGAAGCGATTAAAAATGGAGTCGCTCTTCCGCCTCTTGAAACTTGGACTTTGACTGATTTGGAGCGAGCGAGGGATGACCCCGAAGTGATCGACGCAATGGTCATGACATCGTCATATGTCGTCAGTCTCGAAAACCAAAAAACCGAACTTCTCGCTGAGAACAGACGATTGGCCGAACTTAATTTAGACTGCGAAAAAGCGATCGATGCTCTTTCCAAAGAATTAAACCTCAGACACGATTCAATTCGGAATCTCTTCGAAAACGTCGAATCTTCAAGTTTAACATACGCCAAACTAGCAGAAGCGTATAGTCCCAACAACATACGAGAATCGCTTCAAAAATCCGTCGTTCACATCGACGAAGAGAGCGAACGTGTCGCTGAAGAGTTCCTGCAGAAACGCGTCGATGTTGAAGAATTCATCAACGACTACACAGAAAAACGGAAGTTGAGTCATATACGAAAAGTGAAATGTGAAAAATTGGGAAATCAATTGAAAAAATTCGAGCAGGCTGGACTCTAAAAGCCTAATAAGCGCAATATATTTTTGTAAACGCTTTCTTGCTTTTAAAAAATCGTTTTATTTTTAATTTTATTTAGTAAAAGTATTTAAAAAAATCTTAATTTTTCTTAGCAAATTCCTAAATAGTGTCAAAATGTTTACCCTTTCGAGACTGCGTCTGACGCCGGATTCTCTGCACCACGGTGCAGCTCTTTTCCCCTCACTTCTCCCCGACCGCTCCGTGCACCCAGCAAAGCACAGAAAGTGACGAGTGATGCGTTGTTCATTTCTTCCCCAACAGATGGCCAATTTTGCATGTCGCTAGCGCCACAGGAAGCAAGGTGGTGTTAAATATCTTAGAGAGGCTTCCTGCTGGGCAACTAAAGTCGCCTGCGGTCTCGAAAGGGTTGAACAATTTTAAAATCAATATTGAGGGTATCGCAGATTTCTGCGACATTTCAGAGGTCTAGAAATGTCATGGAAGAAATAAAGAGAATGTAGGAGAAAAATAAAATTTATTCGTTCATAGAAAACTAAACGAGGGCAACATCAGTCTTTTCTTTTCTAGAACACTTCGGACACATTTTTTTCACCATCCAACAATGCTTATGCTGAACGTACTCGCATTTCGGACATATGTAAACGCTGCTGTCGAACGGAAATATCACTTCTTCGCTTTTACAATACTCGCAGAAGAACCCACGCCATTTGCAAACCTGAAAGACAATGAAATGATTAACTTGAAGGCAAAATTAGATTCTTTTGACCCTCCGAGGTCCGGAAGACCGTTCCCCAAAAACCTGACGTCAAGGGTATCACAATAACTTCTTTAAGGAAGTTGAGCAGAGGCGCTCTTCCTCATTGGTTAATCCATTCTTCTTGTTTTTGGGTTTAGGTTTATGGGCCATCAAGGGGGGGGGGGGGGCTCTCGCCATATTACCGTGGCGCCATTTACAGGGCCAACCCCCAGAGTTGGGCATTATTTTTATTCGTAAATACGAATACGATTCTATTTTTACAACTGCTATTTGCGAATACAAATAAATTTTTATTTGTATTCGCACTTTTGAATAAATATACATTTGTATTTACAAAATCACAGCAGAGAAATAAGAATATATTTGTATTTGTTAGTTCGAATACGTATATTTTCGTATTCGCAGGCAAAAAATACAAATAAATTCGTATTCGCAGGAAAAAAATACAAATAAAATCGTATTCGCAGGAAAAAATACAAATAAATTCGTATTCGAAGGAAAAAAATACAAATGAATTCGTATTCGTAGGAAAAAAATACAAATAACTCCGTATTTACACGGAAAAAAAAAAACGAATATATTCATATTTACAGCAAAAAATACGCATATATTCGTATTCAGGATAAAAATATAAATACATCCGTATTTACTGAAAAAAAAAAAAAAAAATACGATTACAATTTTTTTTCGTGTAAATACGAATATATTCGTATTTTTTGTCTGTAAATACGAATATATTCGTATTTTTTTTTCGTGTAAATACGAATATATTCGTATTTTTTTCGTGTAAATACGAATATTTTCGTATTTTTTTCGTGTAAATTAGAATATATTCGTATTTTTTTCGTGTAAATACGAATTTATTTGTATTCTTTTCCTGCGAATACGAATTTATTTGTATTCTTTTCCTGCAAATACGAATTTATTTATTTATTTTTGCCTGCGAATACGAATTTATTTATATTTTTTGCCTGCGAATACGAATTTATTTATTTTTTTGCCTGCGAATACGAATTTATTTGTATTCTTTTCCTGCGAATACGAATTTATTTATTTATTTTTGCCTGCGAATACGAATTTATTTATTTATTTATTTTTGCCTGCGAATACGAATTTATTTATTTATTTTTGCCTGCGAATACGAATTTATTTATTTATATATTTTGGCCTGCGAATACGAATATATTCGTATTTTTTCGTGTAAATACGAATATTTTCGTATTTTTTTCGTGTAAATACGAATTTATTTGTATTCTTTTCCTGTGAATATGAATTTATTTATATTTTTTGCCTGCGAATACGAATATAACCGTATTCGAATTATTGAATATAAATATATTCTTATTTCTCTGCTGTGATTTTGTAAATACAAATGTATTTTTATTCAAAAGTGCGAATACAAATAAATTTGTATTTGTAATTGCAAATAGCAGTCGTAAAAATATAATAGTATTCGTATTTATGAATAAAAATAATGCCCAACTCTGCCAACCCCAATCCGGGATCGAACCCCGGTCTCCATGGTGAAAGTCCAAGACTGAACCTTCTAGCCACGGAGCTCTTTAAGGAAGTTTAAAAGGTGGTTTCTAGTACTCCAATTTGGCAAAAGAGTTGAAAATGGTAAAGCAGACAGAAAAACGGAGGCGTTAAAAAACTGAAATTTGGTAGCCTCAATAAAAAATTACCTCGCAGTCTTTTTTTATGTGATTTTTAAGTTTTGTATGAACATGCTGTATCTTCGGAATTAATTGACCGTTATGTAAATCGATTAAGTCGTCCAAACTGAATACGTCCGTATTATGCACAAGGTGTCTTCTCCACTCCAATTCTTGCTTCACAAGCCCAGTTTCCAACGACGCCCGACAAGTCGAGACATACAATTTCATCTTGGCTAATTCCTCACGCATTTTCTTGATTTCATTGAGTTCTTCGACAAGGCAGTATAAAATAGGATCAAGACTGATCAAAGGGCGAGCTTTCGTCATTTTTATTAGCTGATATGCCGCCTGCGAAACGGGTTTCGGCTCAAAATCCCAATTATGAATGACCCTGGCAGGTACTACGCTGACAGCATTCCAATGGCAAGATTTACAATAATATCTTCCATTATAATCACATTTTCTTGCTTCTCCATGTCCTTTTACTAAAATAAAAATTAAAAATTATACAAAACAAACAAAAATTTTACAAAAATTAATGGGCGCCTCGCATTCAAAACAGGAATAATCCTGTTGGTCGAGTCCAACTTCTGGACATATTTGAGTAATGTAGTTCCCTTTTTCTGAGATGGTGAGCAGCGGACAGACACGGTTGATATCGTTGATGCATTTTAGATGTATTCTGAAGGAACAGTCTTAATTTTAAAATGTAGTTATGAAAGGGTGAAAATTTGGTATACCGATGCAGCGGTAATATGAGGAAACGACGTTCCAGATGGTGCCGCAGCAGTGGTCGCAGTATAAGGTCGTGGCGGATGCCGGTTGGTAGTTGACGACGAAGTTATGACCGAGTCGGACCTGCGAGTCGTCCTCTTCGATTTGGGTGGCGACTAATTCTTTCTCTTGTGCCTGGGCGAGGCGATGACGTAGCTCGACTAATCTTCGCACGAGCCATTTTCGCTCGTCTGAACATTCCTCGGAGGCGATGACCAGTTCCTTACATCTTTCTAATGCTTCTGTCAGCTCTTCCGGAGTAAACGCATGTTGGCATCCCTGTAAAATAAAAAGATTTAATTTTAGTGGTTTCTGGGAAAAAGAGGACATTTTACCAATAAAAAAAGCATAAAAATCTTGGCAAAGGGGGTTTCCAGCCTGAAGAACCAAACGGTAAAAAAATTTGCGAAAGGGTTTTCTACCTAGAAAACCTTCGATATCTTATCTTCTGTTAACATTTTCGAACTTTTGAGACCAAATTTGGAATCAGCGGTAAATTTTAGAAATGATATTTTTTAGCTTCAAAATGATGGCGGAATGCGATAAAATTGAATATTTCATTGGTGGCAGCGCTTATCTTAAAATCGAGTTTCTTTCTAAAAAAGCAGGGTTTGGCAATTTGAAAAAAATTTGGGTTTAGGGACGTCATAAAATGAGTAAAATATGATTGCTCCGAATGTTCGAACTAAATCCGTCTGGGAGTTATGATTTTTTTTTCTACCTAGAAAACCTTCGATATCTTTTCTTCTGTTAACATTTTTGAACTTTTGAGACCAAATTTGGAATCAGCGGTAAATTTTAGAAATGATATTTTTTAGCTTCAAAATGATGGCGGAAAGCGATAAAATTGAATATTTCACTGGAGGCAGCGCTTATCTTAAATCGAGTTTCTTCCTAAAAAAGCGGGGTTTAGCAATTTGAAAAAAATTTGGGTTTAGGGACGTCATAAAATGAGTAAAATATGATTGCTCCGAATGTTCTACCTAAATCCGTCTGGGAGTTATGATTTTTTTCTACCTAGAAAACCGTTGATATTTCATCTTCTGTTAACATTTTTGAACTATGGAGACCAAATTTGGAATCAGCGTTAAATTTTACATTATAAATTATATTTATTAGCTTCAAAATGAAGGCGGAAAGCAAAGAAATTGAATATTTTACTGGTGGCAGCGCTAACATTAAAATCGAGTTTCTTCCTTAACAAGCCGAATTTGGAGAGTGGAAAAAAAATTGGGTTTAGGGATGTCATAAAATGAGTAAAATATGATTGCTCCGAATGTTCGAGCTAAATCCGTCTGGGAGTTATGATTTTTTATTCTACCTAGAAAACCATCGATATCTCATCTTCTGTTAACATTTTTGAACTTCTGAGACCAAATTTGGAATCAGCGTTAAATTTTACGTTAGAAATGATATTTTTTAGCTTCAAAATGATGATGATCAAATGAGCTTTAAATCAAATTTAGCTTCAAAATGATCAAATTTATTGAAATCATCGTCTGGGATTTTTGAATTTTCAAAAAATGGCGGAGATATGTCTGTTTGAAATTTTAAAAAATTTGCTGCGGCCGAACCGTAAATCCGATTTTCACCAAATTTTCACCAAATACTCCTTATATTTTTTACGAATTATTGGTGTAATAATAATTTTTTTGTTTTGGTGTTTTAGTAGGGAGAAATTTGATACTTCCACGGTTTGCGAGAGAGGAATCCCTTGGGCAGAAAGCCCAAAGAAAACTTAGAAATTTCTTTAAAGAAAAAATTGAAAATAACTTAGAAAATTTAAAAAAAAAAACATTGTCTAAATGCTTGAAATTATTCTCCCAAATAGAAAACTTTTGTACTTTTTGTACTTTTCCTTTTGTACTTCCCCTCCGTTATACTTCCCCTTCTATATTGTTCCTTCTCTTTAAGGAAGTTTTCGTCGGAAGCTCTTCAAACGAGTACTTTTGCTTGTTTTCCTCAACCTTTTTAGCGAAGAAAAACCCTTTTTTTCTTCAGCGGAGAAACCTCTCCCTGGATTTAGTGTATTCCATTGTTTAAGGCATAAATATCGCCCTTTATACTGGACTTTAGGGTGTTTTACCTAATCTAGATGAGGAAATGCCAATTTTACTAGGATTTCTGCCAATATTTCAACGACACCTTCAGAGACCACCTAGTTTTCCCATAGTTTAAGGCTTTAAGTCCTCAACTTTATTAAATTTTGTCTTGTTTTCCTCTTTCGGTACTTTGAAGATTTTTCAGCGGGTTTCTAGAATCCAAAACTTGAAAATTTGTTGGGCCACTTGCCTAAACCTTTCAACTGAAAGAAACGTTATCACTTATCAGTTGTCACCTGTCTTAAGTCAGTTCGTCAGCAGAGTTGGGGGGGGGGGAATTGCTCTTGGTGTTCTACGTGATAAAACACCAATTTTTACATGATTTTGGGGAAAACTATTAAATTAATGATGTTTATAATAAAACTCACTTCTTTAGCCGTGATATAATTAAACGCGTTTATTACAGGGTTTTCTTGATGCGCCATATTCTAGTTTGGTTCTAGGCGAACTTCAACCCGAGAAATTGAGCAGATAAGATAACTCTCTGAGAATCGTGAGAAAAAATTGAAGATTCATCATAAATGGGTAAATGCTGACTTACTTCCTTGAGCGTGATGTAATTATGGGCGTTAATGAAGCTGGAAGAAAGGTTGGCCGAGGAGTCTGAAAATTCTTCATCGCCCGAAACCGAAGAAGGGGAAGGTGAACGTCGAGAGACTTGATTTTCAGCCAAGTTTTCCGCAATTTCCATACTTTAAGGGGGTTTTTGTTTTGTTTTGAAGCCCAGAAAACAGCTGACTCAAGGTCATCACTCCTTCGAGTCGGTTGTTCCTTGGAATGACCGAGTGATTCGCATTTCACCTTGAACATCAACAGGTGACCATCGATGCAGGTGAAACTCAGATGATAACCGAAAAATCGACAAGACAGCAGTTATAGAACCAATAGTACTATCGGTTCGGTATCTAACGTTCTGGAAACCGGGCATAGATTTTTCTTTTGTGGGGAAATTCAGTCAAAAGTTGGCTACACTGGTTTTGATAACGATTAGACAACCCAGTTTTCAATTTTCTTATCTAGTCGTAATTTTAATTGCTTCTAAATATTCTTTTGAAAGTTCTCTTTTCTTCAAAATGTAAATTTATGTACGTTTTTAAATGGATTTTAAAAACTTTTATATCTGCTGGTTAATGGGGTTTCCATTTTTAACTTTTTGGGTTGGCACCGATCCATAAAGAAATTAACAAATATGTCTCAATAATAGAAAAATGGTCGTTAAAGTTTTCGACGATTCGCATTTGGCGATTAGCGCCATTGTGACGGTGACGATGCAGGTGATTTTCTTTACGATCGCCGCTGTCTTCAAAATGGACAAACTGACCGATTTTGCTGGAGGAGCTAATTTTATCATAGTGGCATTGACCACTTTTATACTGGGACAGCAGAATTTTAAGCCTGTAAGAATATTTAAAATTTGTGATGTTTTATTAAGTTTATTTTTAGCCGTACGATAACCGACAGTTACTTGTGACAGCGATGGTTTGCCTCTGGGGAGTCCGACTTTCGGGTTATCTCGTATACAGGATAATGCAGATTGGGCGTGACGCCCGATTTGAAAGCCGACGGAGCAACATCATCCGTTTCGCTGTTTTTTGGACTTTTCAAGCGATTTGGGTCTACGTCGTTAGCCTCCCAGTCATATTCATTAACGCTCCTCATAATTCGATCGCCAGAGGAGCACCGAAAACGATGCTCCCCCTTGACTCCGCCGGGACCATCACGTTTTTCGTTGGGCTCCTTATCGAAACGTATGCAGACCTTCAGAAATTCGCATTTCATGCTGACCCTGCCAACAAAGGGAAATTCTGCGATGATGGTAATTTTCTTTCAGTTGTAACCCCTTTGATAATTTTTTAGGCCTCTGGAGTTTATCAAGGCATCCAAATTATTTTGGAGAGATCGTCTGCTGGATTGGAATCTTTATAATATCTCTGAACGTCATCGAAGGTCATGAATGGGTGGCGATCGCAAGCCCCATTTTCACAGCCTTCATAATCCTTTTCGTATCCGGAATCCCAATTGTAGAGCGTGCCGCCGACATAAAATACAGACAGTAAATAATATTTTGTCTCAAATTTTCATCTAATTTTTTTTCAGCAATTCGCAGTATCGGCATTATAAATTTACGACGTCCCCGTTGGTACCGCTTCCGCAAGCTTTTTACGGCGAAGTCCCTCGCGGTTTTCGACTTCTTTTATGCTTCGAGTATCCATGGTACGATTCTGTTGACGAAAAAGAGAAATTGGACCCGATCGGCACTTCGGCTGGATCCTAGCAGAAGCAAATACCCAGCAGCGAGATCATTCGCCTTTCAACACCTTTGCTCTCAAGCACAAGTGTCTGAATATCTCCTGTTTGGGTATCTTTTCTCAAAAGCAATACAAAATGGTAACACAATATTCAGGATATTCAATGGCTGAAGTCAACAAATCAACTTTTCAGCCATTTACTATCTTGTACTAATCAGAACTTGGTTTTAAAATCTGGATTTACACAAAATTAACTTTCTAGTCTCTTCTAGTCTGATCTAAAAGGTTTTTACTGTGATTTTTTATGTGATTTCAAGGGTTTTTGAGAAGTTATGCCAAATTCCAAAATCTTTCCTAACTTACACACTTTCGGCCCCTTTCTTCCAATTTTTGACTTTTTATTAAATTTGCAATAAATTTTACATATCCTTTCAATGTTCGGTTTTTCAGTCAGAGTATTAAAAATAAAAAACTTTTGCTCCAAATTTGGTCGTCCATGCACAATTTTAGATTACAATTGAAATTCCTTGTAGTCCTGTAGTTTATTAACTAGTCGGGTGTAATCATAACTGGTTACAATTGTAATCATATTTTTTCTCTGAAAATTGTGATTACGGTCATAATTGTAATTTTGGTTACTTTTAAGCCCAATAGGTCCTAATGTAGTTTTTGCCAAAGATAAAGCTTTAATATTATTTAATTATAAGTTAAAATAAGACTATTTTTTTTAAATTGTTCATTAAATTACTAGTAAGGAAGTTTCTCAGGCTGTAAAAAGTAGTAAAAATTAATTTATTATTTTTTATTAATTAATTAATAATAAACCCATTTAGAAACTGTTCTTAACTCAAAATGGGATTGGGGGGGGGGGTTAGCATATGACTTAAAATGAGCATGAGAAAAAGCCTTTAGATCTCTTCCATAGAAAGAGCGCATAAAATAATGGCTTCCCAAATTGGGAATCGCAGTGTTGGGCTACATAATCATAACTATGATTATAATCATGTGTTTATGAGTTGTAATTATGATTGAGTTGATTTTTGATCGACCAATAGTGTTGCGAGAAGAAATCAGGGTTGGCGACCACAACCCCGATTTCCTCTTACAACTTTTATTATGATTATAATTGTAATCACAAACCTTAAATATGTGATTATGGTTACAATCATAATTTAAATAATTGTAATCATACTACATTACGCCTGTAATCATACTTTTTTCATGATTACGCTTGTAATCATACTTTTTCACTTTTTCATTACACTCCTAATTATACTTTTTTTGTGTAATTCCGCACCTAAATACTACTTTTAGAGGTCTCTAGGCTCTAACCAATTTACCAAACTTTCCTTTCATATTCACCAATAAAATCATCCCTTTCTTTGACCTACAGGCTGGCCAACTTATTTAGTGGAAAATATCAGTGAAACAATAATAACAACACTATTGTAATTTAAAAAAGTGGTATTTAGGTGTGGAATTACTCAAAAATGTCTTATTACGAGCGTTGTCACGAGATAAAAGTATGAGTGCAAGCGTAATCATAAAAAAAGTATGATTACGAGCATAATTATAAAAAAACTGTGATTACGAATGTAATTATAATTATGATTACGAATGCTATTATAATAATGATTATGATTACAACTTTAATCATATTTATGATTGCACAATCATAGTGATGATTATGCCCAACACTGAGAATCGGTGCTAACAGCTACTAGAAGCTGCAGTGATGGATCTTGTATGAATTTCATCATAGGATAAAAAAAATTTAACTTATAATAGTCGCTATAACCTTAAATTTAGCTGCAGTTAATGTACTTTAGCAATAATAGCGATAAATTTTCATCTAACAGTTCTGTAGCTCAAAATATTGGTTGTAAAATGCACAAATTGAAAAATGTTCTTGTTTTCATCAATTAAATCTATGAAAAGAAAAATTGTTTTATTTTTTAGGTTCTTTACCTGTCTTAACACATCAGTACTGACGTCACAAAAATCAGGTTGGCCAAAGCCTTTTCCCAAAATATTTCAACCAAAGAAGAAAAAGAAAGAATTTTTTACTGTTTCCTCAGTTAAAAACCTAGAAAAACAGCCCTGAATTTGGTCCAAGGGCTTTCGTGGCCTACAAGTCCATAAAAACTTATTTTTTTGTCTTTTGTACCAACACACCATTTCAATACTGTGACGTCACCGATGTGTCTTAAGCAAGGTTGGCCAACATAAAAAACGCTTTAGCCAAAATATTTCCACAATGAAACACATTTATGGCTTTTCTTTAACAAAAAAGGGAAATAATTTATTTTACACCATCATTTGAATTTCTTTTTAAGGGAAAAACGACCTTAAAACGGAGAAATTGAATGTTATGAAACTAGAGAAGGTTAAAACTAATCACTGTTATCCAAAATAAAAAATAGTTTCTATAGTAACAAAATGCAATCAAATATGCGTAATGAGACGAATCCGATAGAAACTTATGTGTTTTTGGATGTTGAAACGACAGGTTTGCCATCAACAAACTATGGAGAGACGAAAATTACGGAAATCTCGCTTTTAAGCGTTCTGCGGAGACATTTCGACGAAAGCCCTGCAAATGTCGTACCAAGGGTACTTAACAAGCTCACTATGTGCTTTCATCCCGCCAAATTCATCAGTCCAGCCGCCCAAAATATAACTGGTTCGTTAATTTAAAAAAAAATTAAATGGGCTGAAGTATTACTTTTTAGGATTAAGCAATGAGTTGCTGGAACAGCAAGGGACTTTTAATAAAAATTTCTGTGATATTCTGCACAATTTCGTTTTAAGACATCCTCAGCCGATATGCATTTTGGCGCATAACGGCAACAGATTTGATTTCCCATTACTGCAAGCTCATACAAAAATCCTGGGAATGGTAAATTTAAATTTTTTTTTTTCATTTTCAAATTGTCTTTTAGCCCCTTCCAGAAGGAATTTTATGTGCGGATACATTGCTGGCATTCAGGGAGCTAAAAGTCGTCGAGCAGCCACCTCCGAGGCATATCCCTCATGGGATTTTAGAGCCATATACGCCGCTGGATATAATCCCTGGGTCGTGGGATAATGAATTTTCAAGCGACATTCTTAAAGTATGGTTTTAGATTTTTTAGGGTTTTTTAAATTTTCGATTAGTTTTTAGATGAAGTGGAACAATCTGTTCATGAGAAATATGGACATTTGGAAACAAAAGATGCGATGGATTGTATTTATAGTAAAACGCCAAAAAGGTCATCGGTGTCGATGCCGAAAAATTCAGCGAAACCGAAATCGCCTCCTCCGCATGAAACGCTCACTTCCGAACGGATGCGTAGACGTTTAGATTTCGATTCTGAATCTCCCAGGTAAATTGTACTTTTTGCTTCCTTTTCTCATTTTTCTTTCCAGAAAATGTAAACCGTCGTACAGCCTGGAAGCGGTTCATCAGCATTTTTTTGGTAAACGCATAGAAGGTGCTCATTCTGCGGAAGCGGATACGATGGCGCTTCTTCGTTGTATTACAGCGATTGGAGCCCCTTTTCATAATTGGGTACAGAAAAACCATCGGAAACTCAATTCCATTTTAAAAATGTGGTAAGTTCGGAAGTAGAAACAAAAATTAAGACCATCAAATTTTGCCGAAAAATATTCCTCCTGAATATTAAATTTTGAAAGCCATTATGTGTTCTCCTATTTTTGTATTAAATTAATTAAATATTAGATAATAATAGTTTTAAAGAATTCGTGAAAATGTGATACCTAGTGTTAAAATTTTAAGAATTGTTTATAAAAATTTATAACTTTTTTGAAAATTGTACCAAAAAATTCAAAATTATTACAAAAATTTATGAATTTCCATAAATTTATTAAAAAAATTAGGAATGTCAAGAGATTTATCCAAAAAGTTTATGACTGTTTGGAAATTCGTTCAAAAAGTATTTGAATCTCCAAAAACCCGTTAAAAAATTTCATTAATTTCTAGATATTTTCACAAAAAATTCCAAAATTTATAAAATTCCCAACCGTCCAGAAAGGGCAAAAAATTCTTAATCTTATAGAAATTTATTAAAGTAGGTATATGAGTTTTGTTTTCCTGACTACAAATTTTAGGTTGATTTATAGCTTTGTTCCAACCTCAGTTTGAAACTCCTAGAGCATGCTCAGAAGGATTTGGACGTCAAAATTGACGTCATTCTGAAAGTTTGTCCCTTAAATCTGAAATCCAAATCCTTCTGCGCCTGCTCCAATAGTTTCAAACTGTGGTTAGAACAAAGCTATTGTATTGACTTTATTTTTTTTAGTAAATAAGCACATTTGGTGCCCTTGTGAAACCCTGACTGCCACCCATAAATACTGTGATCCTAAAAGAAGAGTAATTAATTAGTTTGTAAGTAATAATAAATTGTATTATTAATAATAATATGATGATGATGATGATGATGATGATGATGATAATAATAATACAGATATTTTTGACCAGAAATGAATTTATTTTGCACTTGGGAACTTCCTCAAAGTAGGGCAAATATGAGAAAGTTAATCTTTCATCCACATTATTGAGAAAGAAAAGTAGAAAAAAAAAAGTCGTCCCGCAGCAGCAGGACTAAAGAGGTAAATTTCTTTCAGATGGTTACTAATGAAGTTTGTTATATCGAATAAAAAGTACTGGTTTGAAGAGCTTCCAACAAAAACTTCCTTAAAGAGAAGAATCTATATAGGAGGGGGAAGCATAACGGAGGGGAAGTAAAACGTAGGGAGAAGTTATGGGAGGGGAAGTATAACGGAGTGGGAAATATATGGGAGGGGGAAGTTTAAGTGAGTGGTAGTATAACAGAGGGTGAAGTATAACGGAGAGGGAAGTATAAGGGAATGAAATTTCAAAAAATTCCGAAAAATTTTTCGGGTTTTTTCGAAAAGAAATTTTTTCAAAAAAATTTCTAAGTTTTGTTTGTAAAAAAAAAAAAATTTCGAAAAATTTTCCGGGTTTCCTTTTTTTTTTCGAAAAATTTTCTAAGTTCTTTTTTTCGAAAATTTTTGTAAGTGCCAAGGTAGAAATAATGGGCTCTTTGGCCTACGGATGTGCCTCTCGTAAAGGGTAGAAGTATAAAATTTCTCCCTACTAAAAAAAATGATAATTAAAAAGTGGCAATTTTTTTACACCAAAAATTCTTAAAAAATACAAGGAGTAATTGATGAAAATTTTGGTGAAAATCGGATTAACGGTTCGGCCGCAGCGAATTTTTTAAAATTTCAAACAGACATATCTCCCCCATTTTTTCGAAATTCAAAAATCGCCCTCGTTACATTCTTCTTCACTGGCTAAAGAAATTTGTGTAAAAATTTGGTGAAAATCGGATGAAAACTGTGGCCGTAAAGTGTTCCGGAAAAAAAATGCTACGGCCGGCCGGCACCACAGACAAAGTTGAGATCGGTAAAGATCAATATTCGATTTGACCCTCCGGGGTCTGGAAGACCCTTCCCCAAAAACCCGACGTCGAGGGTATCGCAATAACTTCTTTAAGGAAATTAAAAATAGGCCCTAAGTAAAGTACCATAACCGCTGGTCCGCTTCCAGCTGTTAACGAACTCATAAATTCAGGGAAGTATAACGAAGGGGGAAGGATAAAGGGTGGAGGAGTATATAGGAGGGGAAGTATAACGAAGGGGGAAGTATAATGTATAAAGGAGGGGAAGTATAACGAAGGGGGAAGTATAAAGGAGGGGAAGAAATTTTTTGAAAAATTTCCAAAGCTTTCTTTTTTAAATTTGCAGTTTTTTCTAAGTATCAAGGTAGAAATATGGGATTTTTCCCCAAGGGAGGTCCCTCTAGTACCGGTTGGAAGTATCAAATTTATCCCTTCTAAAATGATAATTAATGTAGAAAAATGATCATTTTCTTACACCAAAAATTTGTAAAAAATCTGAGGAGTAATTTGTAAAATTTTGGTGAAAATCGGACCAACGGTTCGGCCGCAGCGAATTTTTTAAAATTTTATTTCAAACAGACATAATCACTGCCATTTTTTCGAATTTCAAAATTCGCCCTCGTTAGTTTCTTGTTCACCGACTAAAAAAAATTTGGTGAACATTTGGCGAAAATCGGTTGAAACTGTGGCCGTAAAGTGTTCCGGAAAATTTTTTTCCGGACGGCCGGCCGGCACCACAGACAAAGTTGAGATTCGTAGAGATCAATATTCGATTTGACCCTCTTGGGATCTGGAAGACCATTCCCCAAAAACCCGGAGGGTATCACAATAACTTCTTTAAGGAAGTTAAAACGCTTTTTTTTTGGTTTCTTTCTCTG
Organism: Orius insidiosus; assembly: GCA_014119065.1. Taxonomy (NCBI): domain Eukaryota; kingdom Metazoa; phylum Arthropoda; class Insecta; order Hemiptera; family Anthocoridae; genus Orius; species Orius insidiosus. The sequence continues at coordinate 269,630 of JACGAQ010000104.1, forward strand.
TATTCAGCGATTCGACCCTTTCCCATAAACCATGACATGGAGTAGACAGTAAATTCTTTTTGAGGAAGTTAAGATGCCAACAAAAATTTGAAAAAACAGTCTTTCCAACCTAAAAAAGCGCAAAAATAAATATCCCTTTATCTCAAACCCGCAGTGCCTATCAGCTGTTATGTTCCCTTCCATTTCCGAAAGAAACCCCTCCGCTCGTCTCCGTCCCCGTTCCGCGAAAACAAGTCGTGACAGCAGCATTGCTCCAATAAATGCTTCGTAATGTCCAACTCGAAAAATATCGTAAGTCTATATAAACGTTTTTTCTCGATTTACTAAGGTAAAAAACAATTCGAAAAATTATTAGCACCTCAAATAATCTATCGGTTCTTTTCTTTTTTACCCACAAAACTCTATAACCTTAACATTCTTTGTTGCTTTGTCACCCTTTCTCAATTTTTTATTTATTTATAAAATTCAATTTTAATATTATCTTTTCACTTTTTAAACCTCAACCTCTGTAAAGTCATCACACATATAAATTATTAAGAAAACAAAAAGTTTTTTTTTACAATGGGTTTTCTTATTTTTAGATTTTGAGGATTCAATCTCCGGACGGGACGATAAGGATAAACGTCACCTCAGATGATACCATAAAAGCTCTTTACGAAAAAGTATTTTTCGACGTTTTTTTTTGTGTGTGGAAAAAATTGAACTGATTATTTTAGGTACATCAAGGTTTGTCGCTGAACAGTTTTAATTTCGCTGTTTTCAAAAGTCGGAATTATAAAGACGAATTAAAATCGACGAGGTCGTCGACCGTGAGCGGAAAAGGGATTAAACATGGCGATATGCTGTATATAAAAAAATATGACGATACGAATTGCGTTAATTCGCTTAGTACGCCTGGGACGAGCGGATCGTCTTCTCAAAGTACTCCTTCTGGTAAAAATTGGATTTTTAGTTATTTTTCATGAAATTGTGTGATAAGCTTGGAAATTATGAGTATTGGGACAAGCGGATCGTCGGAATAATTAATAGCTTTGTTCCAACCTTAGTTTGAAACGCCTGGAGCATGTGCAGAAGGATTTTGACGTCATATTTGATGTCTTCAAATCGTTTCTCCATCAAATTTGTCGTGCAGATTCTTCTGCACATGCTCCAGGAGTTTCAAACTTCAGTTGGAACAAAGCTTTATCCTTGCCAAAAGATAAATTGTTAATAAATTTAAATCATGTGAAAAATAAGCTTTGTAAATTATGAGTCAAAGTATGATTTATGTGTGAGGTTGGATTGATTGAAGTTTTTGTTTTTTAGGCGATCCTGGGTTTGATTTACAGGATGTCACGAATAACCACAGCATTGTCATCGAAGATGAAGTTGACCAGTTGTTGGCGAAAATGGACGGACATATTTATCGACAAAGAGATCCCAAACTGTGAGTTATCTGTAATCTAAAAATTATTTGAATGTGCGGTAAAAGCAACTTAAAAGCCCGGTACACACTGAGCGAGGTATTCGCTTTGTTTCCGTGGCGAGGCAGCCAGGTCAGAGGCGTTTTGTGGCGTGCGGCAGCCGAGAACATCAAAGAATTCGAAATTCGTTTCAATGTGTATAGGGTTTGAACATGCCTCGCCTCTGCTCACGCACCGCAGTAGGAGCGTTCGCTTCTATTATTTCCCGCCCGAGGCGAGTCGAGGCCGTTCTGCCTCTCCTCGGCTGCCTCACTCAGTGTGCACCGCCTTTTTAACTTTTACTACTTACACTTTTTTTGTAGATGTCGCCATGGCGCAAATGCATGCTGCGTACACTGTTCGTCCCTTGAGCCGTACGACGAAGGATATTTAAAAGAACACAAAATCAAACATATGTCATTTCATTCGTACTTACGGAAATTGACGGGAGGCGTCGACAAAGGGAAATTTATGGCTTTGGAACAGACAAACTGTCGCATAAAACCCGGATGTAAAGAACATCAACCATGGCCAAAAGGGATCTGCTCAAAATGTCAACCTTCCGCAGTCACTTTAAATAGACAAGTAATTCTTTACATAAATTTGCTTCTTAACTTTTTTCCCTTTTAGATATATCGCCATGTAGATCATGTTATGTTTGAAAATCCTGAAATAGTCGAAAGATTTCTTGAATATTGGAGGATATCTGGTTATCAAAGGATTGGTTTTATATGGCAGATATGAAGTACATTCAGACGTACCTCTTGGTATAAGAGCAATCGTTGCTGTCATTTATGAACCGCCACAGGTACTTAAACCGCCACTAAAGGCTTTCAGGATGGGCCCATGCAGGCTCGCCATATTGCCATGGCTCTCTTGCCAATTATTTTCAAAATTTCTTTATTTTTCAGGAGAGCTCTAGGGATAAAATAAAACTTCTACCTGATGAGCGAGAGTCTTTGGTTAATGAAATCGCAAAAATGTTGGGGCTTGTCAGAGTCGGTTGGATATTTACTGACCTTATAGCTGAAGATGTACAAAAAGGAACTGTAAGTCATTTTTTTTTTCAACAGCCTTGAGTATAGAGTATATTAGCAACTAATTGTTTATTTTTGTTGACCTTAAAATAGATTTTGTTCAAAAAATAACATTTCCCTGCTGCCAAAAAATTCAGTATTTTTTAAAAAAGAAAAAAAAAGCCATAAAATTAAATTTTTAGAGAGTTTTCGTCTTTTAATATGAAGGAAACTTTCATTAAGAAATTGATTTGGGGCTTTCTTGGCTCTAAAATTCAGTAATATACCAGAAAATTGGCCATAATTGGGTTATAGAGAGGAAAACGGCCAAAATATTAAATTTGGCATTCTTGGCTAATTATAACCTAAGAAAAACAGCCTGAAATGCGGTAAAGTGGTGCTTGAAGCTTAAAAACTTAGGAATAATGATTAATGGAAGTATTAGATTTGGTTTAGAGAGTAATGAGAAGTTTTAATAGGGATAAAAAGGTTCTAAAAGGGATAAGAAGGTTCAGAGAGGGATATGAAGGTTTTTAGGGGGATATGAAGGTTCTGAGAGGAATAAGAAGGTTTTCAGAGGGATAAAAAGGTTTTCAGAGGGATAAAAAGGTTCTAAAAGGGATAAGAAGGTTCAGAGAGGGATAAGATGATTAGAGGGGATATGAAGGTTTTTAGAGGGATATGAAGGTTTTTAGAGGGATATGAAGGTTCTGAGAGGGATAAGATGGTTCTGAGAGAGATAAGAAGGTTTAGAGAGTGGTGAGAAGATTTTCTGAGGGATTCTTATTTTCAATTTAATTGATCCAGAAGCTCAATCTGACGTCATTGTTGTTATATAATAACTTTAAATTTATTTATATCATGAAGTTACCTGTAATATTATCCAACCCCAGTTTTCTTAAAAAAAAAAAAAAAAAAAAAAAAAAAAAAAAAAAAAAAAAAAAAAAAAAAAAAAAAAAAAAAAAAATTGGAACACTTTTACCTGTAAAATTCTGCTGAGGGAGCCGGTTGACCAAGTTTTCTTTTTGGCGAAGAGGTTCTGTTTCAATGCAATTTTCAGGCTTGGTTTTCCTGCCGAGAGAACCGGTTGACAAATTTTCTTTTTGGCCTTTTCTTGGTTTTTCTGCCGAAAGAGCCAGTTACCAAGTTTTCTTTTTGGCTTTTTTTGGCGAAAAGGTTCCATTTCAACGATTTTCAGGCTTGGTTTTCCTGCCGAGAGAACCGGTTGCAAATTTTTTTCGGCTTTTCTTGGTTTTCCTGCTGAGAGAGCCGGTTAACAAGTTTTTTTTCGGCCTTTGGCTTTTTTTGGTTTTCCTGCCGAAAGAGCCGGTTGATAAGTTTTCTTTTTGGCGAAGAGGTTCTATTTCAACAAAATTTTCAGACTTGGTTTTCCTGCCGAGAGAACGGTTGACAAATTTTCTTTTCGGCCTTTTCTTAGTTTTCCTGCTGAGAGAGCCGGTTGATAAATTTTCTTTTTGGCCCTTTTGGCGAAGAGGTTCTATTTCAACGAAATTTTCAGGCTTGGTTTTCCTGCCGAGAGAACCAACGGCAAAGTTTCTTTTCGGCCTTTTCGCCTTTTTTTTTTGGTGATCCTGCCGAAAGAGCGGTTGACCAAGTTTTCTTTTTGGCGAAGAGGTTCTATTTCAACGATTTTAGGCTTGGTTTTCCTGCCCGATAGACCGGTTGACAATTTTCTTTTCGGCCTTTTCTTGGTTTTCCTGCCGAAGAGCCGGTTGACCAAGTTTTCTTTTTTGCTTTTTGGCTTTTTTTTTTTCGTTTTCCTGCCGAAAGAGCCGGTTGACCAAGTTTTCTTTTTGGCTTTTTTTGATAAGAGGTTCCATTTCAACGCAATTTTTAGACTTGGTTTTCCTGCCGATAGAACCGGTTGACAAATTTTCTTTTCGGCCTTTTTTTTGGTTTTCCTGCCGAGAGCCGGTTGACAAGTTTTCTTTTGGCCTTTTTGACTTTTTTTTTTTTTGGTTTTCCTGCCGAAAGAGCCGGTTGACCAAGTTTTCTTTTTGGGCAAGAGGTTCAATTTCAACGCAATTTTCAGGCTTGGTTTTCTTGCCCAGAGTGCCAGTTGACAAGTTTTCTTTTCGGCTTTTCTTGGTTTTCCTGCCGAAAGAGCCTGTTGACAAGTTTTCTTTTTGGCCTTTGCTTGGTTTTCCTGCCGAGAGAGGGTTGACCAAGTTCTTTTTACCTTTGCTTGGTTTTCCTTCCCAGAGTGCCAGTTGACAAGTTTCCTTTTCGGCCTTTTGACCTTTGCTTGGTTTTCCAGCCAAGAGAGCCGGTTGACAAGTTTTTTTTGGCTTTTTGGCCCTAGGCGAAGAGGTTCTATTTCAACAAAATTTTCAGACTTGGTTTTCCTGCTGAGAGAACCAACGACAAAGTTTCTTTTCGGCTTTTTTTTGGTGATCCTGCCGAGAGAGCCGGTTGATAAGTTTTCTTTTCGGCCTTTTTGGCTTTTTTTTTTTGGTTTCCCTGCCGAAAGAGCCGGTTGACCAAGTTTTCTTTTTGGCGAAGAGGTTCTATTTCAACGCGATTTTCAGACTTGGTTTTCCTGCCGAGAGAACCGGTTGACAAATTTTCTTTTCAGCTTTTTCTTGGTTTTCCTGCCGAAAGAGCCTGTTGACCAAGTTTTCTTTTTGGCCTTTGCATGGGTTTCCAGCCGAGAGAGCCGGTTTACAAGTTTTATTTTCGTCCTTTTTGCTTTTTCTGTGGAGAGAGCCGTTCGACCAAGTTTTCTTTTCGGCCTTTTCTGCTGAGAGAGCCGATTGACCAAGTTTCTTTTTGACCTTCTTGGTTTTCAAACCGAGAGAGCCGGTTGAAAAGTTTTCTTTTTGGCCTTTGCTTGGTTTTCCTGCCGAGAGAGCCGGTTGACCAAGTGTTCTTTTTTACCTTTGCTTGGTTTTCCTTCCCAGAGTGCCAGTTGACAAGTTTCCTTTTCGGCCTTTTTGACCTTTGCTTGGTTTTCCAGCCAAGAGAGCCGAGCCGGTTGACAAGTTTTCTTTTTGGCTTTTTCTGCCAGCCGGGTTGACCAAGTTTTCATTTCAACCCAATTTTCAGGCTTGGTTTTTCCGCGAGAGCCGTTTGACCAAGTTAGTTTTCTTTTCGGCCTTTTTGGCTTTTGCTTGGTTTTCCTACCGAGAGAGCTGGTTTCCCAAGTTTTCCGTTATCCTTACCACTCTTAAAAAAGCGAGGACAACTGGCAAAACCCTGTTTCTTGGCCAACAAAACTTAGAAATTTACTTCCTAAAGTTTGTTCAATCGCTGTTTTTAATGGGAAGCCACAATTTAACGGATTTCCGACTGCTTCTCTTGTTCTTTTGGCCTTCCCAATTTTCAGGCATTTTCCTTGTGTTAGTCATAGAAGTGCTAGTAAATTTTTTACCGATTTCTTGCTCTTGGAGATTACTTACAACCTGCTTTTGGGCAGTTTTTTTCGCTCGATTTTTTAGCCAGGAAAGCCCTGGGTTTCCCAAGCTAGAAAAACAGCCAAATATCCGGATTTCTTGCTTAAAAAAAATTTTTTTTTTTTCAGGTAAAACATGTCCGAAATATAGACACACATTTTTTATCGGCTCAAGAATGCATTATGGCCGGATATCTTCAGAATTTACACCCAAACCCATGTAAATTCTCACCTACAGGTTACTTCGGTTCAAAGTTCGCTACAGTTTGTGTCACAGGTATTTTTCCTCAAAAATTTTCCTTTTCAAACAAATTCTTCCAGGCGACAAAACAAATCAAGTACACATGGAAGGTTACGCGGTTTCATCTCAGTGCATGTCGTTAGTCCGCGACGAATGTCTTGTCCCAACCAAAGACCTCCCAGGTCTCGGCTACGTCAAAGAATCCACTGACAAAATGTACGTCCCCGACGTCTACTATAAGGTAAGACAAAAACAACATAAATCATAAACATTTATTTCAGGGTAGAAAACATAAATCTTTTTTCCTTCAGTACAGCCAACTTTTTCATTCTATTGGTTCTTTATACCCTTTTTTTTAAATTCGAAAAATACAAAAATTTTGAAATACAGGTACTTAAAGGCACACATAATTTTTTAACAATGATGGAGTCTAAACTTTCGTTAAAATCTAAATAAATTTTTTTTTTGTTTGTACTTTACTAAACTAATCAACTCCAAAAATTAATAATAAATTTATATTAAAAAGTTGAGGTTTCCATTATGGTAGTTTTAGAGGGTTTATTTTTTTTGCAAACGACTAGATAATTTGAATTTTGAGATCTGACCGAAAATTTCTATTTTTTGAAAAACAGTTTTTTTAGGATGAAAACTACCATTTGGATACCCAACATCTAACCTTAAAGGCTTCTCTTTCACTAGAACCCTGACTAAATTGACCAATGGATTTTTTTAAAAATGGATGGGAAGTTTTTCTATTCTATCGTCTACAATCCATTGTCCGGGGAGGAAAATGTCTTTTTATGTGATTACACTTTGTACTAAATTTACCGTGAACTAAAAAACTAAATTTAAAATTTCGGTTAAAAACCGCGTTTTGAAAAAAAAAAAAACTTCTCTATTAAAAATTATACTTTTTTTTCTAAAAATATTTTAAAATCTTTTTATTTCAAAAAATATTTTATTTTTTTCGAATTTACAAGCCCGTTTTTAACTACTATAAAAGAAAATTCCCTGAAAATTTTCCGATAAATCGTTTAACTTAAAATATTGCACTTGGAAAGAATGTGGGAGGTTTTCTAATTTTTTTGCACATCCTGAGCCAGAAATATCCTACGCTGTAGGGGAAAAAAAGGTGTAAATGATTAAAAAGCATGGTGCACATTCTTTCCTGGGGGTTTTTATTTTCGTTCCCGTTTTTTCGTGCTTCAGGGAAAAGTGTTTAAATTAAATAGTTCAATTTCTTTTTTTAAAATTTGTACAGTTCGGTGAGAGGCCTGAGATCCAAAGATACTACGATTAGTTTTGTTTTTAAACACTACGATTTGGCTGGTTGTCCATTTAAAAAAATGTACGCAAATAACCGCTGGTTATTTATGTTCAGTCTTGTTTAAAGGACATTTTCGTTTCACTCAGTGTGTATAGCAGTCTTTGGACGATAGTGTGAAGTTATCTGAGTGAAAGGAAAATCGGTGGGGGAGCCAATTTAAAGTTTACCGCAATTAACTATGACGACCGTTTTGGTTGGTTTACCGGTGTTGTCGCTAAACGAAGCGATTTTTTCGACGAGTTCGATCCCTTCGACGACGTGACCGAAAATGGCAGTGAAGCCTCTCATTTCTTGGAGAATAACGCGGAATTGCGATCCGACCATGCCGAGGTTGTCGTGTCGTTTTTGCGTCCGACGCATACCGACAGCGCCTCGTACCGCGGGGAATTTGGTATCGTCCGGCATAAAATAACCTTCGTCGTATATCGACCGACCGCCCGCGTCCGTTATTCGATTCGAAATCTCCCGTTATGACCGATTCGCCTTCCCAACATTGAAAAACCGTACACCCCTTATACGTTATACCTCTTTCCCCCGTGGATAGTACGGCAAAGTTTTTCGCCATTTTGGGCGCCACATCTGGCCTCGTTTCAATCACGATTCTACCATGTGGCGTCCCATTTACCTCAATGTTGAAATAAAAAAGCGGATAAGCATTCGAAGGACGGACCACACTAACCACCGATTGTTGCAAAGACATATCATACGGCTTAATATAATCGACATTTCCATTCTGAATATGTTGCTTAGATACCATATGCCTTGTGTATAACTGCGACATACAGTAGTTTGTTAAAAACAACAACGGATTCGGTGGTGGGACCTGCGTCCTCGAATGCACCGGCGAATCCACGTTATGGATAGTCGCTTGTTTCAACAACGGAAAATCAAAAAACCCAGAATTACATATCAAATCATCAAGCTGGCATTGAAAGTACATATCCTGAACTTTAGTTTGGAGACGTTGTTTCTCCAGATTAAGGTTCGTATAAAGAGCTTGTGCCTCCGTAGGGTTATCGACCTGAGACAGTATAACTCTCGCTTTCGCCAGCAAATCCCGACTTTCGCCAATTTCAGGCATGTGGACCCATCCGTTCTGCAGGTCGGTCTCAATATGCGTTTTTAACGTCATGCAAGATTCCAGTACTTGCAGTAAAAAACCTCTTTGTTGATTCAAAAGTCGCGAAATGTCCTGAAGAAGCTTTGAAACTGCCGTTATTCAGTTTGTACCTAAAAGGAAAACATTAAAAATGACCCTAACGGATATTTTCTTACTTCTGTGACAAGTTGATCTTTAGCTTCGTTGTGAGATCGGTTTTAATAATAAAAATAACAATAAAGCTAACGCGGGCGGGGGGTGGGGCCGGGCCAGATTGGCGTCTGGCCCGTTCTTCAAAACGTTAAGTTAAATACGTTTTATAATAAACTTCAAAATGATTATTAAGTTTTAACGAAATACGCGTTGAGTTTAAGCGCCGTCTGTGAACATTATGAAAAAAATGAAGGTCCGAAAGAAACAAGCATGGCGGAGTTGAGCCTTTAAAAAATACTTTTTGAAACGAGGATTCTTCCACTCGTCCCCGCCCCATTCGCTTACTCCCGGCGCCTCTCCCTATCCAGCCATGTTTACTTTACCGCGGCCTCACCAACGCTCCTCGTGGTGACATTCAAACTAAGAAATGGCGGGAAAGATACAACTACACGGTCGTTCAGAAGTACCCATTTTATTTCTTTAATTATTGGAGATCGGAAAAGAAATTTAATCATTAACCCCCCCTTTTTTTTTACGAAGAATTGATTGCAACGAATTTTGATTTAGGTGTACAGGTTGTCCCAGAGCGACACTATCTTCTGGTTTTTTACAAGGAGGGGGGGGAGGGCAGGACCCAAGCGGGGGCTTTCGGCATTCGGCGCCCTTTCAAAGCCTTTTGAAGCCCTTTTCGCCAACTACCCCAACGTCTTATATCCGTTATCCCACTTCTGATATCGCTTATCCCACTGATTAAACTTCTGATATAGTTATCCCACTTTTTCGGTGTTTTCTCCTGTCTTTTGATTAAACACCCATTTTCGGTGTTTTTCCTGTCTTTTGTCTAAAACACCACTTTTTCGGTGTTTTCCTGTCTTTTGTCTAAAAAACACCACTTTTCGGCGTTTTCTCCTGTTTTGTCTTAAAACACCCCTTTTTCAGTGTTTTCTCCTGTCTTTTGACCAAACACCCATTTTCGGTGTTTTTCCTGTCTTTTGTCTAAAAACTCCACTTTTTCGGTGTTTTCTCCTGTCTTTTGACCAAACACCCATTTTTCGGTGTTTTTCCTGTCTTTTGTCTAAAAACACCACTTTTTCGGTGTTTTCTCCTGTCTTTTGACTAAACACCCATTTTTCGGTTTTTCCTGTCTTTTGTCTAAAAACACCACTTTTTCGGTGTTTTCTCCTGTCTTTTGACTAAAAACACCCATTTTTCGGTGTTTTTCCTGTCTTTTGTCTAAAAACACCACTTTTTCGGTGTTTTCTCCTGTCTTTTGTCTAAAAACACCCTTTTTCAGTGTTTTCTCCTGTCTTTTGACCAAACACCCATTTTTCGGTGTTTTTCCTGTCTTTTGTCTAAAAACAAAACTTTTTCGGTGTTTTCTCCTGTCTTTTGACTAAACACCCATTTTTCGGTGTTTTCCTGTCTTTTGTCTAAAAACACCACTTTTTCGGTGTTTTCTCCTGTCTTTTGACCAAACACCCATTTTTCGGTGTTTTTCCTGTCTTTTGTCTAAAAACTCCACTTTTTCGGTGTTTTCTCCTGTCTTTTGACCAAACACCCATTTTTCGGTGTTTTCCTGTCTTTTGTCTAAAAACACCACTTTTTCGGTGTTTTCTCCTGTCTTTTGACTAAAACACCATTTTTCGGTGTTTTTCCTGTCTTTTGTCTAAAAACAACACTTTTTCGGTGTTTTCTCCTGTCTTTTGACCAAACCACCCATTTTCGGGTGTTTTTCCTGTCTTTTGTCTAAAAACTCCACTTTTTCGGTGTTTTCTCCTGTCTTTTGACCAAACACCCATTTTTCGGTGTTTTTCCTGTCTTTTGTCTAAAAACTCCACTTTTTCGGTGTTTTCTCCTGTCTTTTGACCAAACACCCATTTTTCGGTGTTTTTCCTGTCTTTTGTCTAAAAACACCACTTTTTCGGTGTTTTCTCCTGTCTTTGACTAAACACCCATTTTTCGGTGTTTTTCCTGTCTTTTGTCTAAAAACAACACTTTTCGGTGTTTTCTCCTGTCTTTTGACCAAACACCCATTTTTCGGTGTTTTTCCTAGGGAGTTAGGGATTATACTTGGCCCTTGAAAGGACACCATGGCATTATGGCGAAAGCCCCCGCCTGGGTCCACCTTGTATACAACATCCACCATTCGCGGCCTCACCAACGCTCCTCATGGCTGACATTCGGACTAAGAAATGGCGGGAAAGATAGTACTAGTAGTTCAGAAGTACCCATTTTATTTCTTTAACTATTTTTCAAAGATAGGAAAGAAATTTTAATGTAAACTTCCCATGGTTTTTGACGAAGAATTGATTGCAATTCGTCGCGTTAGTTCTAACACCGGCTATCTCATTTTTTATCAATTTTGAGTTAGGCATTGTTTCTGATGGTAAATTTTGTGGAGAATCGAATTCCGTTGGTAGTTTAACCCTATTACCAACAGAAAACGCGTTGTTCACGATTTAGCCAACAGGCGATGCATTGATTCCAATGAGAAATTAATCCATATTTTTGCTCCCCTGAAAACCTAGGAAAAATGAGATAGCCGGTGTTAGAACTAACGCGACGAATTTTGATTTTGGTGTACAGTGTGTCCCAGAGCGACATCAACTTCGTTATTCAGGTTCTTAGAAGGAGGGGGAGGGAGTGCAGGACCCCAAGCGGGGGCTTTCGCCATAATGCCATGGCGAAGCGCCAACTACCCTAGGGAGTTAAGGATGGTAGTTGGCCCTTGGGCATTATGGCGAAAGCCCCCGCTCGGGTCTACCTTGTATACATCCACCATTACTTTACCGCTGGCCTCACCAACGCTCCTCGTGGTTGACATTCGGACTAAAAAATGGCGGGAAAGAGACAACTACGCGGTGGTTCAGAAGTACCCATTTTATTTCTTAAACTGAGGTCGGAAAAAAATTTAAAATGTTAACTCCCCTTTTTTTTCACAAAGAATTGATTGCGAAACGAATTTTGATTTTGGTGTACAGGGTGTCCCAGAACGACATTACCTTCATGTTCTTACAAGAAGGAGAGTGTGGAGGGCCCAAGCGGGGGCTTTTGCCATAATGCCATGGCGCCCTTTCAACTACCCTAGGGAGTTAGGGTTGGTAGTTGGCCCTTGAAAGGGCATTATGGCGAAATGCCGCGTCCACCTTGTACACAACATTGACTATTTTAAACCAAATTTTTTTCTTTTTTAGGAAAAAGACTCATATGGAAATGAAATATCGAAGCTTGCTAGGCCACTTCCAGTCGAATATTTATTGGTTGATGTTCCTGTATCGACGCCATTAACACCTTTATACACGTTTAGGACGGATCCGTCGAAAACTCCATTCCCTATTGAAAACAGGTTAGTATTTTATAAAAAAATTCTTTAAAAAATTAACTTTTTTTTAGACTTTTAGAAAGACATATACAGGATTTCAACGCTTTATCATCATATGTTCATCAGTTCACTCCTGACCAGTTTCTCACTGCCGTATCAGATTTCCATGTACTTTTATATCTGGCTACAATGGAGATGTTACCGATGAAGGTATATAAAAGCTAACATTAGACCGAAAATCCGGTTTTCAGTTGCTCCAGAAACCGAATACCTAGGATTACTCCTGAAAATTTGGTTTCTTGGTAGAAATGCTGGGAAACCTTCGATAATCACAGTTTCTTGGTCTAAAAAACGACAAAATCTCACAAAAATCTGTTTATGTGGATCAAAAAACGAGAAAAACGTCCCAAAACCTGGTCCCTGGGTCCAAAAACCAACTCCCAAAAATCGGGTTTCTTGATCAAAAATTTGAGAAAAGCTCTCAAATCCGGTTTCTTGGTCCTATAGTTGAGGAAGATTTTCCAAATATTACGGTTTCCTAGTCCAAATACCTAGGAATACTCCTGAAAATTTGGTTTCTTGGTAGAAATGCTGGGAAAACTTTGAAAATCACAGTTTCTTGGTCCAAAAAACGACAAAAACTCACAAAAATATGTTCAGTTGGTTCAAAAACCGAGAAAAAAATCCCAAAACCTTGTCCCTGGGTTCAAAAACCAATTCTCAAAAATCGGGTTTCTTTATCCAAAATTTGAGAAAGCTCTCAAATCCGGTTTCTTGGTCCTATTATTGAGGATAATTTTCAAAATTGCGGTTTCCTGGTTCAAATATCCCCCAAAAAATCAGGTTTGTTGCTCCAAAAACCCTCAAAATTCTCAATAATCTGATTTTTTGGTCCAAAATTTTGGAAGAACTTTCAAAATTCCGTTTCATTCGTCCAAGAACAGAAAAACTGAGGAAGATTTTTCAAATATCACGGTTTCCTGGTCCAAATATCTAGGAATACTCCTAAAAATTTGTTTTTTTTTGGTAGAAATGCTGGGAAAACTTCGATAATCTCAGTTTCTTGGTCCAAAAAACGTCAAAAACTCACAAAAATCTGTTTATGTGGTCCAAAAAATGACAAAAACTCACAAAATCTGTTTAGTTAGTTCAAAAAACGACAAAAACTCACAAAAATCTGTTTAGTTAGTTCAAAAAACGACAAAAACTCACAAAAATCTGTTTAGTTAGTTCAAAAAACGAGAAAATCATCCCAAAACCGGGTCCTTGGGTCCAAAAACCATCTTCCAAAAATCAGGTTTCTTGATCCAAAATTTGAGAAAAGCTCCCGAATCCGGTTTCTTGGTCCTATTATTGAGGATAATTTTCAAAATTGCGGTTTCCTGGTTCAAATATCCCCCAAAAAATCCGGTTTCTTGCTCCAAAAACCCACAAAACTCCCGATAATCTGGTTTTTTGGTCCAAAATTTTGGAAGAACTTTCAAAATTTCGTTTTTTATCCTAAAGTTTCCAAAATTACGGTTCATTCGTCCAAGAACAGAAAAACTGAGGAAGATTTTTCAAATATTACAGTTTCCTGGTCCAAATATCTAGGAATACTCCTAAAAATTGGTTTTCTTTGGTAGAAATGCTGGGAAAACTTAGATAATCTCAGTTTCTTGGTCCAAAAAACGTCAAAAACTCACAAAAATCTGTTTATGTGGTCCAAAAAATGACAAAAACTCACAAAAATCTGTTTAGTTAGTTCAAAAAACGACAAAACTCACAAAAATCTGTTTAGTTAGTTCAAAAAACGAGAAAATCATCCCAAAACCGGGTCCTTGGGTCCAAAAACCATCTTCCAAAAATCAGGTTTCTTGATCCAAAATTTGAGAAAAGCTCCCGAATCCGGTTTCTTGGTCCTATTATTGAGGATAATTTCCAAAATTGCGGTTTCCTGGTCCAAATACCCCCAAAAAATCCGGTTTCTTGCTCCAAAAACCCACAAAATAACCAATAATCTGGTTTTTTTGGTCCAAAATTTTGGAAGAACTTTCAAAATTTCGTTTTTTATCCTAAAGTTTCCAAAATTACAGTTCATTTGTCCAAGAACAGAAAAACTGAGGAAGATTTTTCAAATATTATAGTTTCTTGGTCCAAAAAACGTCAAAAACTCACAAAAATCTGATTATGTGGTCCAAAAAATGACAAAAACTCACAAAAATTGTTTAGTTAGTTCAAAAAACGACAAAAACTCACAAAAATCTGTTTAGTTAGTTCAAAAAACGAGAAAATCATCCCAAAACCGGGTCCTTGTGTCCAAAAACCATCTTCCAAAAATCGGGTTTCTTGATCCAAAATTTGAGAAAAGCTCCCGAATCCGGTTTCTTGGTCCTATTATTGAGGATAATTTCCAAAATTGCGGTTTCCTGGTCCAAATACCCCCAAAAAATCCGGTTTCTTGCTCCAAAAACCCACAAAACTCCCGATAATCTGGTTTTTTGGTCCAAAATTTTGGAAGAACTTTCAAAATTTCGTTTTTTATCCTAAAGTTTCCAAAATTACGGTTCATTCGTCCAAGAACAGAAAAATTGAGGAAGATTTTTCAAATATTACAGTTTCCTGGTCCAAATATCTAGGAATACTCCTAAAAATTGGTTTTCTTTGGTAGAAATGCTGGGAAAACTTAGATAATCTCAGTTTCTTGGTCCAAAAAACGTCAAAAACTCACAAAATCTGTTTATGTGGTCCAAAAAATGACAAAAACTCACAAAAATCTGTTTAGTTAGTTCAAAAGACGACAAAAACTCACAAAAATCTGTTTAGTTAGTTCAAAAAACGAGAAAATCATCCCAAAACCGGGTCCTTGGGTCCAAAAACCATCTTCCAAAAATCAGGTTTCTTGATCCAAAATTTGAGAAAAGCTCCCGAATCCGGTTTCTTGGTCCTATTATTGAGGATAATTTCCAAAATTGCGGTTTCCTGGTCCAAATACCCCCAAAAAATCCGGTTTCTTGCTCCAAAAACCCACAAAACTCCCAATAATCTGGTTTCTTGGTCCAAAGTTTTGGAAGAACTTTCAAAATTCCGTTTTTTCATCCTAAAGTTTCCATCAATACGGTTTATTCGACCAAGAAACTGTGGAAGATTTTCCAAATATTACGGTTTCCTGGTCCAAATACATAGGAATACTAGTTTCTTGGTAGAAATGCTGGGAAAACTTCAAAAATCTCAGTTTCTTGGTCCGAAAAACGACAAAAATTTACAAAAATAGGTTTAGTTGGTCCAAAAACGAGAAAAACATCCCACAACCCTGTCCCTGGGTCCAAAAACCAACTCCCAAAAATCGGGTTTTTTGATCCAAACTTTGAGAAAAGCTCTCAAATCCGGTTTCTTGGTCCTATTATTGAAAATGATTTCCAAAATTGCGGTTTCCTGGTCCAAATACCCCCAAAAATCCGGTTTCTTGCTCCAAAAACCCACAAAATAACCAATAATCTGGTTTCTTGGTCCAAAATTTTGGAAGAACTTTCAAAATTTCGTTTTTTATCCTAAAGTTTCCAAAATTACGGTTCATTCTTTCAAGAACAGAAAAACTGAGGAAGATTTTTCAAATATTACGTAGAAATGTTGGGAAAACTTCGAAAATCACAGTTTCTTGGTCGAAATAACGACAAAACTCATAAAAATTTGTTCAGTTGGTTCAAAAACCGTGAAAAACATCCCAAAACCTGGTCCCTGGGTCTAAAAACCAACTCCCAAAAATTGGGTTTCTTGATCCAAAATTTGAGAAAAGCTCTCAAATCCGGTTTCTTGGTCCTATTATTGAAGATGATTACCAAAATTGCGGTTTCCTGGCCAAAAACCCCTAAAAAATCCCGTTTCTTGCTCCAAAAACCCACAAAACTCCCAATAATCCGGTTTCTTGGTCCAAAGTTTTGGAAGAACTTTCAAAATTTCGTTTTTCATCCTATATGTAGTTTCCAAAATTACGGTCATTCAACCAAGAACAGAAAAACTGAGGAAGATGTTATGGTATACTGGTCTAAATACCTAGGAATACTCCTGAAAATTTGGTTTCTTGGTAGAAATACTGGGAAAACTTCAAAAATTACAGTTTCTTGGACAAAAAAAACGACAAAAACTCACAAAAATGTGTTTGTATGGTAAAAAAAAAATACGGGAAAACCTCCCCAAACCTGGTCCCTGGGTCCAAAAACCAACTCCCAAAAATCGGGTTTCTTGATCCAAAATTTGAGAAAAGCTCTAAAATCCGGTTTTTTGGTCCTATTATCGAAGATAATTTCCAAAATTGCGATATCCTGGTCCTAACACCCCCCAAAAATTCGGTTTCTTGCTCCAAAAACAGATGAAACTCCCAATAATCCGGTTTTCTGGTCCTATTATTGAAGATAATTTCCAAAATTGCGGTTTCCTGGTCCAAATACCCCCCAAAAATCTGGTTTATTGCTCCAAAAACAGGCAAAACTCCCAATCCATTTTTGAGGATCTTCCAATATTCTTTTTTTTCAAAGTTTCCAAAAATAGGGTTTCATGGTACGTGGTCTGATCAAAAAGTTCCGGAACTTTTGAATTTGCGCGCGAACGGAGGGTCGCAGAAACCCCGCGATGGTCTCATATGTTAGCTTTACTCTTCCTGAGTCACGTGGAATTTGGCTGATTGCTGTAACCTTCTTAGTTCTCGAGTTATCGCATTTTTAGTGAAGCGAGATTTTCGTCCGCGGCGATTTTTAAGATGAACGCGAAACAGGAGCAGCGCGTGTGTGTGAAGTTTTGCGTTAAATTTGCGAAATCTTTCTAGGAAACGATCAAACCTTTGACCGAGGCTTACGGCGATGAAACCATGGGTCGTTCAAGGTGTTATGAGTGGTACCAGCGATTCAAACATGCCTTGTTTGAATCGGACATCCTGCCTGGATGTCCGTCGAAGATGACGCCCGTTCCGGGAGACCCTCAACGTCCACATGAGGACGCTCATGTGGCCCAAGTGAACGCCCTGGTTCGTTCAAACCACCGTCTGACTATCCGTGAAATGGCTGATGAGTGTCTGATATCCTACGGATCATGCCAGGAAATTTTCACCCAGAAATTGGGGATGAGAAGGGTTGCAGCGAAGTTCGTCCCGAGGCTCATGTCGGACGACCAAAAACAACACCGTGTTGCAGTTTGCCGGGAGCTTCTGGAAATGGCCAATTCCGGTGAAAACTTCATGAAACCTATCATAACTGGTGATGAAACATGGGTTTATGGTTATGACGTTGAAACCAAGGTGCAATCACTTTTTGACATCGATTATCGTAAAAATCGCCGCGGACGAAAATCTCGCTTCACTAAAAATGCGATAACTCGAGAACTAAGAAGGTTACAGCAATCAGCCAAATTCCACGTGACTCAGGAAGAGTAAAGCTAACATATGAGACCATCGCGGGTTTCTGCGACCCTCCGTTCGCGCGCAAATTCAAAAGTTCCGGAACTTTTTGATCAGACCACGTACAAGTACCAAGGAAAAGCCCTGAAAATCTTGTTTCTAATTTGTTGAAAAAACGAGAGAACTTATTATTTATTTTTTTTTCAGGATTATTTAGGACCATTGTTGCAAGCGGTGAAAGAGAGAGATATGTCGGCGGCGGCCGATTGGGCTCGGTCTGAACATTGGGCGACGGTCGAGCAGCTGATAGCGTCGAGTCGGGAAGGTCCGACGAGTATGGACACGTCCGAAGAATGGACATGCCCCCACTGCACTTTCTTAAATCTTCCACACCATCAGTCATGCGATATGTGCAGCCTTCCTAGATAGCCATAACTCGACCGTTTCTGTTTGTGATAAAAGGCACTTTTTCTTCTCATCTCTTTTTTTTTTAGGACAGAAAGTACCTCAAAAAATAAAATATTAAATCTTTCATGTTTTTTTTAATGTCTTTTTTGTCACAAAGTGTTGGGAAATAGTTTGTAAAAAGTGAAGTGAAATCGATTTTTTTTTTTCTTTTTAAATAGTTTGTCAACAGGGAAAATCGTTTATAAATTATTACAAAAGAATAAATACTGTGATTTGTCAAGTATGAGTTTCCCAAATAAAATAAAATTAAATTTCTCACCAAGATATGGAATTTTTTCAATTATTTGCTTTGTTCCAACCGCAGTTTGAAACTCCTGGAGCATGTGCAGAAGGATCTGCACGTCAAATTTGACGATGAATTCAGATTTGACGGAAAAACGATGTGAACGACGTCAAATATGACGTCGAAATCCTTCTGTGCATGCCATTAAAAGACTTTTAAATGGTTGGAACAAAGCTATTGTTCTAAAAACCTAATTTTTCAAAAATCAGATTGTATGCAAAAGGCTTATACAAAATTTTAGTTCCTCTACCAAATTAGTGAAAAACTGAGGAAAATTTCATAAAATTGAGGGTAAAGGGTTTCTTGTAGCCAAAAAAACAAGGCAAACGCCTCCCCGTAGCATGAAGCGAGGATATTTGATACCGGTGACTTCATGATCCAATCTATTGCATCCAGCTGATCCAAATCTCCTCTCGATTCTTCCTAGCGATCCCTGCAACCATATTAAAGTCAGGATATTTGAAAACTGAGGAAAACTTCATAAAATTGAGACTATAGGGTTTCTCGTAGCCAAAAAAAAACTAGGCAAACTGCCTCCCCGTAGCATGAAGGATATTTGAAGCCGGTGACTTCGTGATCAAATCTATTGCATCCAGCTGATCTAAATCTCCTCTCAATTCTTCCTAGCCATGCCCGCAACCATATTAAAGTCAGGATATTTGAAATCCTCCTTTGACAGAGAAAAATTCTTTTCTGCCGGATTTTCGACTTTTCCTCAGTTTTTACAATCTCTTGAATTTTATGGCGTTTTTCCTCAGTTTTCCTTATCAAGAAACCAAATTTTTGAAAGTTTTGCTCGGGTTTTGGACCGAAAAATCGGATTTCCATTGGTAGGCAAAGGCCGAAAAAAATGGCGCCGAATCATCAGCGCGACCTACTGAGAAAAGTGATGAAGCTCTTTCGTTCAGATTAATGCCCTCAGAACGCGCATAACTCAGGTTTTTGCTGGCTCAGGATGCTGGGAAAAAAATAGTAGCTTTGTTCCAACCACAGCTGCGGTAGATTAGACGGACTAACGATCTGAGCGACGTCAAATTTGACGTCCAAGTCCTTCTGCGCATGCTCCAGGAATTTCAAACCAGTCTCAAACTGCTGTTGGAACAAAGCTAGTATGAGTGAAGTATGACTCTTTAATACAAAAAATGGCCACATGCCTTGAAGACATCAAAGGACATCAAAAGTGCGTCAAATGTTCACGAATATTTCACTTCCGATGCTCACCCCCTTATTTATTGACAAGAAAAGACAAAAATAATATTTCCCCCCCATTTTTTACATGAACAGAAGCTTCAGAATATTAAAAACTAAAAATATATAAAATTAAAATTTCTCGTCGCTTTTCGACGTTTTTAGAGTTGAAGGGGGGAGATTTTTAAATGAATGTTTAATGGAAAAATTTGAACGGTGAAATTGAGTGAGGACAATATGGTAGCGACATTAAAAATGAAACGGCCAATCTGAAGCGAATGGTGGAGGCGGCTGGGGGTGGAAGAGAAAGAGAACAGGTTATTTCCTTTGAGGGAGGAATACATTACTATTTGCATTACTCTCGAATGTTAATATCAATTTAGGACGAAATTCAAATTTCACCTCCCCCTCTACCATCAATTTTCATTAAAAAAGACATAAAAATAACACATTTTGGAGGTAATTCGGAAATTTGACTCTCAGACCAGCGGTTCTGGGATTAGGATTCGTCATGAACCAGCTCACCTGAAAAAAAAAAAAAAAAAAAAACGGAAATCAGGAGAGGACTTTATGGAGTTTTTCTCAGTTTTTGGACGAAGAAACCGGATTTTCTGTAGTTTTCCTCGGTTATTGAGTTTAAGTAGACATTAGACAGCCTCAAGAAGGTTGGGACCAGCGGATCTGGTACTAGGATTCCGTCTTCAAACAGCTTTAAGGGGTCTGGAGAGCATTTTCGGTAGTTTTCGTCTGTTTTTGTACGAACAAACCGGATTTTCTGTACGTTTCCTAGGTTTTTAACGTTAAGTAGACATTAGAAAGCCTCAAGAAGGTTCGGAACAGCGGATTGGGTACTAGGATTCTGCCTTCATAGACCTTTAAGGAGTATGGAGAGGATTTTCTGTAGTTTTCCTCGGTTTTTAGACATTAGAAAGCCTCAAGGAAGTTTGGTCCTCCAAGGTCGGATAATAATCATACAAAATAAATAAAAGTCTCGATTTTTTTTATTTAAAAAAAAAAGTAAATGTAAAATCTAAATAATTAAATTATAAAAATTCACTTTCGAATTTTCTCACGAGTTGAGACAAGCAGTTGTTTTGATTTCGACTTGAGCCTAATCCTTTATCTTTGAAAAAATTATTTTTAGAATTTATCGCTTCTTAACAAGAATAAAATTATTAAATTTAAACTTGCCTAAATCGAACTTTTCTTTGTTTTTTATTTTGTTAAAAATAGATTTAAATTTTGTAAATTTTCAATCGTATTTGTTCTCGAGCTATTTAAATATTTTCTCTTTTGATTAAGCTTGGCATAAGGAATTTTCTTTGTTTCTACACACCTTATGTTATCAAATTTTGTCATTAGTACATTCTGAAATTTTCAGAATAATTAAGTAGACATTAGGAGGTTCAATAGCCTCAAGGAGGTTCGGACCAGCGGATATGGTACTAGGATTCCGTCTTCAAACAGCTTTGAGGAGTCTGAAGAGAATTTTCGGTAGGTTTCGTCTGTTTTTGAACGAACAAACCGGATTTTTTGAAGTTTTCCTCGGTTTTTAAGGTTAAGCAGACATTAGAATGCCTCAAGGAGGTTCGGACTAGCGGATCTGGCACTAGGATTCCGTCCCGAAACAGCTTTGAGGGGTCTGGAGAGCATTTTCGGTAGGTTTCGTCTATTTTTGGCCGAGGAAACCGGATTTCCTGAACTTTTTCCCGGTTTATGAAGTTAGGGAGACATCAGACAGCCTCAAGGAGGTTCAGACCAGCGGATCTGGTACTAGGATTCCGTCTACAAACAACTTTAAGGGGTGAGGAGTGCATTTTCGGTAGTTTTCGTCTGTTTTGGGACGAAAAAAACGGATTTCCTGTATTTTCCTCGGTTTTTGAGGTTAAGTAGACATCAGACAGCCTCAAGGAGGTTCGGACGAGCGGATTGGGTACTAGGATTCTGTCTTCATAGACCTTTGAGGGGTCTGGACAGCATTTTCGGTAGGTTTCGTCTGTTTTTGGACGAAGAGACCGGATTTTCTGTGTTTTCCTCGGTTTTTGAGGTTAAGTAGACATTAGAGAGCCTCAAGGAGGTTCGGACCAGCGGATCGGGTACTAGGATTAGGTACCAAGAGCTTCAAGGATTCTGGAGAGTATTTTTGGTAGTTCTCGTCAGTTTTTGGACGAATAAACCGGATTTTCTGCATTTTTCCTCGGTTTTTGAGGTTAAGTAGACATTAGGCAGCCTCAAGGAGGTTCGGACCAGCGGATCGGGTACTAGGATTAGGTACCAAGAGCTTCAAGGATTCTGGAGAGTATTTTGGTAGTTCTCGTCAGTTTTTGGACGAATAAACCGGATTTTCTGCATTTTTCCTCGGTTTTTGAGGTTAAGTAGACATTAGGCAGCCTCAAGGAGGTTCGGACCAGCGGATATGGTACTAGGATTCCGTCTTCAAACAGCTTTGAGGAGTCTGAAGAGAATTTTTGGTAGGTTTCGTATGTTTTTGAACGAAGAAACCGGATTTTTTGTAGTTTTCCTCGGTTTTTAAGGTTAACCAGACATTAGAATGCCTCAAGGAGGTTCGGACTAGCGGATCTGGTACTAGGATTCCGTCACGAAACAGCTTTGAGGGATCTGGAGAGCATTTTCGGTAGGTTTCGTCTGTTTTTGGACGAGGAAACCGGATTTCCTGAACTTTTTCCCGGTTTTTGAGCTTACGTAGACATTAGGCAGTCTCATTGAGGTTCAGACCAGCGGATCTGGTACTAGGATTCCGTCTTCAAACAGCTTTAAGGGGTCAGGAGTGCATTTTCGGTAGTTTTCGTCTGTTTTGGGACAAAAAAAAAACGGATTTACCGTATTTTCCTCGGTTTTTGAGGTTAAGTAGACATCAGACAGCCTCAAGGAGGTTCGGACGAGCGGATTGGGTACTAGGATTCTGCCTTCATAGACCTTTGAGCGGTCTGGACAGCATTTTCGGTAGGTTTCGTCTGTTTTTGGACGAAGAGACCGGATTTTCTGTGTTTTCCTCGGTTTTTGAGGTTAATAGACATTTTTTAGGCTCTAGAATGTTTCGACAGGAGGATCTGGTACTAGGATTCCGTCTTCAAACAGCTTTGTGAAGTCTGGAGAGCATTTTCGGCAATTTCCGTCGTTTTTTGAAAAAAACTTTCACATTAGTCAGCCTCATTGAGGTTCGGACCAGCTGGTCTGGTACTAGTATTCTGTTGTAAAACATCTCAAGGATTTCCTGAATGAATGTTGGCATGCCTGAGTTATTTATTACTTTTTAATGATTACTTTTATCATTCAATTAAGGTATAAATCAACGTTTTCAAAGGTGTAACTTGGAGACGAAAGTGGGAAAACGCTGTGATTTTAGCCGGGCCAAATGAATCACCGTGTAAGGTAGGGTTCTCCGTCTTAGTGATTTACTAGGTTTAATTATACGTTGTAATCAATCGGATTGCAGTATATTCAAAGTTTAATTATAACTCTGACCTAATTCGCTCGAAAATTTAAATTGAAAATTATTGTTTAAAATGTGGATCTGAAAGGTCAAAAACTAAATAATAAATTACGTTTTCCCCCGGCTAGATTTCAAATTGAACACCTGACATAGTCGAAAACACGAGTTCCAAAGTTTAAATGGAGGGAATAAAAAATTTAAAATAACTCTACAGTAGTGGCATCCAAACGATTTTCCCGTTTGAAGACGTCAAAAGCTGATTTTAAAGGTTCTACAAACATGGGACCTAATAATCAAATCTAGTGCATATAGCTGATCTAAATCTCTCAATTTTTCTTAGCCACCCCCGCTACTTCAATGTAAAGCTAGGGGACTTTTGGGACTAATAGGAGCTAGTAGACTTTTGGGAGTTTTCCTCGGTTTTTTGACGGTTTTTCTTTTCCCCTTCCTTAGAAAAATCAAGGTAAAAACTGATGAAAAGGGGTCTTCTAGGCCTTTTTCTGAGGCTGCCGGGTGAAAGGGGTTCCCCTAGGGCTTCTGAGGCTTCCGGGTAAAAGAGGTCCTCTAGGCCTTCTGAGGCTACTGGGTAAAAGGGGTCTTCAAGGCCTTTTTTTGAGAATTCTGGGTAAAAGAGGGGCTTCAAGGCCTCCTGAGGCGTCTAGGTACTCTAGGATACTCCTGGGGTACTCTAGGCCTTCTGTGGCTTCTGGGTAAAATGGGGTACTCTAGGCCTTCTGAGGCTTTTTGTTAAAAGGGGGTGCTCTAGGTCTTCTGAGGCTTCTGGGTAAAATGGGGTCCTTCAGACCTTCTTACTAAAATGGTGGTCTTCTAAGCCTTCTTTTGAGGCTTCTGGGTAAAAGGGCGTCCTCCAGGCCTTCTGGGTAAAAGGGGTTCCTCCAGTCCTTCTGGGTAAAAGAGTACTCTAGGCCTTCTGTGGCCTCTGGGTAAAATGGGGTCTTCTAAGCCTTCTGTTCACGCCGCAAAAAAAAAAAAAAAAAAAGAGAGAGAAAAGTACTGGTTTGAAGAGCTTCCAACGAAAACTTCCTTAAAGAGAAATCTATACAGGAGGGGGAAGTATAACGGAGGGGACGTAAAACGTAGGGGGAAGTATAACGGAGTGGGAAGTATATGGGAGGGGAAGTATAAGTGAGGGGAAGTATATGGGAGGGGGAAGTTTAAGTGAGGGGTAGTATAACAGAGGGTGAAGTATAACGGAGGGGGGAAGTATAAGGGAACGAAAGTATAACAGAACCGATGGGCGGTCCTAAACTGCCCACTTTTTTACCTGAAGACCTTTTTTTGTCGTGAAATTGCCCACCAAAGACATGCCCCCCAAAATTCGAAATCACTAAATTGCCCACTCCAGTTGATAAGAATTTTGAACCAAGTATGGAAGAGGAAAAAAAATTATAAAATAATTATTTGTTTGTCCTTGTTTACTTAGTATAACTTAATTTTTGGTATTTTTTATTTTCGTAATTTTATTAAAATTTCCTATTGGTTTAAAAATTCAACCCTTTTCAAGGTGCCGTCTCCTGCCGTTCCTCACTTCTAGTAACCTATTATGACATGAATTGCATTCCTTAATTTTAAAAATAACCATATAAAGATCAATAGCCCATGGTCCAAATTTTTGCTTTGCAACCATGTTTATGACTCGGGCATCGGCAAAAGTTTTCCCCAGATTTAAGCTCTTTTTCGTAATCAAACTTCGCCCTGCTCACGAGGAGAACTTCTCGGCCTCGCTCACTTAAAATAATTTGTTCACCTTCTTCGGCCATTTCACGGTTACTACTGATAAGAGTTTGGTGGGCAATTTCATGGTCCATATTTTTGTTTTCGTCGAAACCCTTCCAGGTAAAGGATTATCGGTGGGCAGTTTCACTGCGCCCGAACCGATGTATAAGGGAGGGAAAGTATAAAGGAGAACTTCCCAAGTTCTTTTTTTTTCGAAAATTTTCAATTTTTTTTTCAAAAATTTTTCAGTTTTTTTTTTCGAAATATTTTCCGGGGTTTTTTTTTTTTTTTTTTTTTTCCGAAAAATTTTCAAGTTCTTTTTTTTTGAAAATTTTTTTAAGTGTCCCTTTTTGTTAAAAGGGGGTGCCCTAGGTCTTCTGAGGCTTCTGGGTAAAAGGGCGTCCTCCAGGCCTTCTGGGTAAAAGGGCGTCCTCTAGGCCTTCTGGGTAAAAGGGGGTTACAAGGCCTTCTGAGGCTTTTGGGTAAAAGGGGGTCCTCCAGGCCTTCTGGGTAAAAGTGGGTCCTCTGGGCTTTCTTCGGCTTCTGGGTAAAATGCGGTCTTCTAAGCCTTCTGGGTAAAAGAGGGTCCTCCAGACCTTGTGGGTAAAAGTGGGTCCTCTGTGCTTTTTAGGCTTCTGGGTAAAATGCGTCTTCTAAGCCTTCTGGGTAAAAGAGGGTCCTCCAGACCTTCTGGGTAAAAGTGGGTCCTCTGTGCTTTCTTAGGCTTCTGGATAAAATGCGGTCTTCTAAGCCTTCTGGGTAATAGAGGATCCTCCAGACCTTCTGGGTAAAAGTGGGTCCTCTGTGCTTTTTTAGGCTTCTGGGTAAAATGCGTCTTCTAAGCCTTCTGGGTAAAAGAGGGTCCTCCAGACCTTCTGGGTAAAAGTGGGTCCTCGGTGCTTTCTTAGGCTTCTGGGTAAAATGCGTCTTCTAAGCTTCTGGGTAAAAGAGGGTCCTCCAGACCTTCTGGGTAAAAGTGGGTCCTCTGTGCTTTCTTAGGCTTCTGGGTAAAATGCGGTCTTCTAAGCCTTCTGGGTAAAAGTGGGTCCTCTGTGCTTTTTTAGGCTTCTGGGTAAAATGCGTCTTCTAAGCCTTCTGGATAAAAGAGGGTCCTCCAGACCTTCTGGGTAAAAGTGGGTCCTCTGGGCTTTCTTAGGCTTCTGGGTAAAATGCGTCTTCTAAGCCATCTGGGTAAAAGAGGGTCCTCCAGACCTTCTGGGTAAAAGTGGGTCCTCTGTGCTTTCTTAGGCTTCTGGGTAAAAGGGCGTCCTCTAGGCCTTCTGGGTAAAAGGGGTTACAAGGCCTTCTGAGGCTTTTGGGTAAAAGGGGGTCCTCCAGGCCTTCAGGGTAAAAGTGGGTCCTCTGGGATTTCTTAGGCTTCTGGGTTAAATGCGGTCTTCTAAGCCTTCTGGGTAAAAGAGGGTCCTCCAGACCTTGTGGGTAAAAGTGGGTCCTCTATGCTTTCTTAGGCTTCTGGGTAAAATGCGGTCTTCTAAGCCTTCTGGGTAAAAGAGGGTCCTCCAGACCTTCTGGGTAAAAGTGGGTCCTCTGTACTTTCTTAGGCTTCTGGGTAAAATGGGGTCTTTTCAGCCTTCTTTTGAGAATTCAGGGTAAAAGGGGTTCCTCCAGTCCTTCTGGGTAAAAGAGTACTCTAGGCCTTCTGTGGCCTCTGGGTAAAATGGGGTCCTCCAGGCCTTCTGGGTAAAAGGGGGTTACAAGGCCTTCTGAGGCTTTTGGGTAAAAGTGGGTCCTCTGGGCTTTCTTAGGCTTCTGGGTTAAATGCGGTCTTCTAAGCCTTCTGGGTAAAAGAGGGTCCTCCAGTCCTTCTGGGTAAAAGTGGGTCCTCTGTGCTTTCGGGCGCAGTGAAACTGCCCACCGATAATCCTTTACCTGGAAGGGTTTCGACGAAAACAAAAATATGGACCATGAAATTGCCCACCAAACTCTTATCAGTAGTAACCGTGAAATGGCCGAAGAAGGTGAACAAATTATTTTAAGTGAGCGAGGCCGAGAAGTTCTCCTCGTGAGCAGGGCGAAGTTTGATTACGAAAAAGAGCTTAAATCTGGGGAAAACTTTTGCCGATGCCCGAGTCATAAACATGGTTGCAAAGCAAAAATTTGGACCATGGGCTATTGATCTTTATATGGTTATTTTTAAAATTAAGGAATGCAATTCATGTCATAATAGGTTACTAGAAGTGAGGAACGGCAGGAGACGGCACCTTGAAAAGGGTTGAATTTTTAAACCAATAGGAAATTTTAATAAAATTACGAAAAATAAAAAAATACCAAAAATTAAGTTATACTAAGTAAACAAGGACAAACAAATAATTATTTTATAATTTTTTTTTCCTCTTCCATACTTGGTTCAAAATTCTTATCAACTGGAGTGGGCAATTTAGTGATTTCGAATTTTGGGGGGCATGTCTTTGGTGGGCAATTTCACGACAAAAAAAGGTCTTCAGGTAAAAAAGTGGGCAGTTTAGGACCGCCCGTGCTTTCTTAGGCTTCTGCATAAAATGCGGTCTTCTAAGCCTTCTGGGTAAAAGAGGGTCCTCCAGACCTTCTGGGTAAAAGTGGGTCTTCAAGTCCTTCTGAGGCCTCTGGGTAAAATGGGGGATGCCATTTGAAGTATTTTTAGCCTCAGGGATAATTTTTCGTTCTCCACCACCCCCATTCAGAGCACTCATCCATTTTATCAAAAATTCCACCTGAGGCTAAAAACGTAATTTATTTTTAACAATGTTGAATCCTTCGTTTTCGTGTTTGGTATCGAAAAAAGAAACCCGGGGGGGGGGGGGGGGGGGTGTTGAGTCTAATAAGAATTGCCGGCGTTAAGTGATTGTTGGCATGAGTCACGCCATGTAATAAAGAGGAAAGGAAAAGAAGGAAAATAGAACATTTAAGAGAGAAATTCCTTGGGAAATCGTTCAAACAGGATCGTAAGTATGCAGAACGGATAGGGTTGAAAGAGGATTTAAAAGCTTCCCAGCCTTTAATCGAATTGAGAAAAAAAAAGGGGAGGTCGAAAGGGGTAATAAAGAGGGAGGCCGGTTTATTTGTGACGATGCCGGGTCCAGACCCGAAGCATCCGCGAGAGAAAAGTTCGAATCCGATACACCCGCCTCCCTTTTTTTTTTTTTAACTTCCTCCTCCTCCAATCCTTAATTAAAATACTTTTTACGATTGTCTGCAACTTCTTCCTCGCTTCGCTAAAATCACTAAAAGCGAGTTTAGAGTTTATTTTGAAATTCCAATCTACCCACCGCGTATTTGTTGAACACTAAAGCCCGCCTGGAATAGGATAGAAAACTTTTTCGTTAATTCGAAAAATATGAGAAAACGTGTCTGTTTCCAGTAGCTGATAATAAAAATTAAATTAAAAACTTAAAATTTTTAGGTAGGCATATTTAAGAGTTTTTCCAGGACCTCAAGTTGCCCCTGAATCATGTTTGTAGGCATAATACCGAGAAAAACGTCCGAAAACTATTTCTGCCAAGAAAACCCCATTTTGTTCCGATTTAATGGTGTTTTTCCTCAGTTTTTAGCCAGAAAACACCATTTTTATGAAATTTTTGGGTGTTTTTCCGATCTTGTAGTCGAGAAACCAACTTTAAACCCAATTTTAAACAGTTTCCCTTAATTTTTGTCCAAAATGATCGATTAAGGTCGTATAATCGATTCGTACTATTTGGCGCCAAAGTGATAACAGATATCTCTTATCAGTAAAACCTGTTATTTTCAGGTCTGGTTAATAGTTTTTCCAGGACCTCAAGTTGCCCCTGAATCATGTTTGTAGGCATAATACCGAGAAAAACGTCCGAAAACTATTTCTGCCAAGAAAACCCCTTTTTGTTCCGATTTAATGGTGTTTTCCCTCAGTTTTTAGCCAGAAAACACCCTTTTTTATGAAATTTTTGGGTGTTTTTCCGATCTTGTAGTCGAGAAACCAACTTTAAACCCAATTTTAAACAGTTTCCCTTAATTTTTGTCCAAAATGATTAAGGTCGTATAATCGATTCGTACTATTTGGCGCCAAAGTGATAACAGATATCTCTTATCAGTAAAACCTGTTATTTTTAGGTCTGATTAATAGTAAATATAATAAAAATGGAAACTCTTCTCAATGAAGTTGTCACGCCACCCCTTCCTTAAATTTCCTAAACTCATGTAACTTGTGGGGGACAGTGGCGGCTCGTGGGCTTTTTGAAGGGTGAGGCCACCTCACAAAAAAAAAATAAAATAAATAAAAATAAAATTAAAAAAAATAAATTAAAAAAAACAACCTTAAGATTGCCGTTAAGTTCCCAAAATGCCAGGTAATTCAATAAAATGCGTGCAGAAAAACCGGTAGGAACAGGGTGTTTGCGACAGAAAACGCTAAATGGTGTGAGCATACCTACAGGAAATTCCTATGCTAAATGCTAACCCCAAAAATTAGAAAAATTAATGATCTTTAAACATTATTACTTAATTATTATTATTTTTTTAAGGGGATATGAGGGTTTTAAGTTGGTTGCTTTGTACATATTTCGTTGTGAGCAACGGTTTTCGGTTTT
This sequence comes from Orius insidiosus, assembly GCA_014119065.1. NCBI lineage: Eukaryota > Metazoa > Arthropoda > Insecta > Hemiptera > Anthocoridae > Orius > Orius insidiosus. The sequence goes on from JACGAQ010000104.1 coordinate 298,699, forward strand.
TCCCTTCTATCTCGGAAACCGTCGCTCAAAACGAAAAAATGTTCTAAGTAAACGTTGTAGCTACAGAAATTTACTACAGAAAATATTTTATTAGTTTTTTCCGTCAGAGCAATATTTCAGGAGATATGAAGGTTTTAAGTTTTCAGACAGGCTCTGTAGGATTATTAGTTTTAACCTCATAACTCCTTAAATATTGCTCTTACGCAAATAATAAATAAAGAAATGTTTGTAGGAAATCTTTGTACCTACAACTTTTGCTTAGGACATTTTTTCGTTTTGAGAGACGGTTTCCGAGATAGAAGGGAAAAACCGAAAACCGTTACTCACAACGAAAAATTTGCAAAGCAACTCACTTAAGAACCCTCATATCTCCTTAAGTATTGCTCTGACAAAAAAACCAATGAGGGCTTTTTTGTAGGAACTTTCCGTAGCTACGACTTTTACTTAAGACGTTTTTTCGTTTTGAGCGACGGTTTCCGAGATAGAAGGGAAAAACCGAAAACCTTTGTTAACAACAAAAAATTTGCAAAGCAACCAACTTATATACTTCCATATCTCCTAAAGTATTGCTCTGACGGAAAATACTAATAAGATATTTTATGTTGTACGTTTTAGTACCTACAACTTTTACTTCTGACATTTTTTGTTTATTGAAACATAGATTTATTGGCGTTTTCCCTCAGTTTTTAGACAGAAAACGCCATTTTTATGAGATTTTTGGGTGTTTTTCCGATCTTGCAGCCAAGAAACCAACTTTTCAGTAGATCACCAGTCCTTTTCCTCGATTTTTATGCCAGGAAAAACATTTATCACCCAATTTTAAACAGTTTCCCTTAATTTTTTGTACAAAATAATCGATTAAGGTCGCATAATCGATTCGTACTATTTGGCGCCAAAGTGATAACAGATATCTCTTATCAGTAAACCACTAAAACCTGTTATTTTCAGATTTAAACCGTCTGATTGTAAGTATAATAAAAATGGAAACTGTCCAGGCGGTTAGATGGTCTTCAGTGGCGAGCCTTTCGTATAGTGATCTGCGATTTAATAATCTTGAGAAAGACTGTTGTTACGGGACACTCCCGCAGGTTTTAGGAAAACCCGATTTGCTTTCGTCGGCGGGAAGTGTCCGAGTTTTTGTTGTTTATTTTATAATATAATTGTTTTACATTAAAGTTATATTTTTTTTTCATTTGCATTACATGCATTACAATATATTTATGTTTGGTTTATATTTACATAGATGAATCGAATTAGACAAATATAATTTAGAGAGTGGAGAGAATTTCGTAGATCGATGATGCTGCGCTCTAGTAGTCAATTGTGAAAGCAGGTTGGCGCTTTTGTTTGAATAGGTGGCGGAAGAGCCGCCACAAGCAGCTTCAAAAACTGCACCGACAAAGGGTATTACATCTTCACTTTTTCTCACAGCTTTGCAAAATTGTTCATATTCATAAATATGAATACAATCATAAAATTTAAAAAAATATGAACATGATTTACCTCAAATTCTTTAAAAAGATTCATAATTTTGAAGTTTTTAATGGTTTTTCCTGTAGGCGCTGATTGAAAGGTTCCGGACACTTAAGAGGCGTAAAGAGTACATGATGAAAAATAAGCCCCAATCCGTCTCTAAGAAAAATCAGAAAACAGTAAAAGAAAACAATGGACCCGAAATTCCTAATTAATTAATTTTTTCCTTAATTTGTGAACTTTAACGAAAAAAATTTTTTTGTTGATTATGTTGGTTGGCCTGTCCGTTTAATCCGTTCTCTTTGTTCTTATGTCAAAAAGACAACCTCAAAATAATAATAATAAAATAAAATAAAAGTAATAAATAATTTTTTTACACCAAAAATTTATCAATTTTCTACATTAATTATCATATGAGGCGCTCCGGATACGAAGGGCGAACTCGACAAAACGTAGTTTCGAGATATTCGCATTTTAAAGTTTTCTGTTAAGGGCGAACTCGACAGAAAAGTCACTCTCAGGAATTTTCGTGGCGAGATTTTAGAATCATCATAGAATCATCATAGAATCATAGAGAAAAGGGTTTTTTAAAAATCACCGAATCTCGAAAAGAAAAAAAAAATTAAATAAAAAAGGTTGAGAAAGAGATTACCATGTCAAAGAAAAATGAAGTTGAAAACATAAGCGAAAAAATAATTACGAGGGGGATTTTTAGCCGAAACGTATGACAGGTGATGATTTATTTTAGATTTTTTCAAAATGTAAACAAACCCCCCTTCATAAATTTTATTTTCTAAGCTTCTTATTGTCTTCTAATTTCTTGTTTTGGGGGTAGTGGACTAGGATACGAGTTCGCCCTTCGTATCCGCTCGGATATCGCAGTTAGATCGGTTTTTACCTATTTTAAAGGGGAAAAAAGGGGAAACTCAATATAAAAATTACATGGGTGTATTCTTCAAAAGGTCTAGAATCTGAAAATGAAAAAAAGTTCCGGTTTGAAGAGCTTCCAACGATAACTTCCTCAAGGATACAGGAGGAGGAAGTATTAAGTAGGAGAACTAAATTTTTGTAAAAGTTGTGAAATAAATTTGGTGGGTATCGCAGTAAGTCTTGAGGAAGTTAGAAATTTTAGGTATTTTTTAATTGTTGTTCGTTTTCTGTTTTTGAAAAAAAAAAAATAAAAATTAAGTACCTAATAAATCGCCATTTTATTTTCCGTTAAAAAAATTCTTGAGGAAGTTAAAAAAAAAAAAAAAAAATTATTTTGAAAATTTTATATCAAGGTAGAAATTCAGTACGGTTAGCCAAAGAGAGGCCGCCCTCGAGCCGGCGAAGTGACTCACATTTCTGCCTAGAAAAATTATTAAGTAAAAAAAATTTTGGAAAATTAAAATTTTAAAAATGGAAAATTTTTAAATAATTCAAGGAATGTTTAGTGAAAATTTGGTGAAGATCGGACCAACAGTACGCCCACAGCGCTCATTTTAAATCTTTGAACAGTCATATCTCCGCCATTTTGAAAAATTTCGAAAAAAGCTCTCGTCATTTTCAAGATTTCTGTGAAAGGAAGCTTGTGTATAAATTTGGTGAAGATCGGATGAAAATTGCGGCCGTGAAGTGTTCCGGAAAAAGTGGCGACGGACGGCCGGACGGCCGGACGGCCGGCACCACAGACAAAGTCAGGATCGGCAAAGATCACTTATCAGATTTATCCTACGGGGTCTGGAAGACCCTTTTCTAGTAACAGGGGGTCGGAGGGTATCACAGTAACTTCTTGAGGAAGTTAAAAATTTGTCCGATGTCGAGTTCGCCCTTCGTATCCGGAGCGCCTCATATTAGTAGGGAGAAATTTCATACGTCCTCCCGTTACGAGAGGGACCTCCCTTGGTCGAAAATCCCATTATTTCTACCTTGATATGTACTTTAAGAACTTTTTTAAACAAAAAACTTCCCTTCTTTATACGAGTACTTCCCCCTCCGTTATACTTCCCCCTCTGTTATACTTTCCCCTCTGTTATACTTCCCCCTCTGTTATACTTTCCCTCCATTATACTCCCCCCTCCTATACTTTTACTCTTTTTAAGGAAGTTTTCGTTGGAAGCTCTTCAAACTAGTACTTTTTGATTATGTTGGTTGTCCTGTCCGTTTAATCCGTTCTCCTTGTTCTTCTGTCAAAAAGACAACCTCTCGGCTGGATTTCCGGAGCATTTGCTCAGGTGTGTTTTGCAAAAAGTACTACTTTGAAGAGCTTCCAACGAAAACTTACTCAATGAGAAGGAAAAATATAGGAGGGGGAAGTATTAAAGAGGGGAAGTAAAACGGAGGGTGAAGTATAAAGGAGGGGAAGATATCCTTTCTAAGTTTTTTTTTTTACTTTTTGATTATGTTGGTTGTCCTGTCCGTTTAATCCGTTCTCCTTGTTCTTCTGTCAAAAAGACAACCTCTCGGCTGGATTTTCGGAGCATTTGCTCAGGTGTGTTTTGCAAAAAGTACTACTTTGAAGAGCTTCCAACGAAAACTTACTCAATGAGAAGGAAAAATATAGGAGGGGGAAGTATTAAAGAGGGGAAGTATAAAGGAGGGGAAGATATCCTTTCTAAGTTTTTTTTTTTGACTTTTTGATTATGTTGGTTGTCCTGCCCGTTTAATCCGTTCTCCTTGTTCTTCTGTCAAAAAGACAACCTCTCGGCTAGATTTCCGGAGCATTTGCTCAGGTGTGTTTTGCAAAAAGTACTACTTTGAAGAGCTTCCAACGAAAACTTACTCAATGAGAAGGAATAATATAGGAGGGGTAAGTATTAAAGAGGGGAAGTATAAAGGAGGGAAAGATATCCTTTCTAAGTTTTTTTTTGACTTTTTGATTATGTTGGTTGTCCTGCCCGTTTAATCCGTTCTCCTTGTTCTTCTGTCAAAAAGACAACCTCTCGGCTGGATTTCCGGAGCATTTGCTCAGGTGTGTTTTGCAAAAAGTACTACTTTGAAGAGCTTCCAACGAAAACTTACTCAATGAGAAGGAAAAATATAGGAGGGGGAAGTATTAAAGAGGGGAAGTAAAACGGAGGGTGAAGTATAAAGGAGGGAAGATATCCTTTCTAAGTTTTTTTTTTACTTTTTGATTATGTTGGTTGTCCTGTCCGTTTAATCCGTTCTCCTTGTTCTTCTGTCAAAAAGACAACCTCTCGGCTGGATTTTCGGAGCATTTGCTCAGGTGTGTTTTGCAAAAAGTACTACTTTGAAGAGCTTCCAACGAAAACTTACTCAATGAGAAGGAATAATATAGGAGGGGTAAGTATTAAAGAGGGGAAGTATAAAGGAGGGGAAGATATCCTTTCTAAGTTTTTTTTTTTGACTTTTGATTATGTTGGTTGTCCTGCCCGTTTAATCCGTTCTCCTTGTTCTTCTGTCAAAAAGACAACCTCTCGGCTAGATTTCCGGAGCATTTGCTCAGGTGTGTTTTGCAAAAAGTACTACTTTGAAGAGCTTCCAACGAAAACTTACTCAATGAGAAGGAATAATATAGGAGGGGTAAGTATTAAAGAGGGGAAGTATAAAGGAGGGAAAGATATCCTTTCTAAGTTTTTTTTTGACTTTTTGATTATGTTGGTTGTCCTGCCCGTTTAATCCGTTCTCCTTGTTCTTCTGTCAAAAAGACAACCTCTCGGCTGGATTTCCGGAGCATTTGCTCAGGTGTGTTTTGCAAAAAGTACTACTTTGAAGAGCTTCCAACGAAAACTTACTCAATGAGAAGGAAAAATATAGGAGGGGGAAGTATTAAAGAGGGGAAGTAAAACGGAGGGTGAAGTATAAAGGAGGGGAAGATATCCTTTCTAAGTTTTTTTTTGACTTTTTGATTATGTTGGTTGTCCTGTCCGTTTAATCCGTTCTCCTTGTTCTTCTGTCAAAAAGACAACCTCTCGGCTGGATTTCCGGAGCATTTGCTCAGGTGTGTTTTGCAAAAAGTACTACTTTGAAGAGCTTCCAACGAAAACTTACTCAATGAGAAGGAAAAATATAGGAGGGGGAAGTATTAAAGAGGGGAAGTAAAACGGAGGGTGAAGTATAAAGGAGGGGAAGATATCCTTTCTAAGTTTTTTTTTGACTTTTTGATTATGTTGGTTGTCCTGTCCGTTTAATCCGTTCTCCTTGTTCTTCTGTCAAAAAGACAACCTCTCGGCTGGATTTCCGGAGCATTTGCTCAGTGTGTTTTGCAAAAAGTACTACTTTGAAGAGCTTCCAACGAAAACTTACTCAATGAGAAGGAAAAATATAGGAGGGGGAAGTATTAAAGAGGGGAAGTAAAACGGAGGGTGAAGTATAAAGGAGGGAAGATATCCTTTCTAAGTTTTTTTTTACTTTTTGATTATGTTGGTTGTCCTGTCCGTTTAATCCGTTCTCCTTGTTCTTCTGTCAAAAAGACAACCTCTCGGCTGGATTTTCGGAGCATTTGCTCAGGTGTGTTTTGCAAAAAGTACTACTTTGAAGAGCTTCCAACGAAAACTTACTCAATGAGAAGGAAAAATATAGGAGGGGAAGTATTAAAGAGGGGAAGTATAAAGGAGGGGAAGATATCCTTTCTAAGTTTTTTTTTGAGTCGAAAAACTGTGATCTTAGGTAGCTTAAGGCGTTTTCCTTGATTTATCAGCCGAAAAACAGGTTTTCGCTTGACTTCCGGAGGTACAGGGGGACAATCGTTACTGCCGAGAAAAAAATTTTTTATGGCGTAAAAATTTTAAAAGGTTTTGCTCTGACGATTCGGTCTCAGCCAATAATATCCTTTGGGGAAAAACGAACATCTCACATGATGGATCGTGGCAACTAATCAACCCGGATCATCCCTTATTTAATCGACTCAATCATCTTCCGATCCATCCACAGCCATCAGCGAATTTAATAACCTCCCTACATTTTTAACATCGTTTTAATCCTCTTTGTAAATATTTGAAGATGCGATTCGATTGGTTTTCGCGTGGGATATCATTTTCGAGATAAGACGAGGGGGGTTTGTGGAGTCGGAGGAATTCCGCTCAAAGTTCTCTCGGAGGGAGTGAAAGGGACGGGCATACTTCCTTGGATACTATTGGCCATTTCTGAAACCTTGCCATTGAGAAATTTCAACAATTACATGTTTGAGGAGTGCGATTTCTTTAAAGTTGACGAAAGTTTTTTGCGAAATAATTTATTACAAAAGGTTAACTTTAGAGAGGTTAAGAAAGAAGAAAAAGTTTAGTCAAGTGTCCAGGGAAGGGACATCAAATATAAATTAACACTCCCCTTTCAAGGTTCACCCATCAGAGGGTACAAACGTAGTAGAAAGAAGGTTGCTATGGCTACTCGGAGGAGGGGAGATCGATGCAGTAATTTCCTGAACAGTCATATCCCAGGTGCTTGTCCAATGATGCAGGGGGTTAGAGGACTCCAAGGTCCAATCCGCTCGGCCAATATTCGTCCGGTTATTTCCCGTTTTGCAACCTCGCGGGAAGGTTAATCCAATGCCGATGTTTGATATTAATTGGATGGGACTTCCCCCTTTTTCGATGACGTTTTCCTCGGACCTTGGGGTGCGAAGGAAAACCCCTTTCAATTAGATTGTCTAAAACACCGTGAAATGGCCGGGAAAAAAAAAATCTTTTCCTTTTTCAATCTAATTTTATCGGGCGATTAATTTGGATTAAGAAACAAGAGGAATTTGTAAAGTGTTGACAAAGGGAGGAAAAAATGAGATTAATCTTACTGGGACAATCTTGTTAAGAAGGGCAGATGAGAAGTTCAAGGTCAGAGACGGTCTGACCTCAGGGTGATGAACCCGCGCCCTTTGGACCTCCTTTGAATTAAAAAACCCTTCAGTCTCCCGACACCCACCATAATGCGTTTCGGCATAATGCAATTGAACAAAGAGCTCTCAAAAGTTCTAAATTTTTTAGCATAATGCAGCATAAAGCGTTTTAAACGACTTTTTCAATAAATGCAAGTCGACTTAAAAAAGTCACCATAACGCTTCTCACCATAAAAGCCTCTCTTTAAACTTTTTGTTTCGTTATAAAACCGTTTCTGTCGTTTGGGCATAAAACTAGGAACAGCGTTTTAAGAGCAAGCCTACATTTGCCGTTTAAAACGCGATCAAGGCGAAACGACAAAAACCTTAAAACTTTCACCATAATGCAATTCAACATAAAGCATCACCATACACTAGGCATTCAACATACACTAGGAAAAGCAAGCAGGCAGCCAATGGGATCAGCTCGTTTTATAACACAAGGTGTCACCATATCTCTTCTCACCATGAAAGCCTTTCTTTAAACTTGTTGCCTCGCCATAAAACTGTTTCTGTCGTTTGGGCATAATACATCTCACCATAAACTAGGGACAGCGAAAGAGCCTACTTTCGCCGTTTAAAACGCGATTGTTGCTAAACGACCAAAAACTTAAACTTGACAGTTCACCATAATGCAATTCAACATAAAGCATCTCACCATAAGCTAGGAAAAGCAAGCAGGCAGCCAATGGGATCAGCTCGTTTTGTAACACAAGGGGGTCACCATATCTCTTCTCACCCTGAAAGCCTTTCTTTAAACTTGTTGTCTCGCCATAAAACTGTTTCTATCATTTGGGCATAATACATCTCACCATAAACTAGGGACAGCGAAAGAGCCTACTTTCACCGTTTAAAACGCGATTGTGGCGAAACGACAAAAAACTTAAAACTTGACAGTTCACCATAATGCAATTCAACATAAAGCATCTCACCATAAGCTAGGAAAAGCAAGCAGGCAGCCAATGGGATCTGCTCGTTTTATAACACAAGGGGTCACCATATCTCTTCTCACCATGAAAGCCTTTCTTTAAACTTGTTGTCTCGCCATAAAACTGTTTCTGTCGTTTGGGCATAATACATCTCACCATAAACTAGGGTCAACGAAAGAGCCTACTTTCGCCGTTTAAAACGCGATTGTGGCGAAACGACAAAAAACTTAAAACTTGACAGTTCACCATAATGCAATTCAACATAAAGCATCTCACCATAAGCTAGGAAAAGCAAGCAGGCAGCCAATGGGATCAGCTCGTTTTATAACACAAGGGATCACCATATCTCTTCTCACCATGAAAGCCTTTCTTTAAACTTGTTGTTTCGCCATAAAACTGTTTCTGTCGTTTGGGCATAATACATCTCACCATAAACTAGGGACAGCGAAAGAGCCTACTTTCGCCGTTTAAAACGCGATTGTGGCGAAACGACAAAAAACTTAAAACTTGACAGTTCACCATAATGCAATTCAACATAAAGCATCTCACCATAAGCTAGGAAAAGCAAGCAGGCAGCCAATGGGATCAGCTCGTTTTATAACACAAGGGGTCACCATATCTCTTCTCACCATGAAAGCCTTTCTTTAAACTTGTTGTCTCGCCATAAAACTGTTTCTGTCGTTTGGGCATAATACATCTCACCATAAACTAGGGACAGCGAAAGAGCCTACTTTCGCCGTTTGAAACGCGATTGTGGCGAAACGACAAAAACCTTAAAACTTGACAGCTCACCATAATGCAATTCAACATAAAGCATCTCACCATAGACTAGGAAAAGCAAGCAGGCAGCCAATGGGATCAGCACGTTTTATGACACAAGGGGTTAAGTTTTTTCCCCTCGCATGTGCTAATTATGGTGAACTGTAAAATCTTAAGGTTTTTGTCGTTTCGCCATAATCGCGTTTTAAACTTATTCGGCTTGCTCTTTCGCTCTACATAGGTGAGGTACATTATGCCCAAACGACTTTTATAACGAAACGACAAGTTCTTTAAAACGTAAGTTTCCTTTATGTCCAACTGCGTTATGTTGAAACGACAAATTTTATGTCGATACGTTTCTTTATTTGAGATTTATTATGTTCAAATGCATTATGCCGTAGGAATACTAAAGAAAATAGTCGAAACCTTATGTTTAAAACGCGATTATGGTGAAACGACAAAAACCGAATAGAGAAATCCTCGCGAGAGGAAAAAAATTAACCCCTTGTGTCATAAAACGAGCTGATCTCATTGGCTGCCTGCTTCCTTTTCCTAGTTTATGGTGAGATGCTTTATGTTGAATTACATTATGGTGAACTGTCAAGTTTTAAGGTTTTCGTCGTTTCGCCACAATCGCGTTTTAAACGGCGAAAGTAGGCTCTTTCGCTGTCCCTAGTTTATGGTGAGATGTATTATGGCCAAACGACAGAAACAGTTTTATGGCGAGACAACAAGTTTAAAGAAAGGCTTTCATGGTGAGAAGAGATATGGTGACCTCCTTGTGTTATAAAACGAGCTGATCCCATTGGCTGCATGCTTGCTTCTCCTAGTTATGGTGCTTTATGTTGAATTGCATTATGGTGAACTGTCAAGTTTTAAGGTTTTTGTCGTTTCGCCATAATCGCGTTTCAAACGGCGAAAGTAGGCTCTATCGCTGTCCCTAGCTTATAGTGAGATGCTTTATCTTTATGTTGAGTATGTTGAGTGTTGTTTATGATGCTTTATGTTGATTTGCATTATGTTGAACTGTCAAGTTTTAAGGTTTTCGTCGTTTCGCCATAATCGCGTTTTAAACATAAGGTGAACGTTTTCGACCATTTTCTTTATGTTGAGTTGCAGATTTTTTTATGGTGAACGGTAACTCGCGATTTCTGCTATTATCGTCAAACGCATTATGGCGAATTTCTACACTCGCGGATTTGAGGATAAATCTTTAAAATCGCGTAAAAAGTTTGGGGTGGGGGCAGAAAATCTTATTGTTCACTCAATTTTCAGGTATTTTTTGGTCCAAAAAGTACCCTATTTTTGAAGTTTTTTTAGGGGAATTTTTGTTGTAAAAAGTATTTAAAAACGTTGTTTTTTTCCTTGTTTTGCTTTTCCTTTCGTGGAAGCTAATTACACAGGCGCTGAGTTAATGTACAAGTCTGGTATTGATTAAATAAGCGCGAGAGATTTATTTAATATGACGTTATATTTTATTTAAGAATTTTGTTTTAAATAAAAGTTTTAATGGTCGACCATCCAATCTGCATACATACAACAGATCATTACCCAAGACCCTTTTACACCCGGGCCCCTTTTTCTTGGCCGATTTGTTTAGTGTGAAATACACTTGAGGGTAATTGCATTTGAGGGTTTGCATCCCTTGACTTTTCAGAGCCCTACCAAATAATCAACTCGGATCCCTTTTGAATAATTCAAAAGCTCCTTTTTTCTTCAAAGTCAATATTTTATATAATTAAAATTATTATCTCTTTAAAAGTTTTCTTATTAATTTGACGTTTTGTCGGGGTAAAACTTCTGATGTGACCTGACAAAAGATTCACAGTTTTCGACTTGTTTCGAGGGATGGGAAAGTTAAAGTGTCAAAAACACCGTTTTCTGATATGGCTTTTAGGTTGGGAGAATCAAAAAGTATAAGAAGCCTCCGAGGTATAAACAATTCTTCAAGATTAAAGCGAGGGAGGGTTTAACTTAAGATGATATTCAGAACTTTTTTTTTTTCAACAAATCTCTCGGGAATAAAAAAGTCGTTTTATAAACAATAAGAGGGTTTTTTAATCGTCGATAATCAGGATAAACGAAACTTTCATGAAGTTAAGATTTTAAAAGTTAAATGATTTTTTAAAAATATTCGTTCTCTTTCTTTTAAATCCTCTTAAATATAGATAACAACCTTTTTGTCAAAAGAAATTTATTTTAAATAAATTTAATAAATAACCAGGATTTTAGGAAATTCTGGTTATACTCGTCGGAAGTAATTCAAAGTACTGGTTTGAAGAGCTTTCAACGAAAACTTCCTTAAAGAAAAGTATCTATATAGGAGGGGGAAGTATAACGGAGGGGACGTAAAACGTAGTGGGAAGTATATGGGAGGGGAAGTATAACGGAGTGGGAAGTATGTGGGAGGGGAAGTATAACGAACGGGGAAGTATAACAGAGGGGGAAGAATAAGGAAGGGGAAAGTATAACAGAGGGGGAAGTATAATGGAGGGGGAAGTATAAGGGAAATAAAGTATGAAGGAAGGGATGTAGTAGGGAGGGAAAGTATAAAGGACAATTTTCCAAGTTTGTTTTTTCGAAAAATTTTTCGGGATTTCCTTTTTTTTTTTTCGAAGTTCTTTTTTTTGAAAAATTTTCCAAGTTTTTTTTTTCAAAAAATTTTCAAAGTTTTTTTCGAAAAAATTTCCGGGTTTTCCTTTTTTTTTTTCAATCAAGATTCCTTTTTTTTTTTCGAAAATTTTCGAAGTTCTTTTTTTCGAAAAATTTTCTAAGTTTTTTTTGTAAAAAAAAATTTTTTTTTTCGAAAAATTTTCCGGGTTTTTCTTACTTTTTTTTTGAAAAATTTTAAAGTTCATTTTTTCGAAAAATTTTTAAGTGTCAAGGTAGAAATAATGGGCTCTTTGGCCTAGGGATGTGCCTCTCGTAAAGGGTAGAAGTACGAAATTTCTCCCTACTAAAAAAAATTAATAAATAAAAAGTCGCAATTTTTTTACGCCAAAAATTCGTAAAAAATATAAGGAGTAATTGGTGAAAATTTGGTGAAACTCGGATTAACGGTTCGGCCGCAGCGAATTTTTTAAAATTTCAAACAGACATATCTCCGCCATTTTTTCGAAATTCAATTAAGGAAGTTAAAACGACAAAAACTCCCTAGTTGTGGTTCATTTTAACTTCGGAAGTTATTGTGATACCCTCCAGGTTTTTGGGGAAGGGTCTTCCAGACCCCGGAGGGTCAAATCGAATATTGATCTTTACCGATCTCAACTTTGTCTGTTGTGCCGTCCGGCCGTAGCATTTTTCCAGAACACTTCGCGGCCACAGTTGTGCACCGATTTTCACCTAATTTTCTTTAGTCGGTGAACAAGGAACTAACGAGGGCGATTTTTGAATTTCGAAAAAATGGCGGAGATATGTCTGTTTGAAATTTTAAAAAATTCGCTGCGGCCGAACCGTAAGTCCGAGTTTCACCAAATTTTCACCAATTACTCCTTATATTTTTTACGAATTTTTGGTGTAAAAAAATTGCCACTTTTTAATGATTAATTTTTTAGTAGGGAGAAATTTCATACTTCTACCTATTTCGAGAGACACATCCGTAGGCCAAAGAGCCCAGTATTTCTACCTTGAAACTTAAAAAAATTTTCGAAAAAAAGAACTTGGAAAATTAAAAAAAAACTTAGAAAATTTCTTGAAAAAACTAAGAAAATTTTCGAAAAAAAAAACCCCTCTATTATACTTCCCCTCCCATATACTTCCCCCTCCGATATACTTCCCCCTCCTATATACTTCCCTCTCCTATATTGTAACTTCTCTTTAAGGAAGTTTTCGTTGGAAGCTCTTCAAACTAGTACTTTTTTTTATTTTGTTCAATTATTTTTAATAAATTATTAATAGGCGTATCGGAATGGACATTTTTATTCAGAATATTATTATATTTTTTTTAATCAGAAAAAAAAGTTATAATTAATTTTTTTCCATACCTATTCAATATTATTTTAAATTTAACTATATATACCTATACAGGGTGTCCGGAAACACATGGCAAGCGTCTGGGAGAGCGTTAAAAAGTGGTTTTACGAAAAAAAGTTAAATGTAAACCCCCCTTAATTTAAATCAAAGAATTTGATGGTGTAGTTTAAAATCCGCCTGGTTATACAGGGTGTCCCAGACACAACCTAACTTCGTTATTTAAAATGTGAACCCCTATTTTTTATTTCAGATTCGTAATCTACGCAAAATTTCAAGTAGATTTGAGTACTCATATGACGATTTTGGACAACTTTTAAAAAATGTCAAATTTTAGCGTTTTTTGCTCTAAAATCCGTTAAAATTGACCTAGGAGACTCGTTTTTTTTTAATTCCACTTAATTTTTCCCAAAGAATCCAACTGTCTCAAATTTGAGCATCTTCGCATTCAGCATCACGAGATTTCGTCGCTAATGGCCTTTTTTCAAGTTTAACTCCAAATTCCATACTTCAAAAATGGAAATTAGCGATTTGTTGACGGAATTTTAATTTTTGATGCATAAACACAAAAGACGCTGTAGCTCTTTCAAAATTTGTGGTCCGAAAGAAAAATTCCTTTCAACAAGTGCTAATTTTCATTTCTGAACTAAAAATTTGGGTTCTAACTTGAAAAAAGGCCATTAGCGACGAAATCTCGTGATGCAGAATGCTAAGATGCTCAAATTTATTTTATTTTATTTTATTTTATTTGTACATAGCGCTTACAGGCATGCCCAAATAGCGTTTATTAAACAATTTATAAAAATTAAAAAAACATGCAAAACAATTTTAAACTAAGTAGAATATAAAGCTAAATGTACAAAATATACATATAGAAAAATTTTTACTGAAACACAAGAATCGACATCACAGGCAGGTATGTATTATCACAGGAAAAATAGAAATTTAATAAATAAACAATAATTTAATTGATTTTTTACCTATTTACAAACCTTGACTAGTATAAAATATATATTGCGACTAGCTTTAGAGACGATATAAAATAGTTACAGGTAACAGAGGTACTAGAGAGTTTGAGACAGTTGGATTCTTCGGGAAAAAATAAGTGGAATTAAAAAAAAAAACGAGACTCCTAGGTCAATTTTAACGGATTTTAGCGCAAAAAACGCTAAATTTTGACATTTTTTAAAAGTTGTCCAAAATCGTCATATGAGTACTCAAATCTACTTGAAATTTTGCGTAGATTACGAATCTGAAATAAAAAATAGGGGTTCACATTTTAAATAACGAAGTTAGGTTGTGTCTGGGACACCCTGTATAACCAGGCGGATTTTAAACTACACCATCAAATTCTTTGATTTAAATTAAGGGGGGTTTACATTTAACTTTTTTTCGTAAAACCACTTTTTAACGCTCTCCCAGACGCTTGCCATGTGTTTCCGGACACCCTGTATAAAAAATAAAATAATGGAGCACAACCCTGATTTTCCCCCTTAATTTTTCATAAAATCCTATTTTGTGTAAGTATACATTAAGTTTGGTAAACTTAGAAAATTTTTCAAAAAAAAAAACCTTAGGAAATTTTTCGAAAAATAAAAAAAAAAGGAAAACCCGGAAAATTTTTCGAAAAAAAAGGAAAACCTGGAAAATTTTTCGAAAAAAAAAATTTTTTTTTAAACAAAAAACTTAGAAAATTTTTCGAAAAAAAAGAAGGAAAACCCGGAAAATTTTTGGAAAAACAAACTTGGAAAATTCTCCTTTATACTTTCCCTCCCTACTAAATCCCCTTCCGTTATACTTTCGTTCCCTTATACTTCCCCCTCCGTTATACTTCACCCTCTGTTATACTACCCCTCACTTATACTTCCCCTCCCATATACTTCCCACTCCGTTATGCTTCCCCTCCCAATACTTCCCACTCCGTTATACTTCCCCTCCCATTTACTTCCCCCTACGTTTTACGTCCCCTCCGTTATACTTCCCCCTCCTATATAGATACTTCTCTTTAAGGAAGTTTTCGTTGGAAGCTCTTCAAACCAGTACTTTTTTCATAAAACCACTTTTTAACGCTCTCCCAGACGTGTTTCTGGACACCCCGTATAAAAAAACTTCCCCCTCCGTTATACTTCCCCCTTCGTTATACTTGCCCTCCGTTATATTTTTACTTCTCTTTGAGGAACTTTTCGTTGGAAGCTCTTCAAATTGAGAAAAACTTCACCAAATCTTCCTTTTCTATCTTAAAAAATTTCGAGGGCTTGGATCATATAAAGTTTTCTGGACTAAAAATAAACTGGTGGCAGCGGAATCGTAATAAAGCAGAATTTTACCGCAGAAAATATAAAAAAACAAATTTTTTTTTGTGATAAAATTATTTATATTTTATTACGCATATTTTTTTTTTAGGTAAACTCCAAAGGACGGAATTCCGCCCAGTTGCTTCTTTTCATATTTGAAATTCCACGGTCGGTCGTAAAGCTAGGCTGGATGGTATGGAAAGGGGTAGGACGAGGCCCAATTTTACCCCCTTACAGAACCTTCCGACCCCCCGCGCCATCCATGAATAATTCAAACATCCGTTGACTTTCTCCGACTTGATCTGATACCTTTATCCGTAATTGGTCCGCTATGTTTAAACATTTTAGTCTTCATTTGACAAATATTAAAAAGACATGATTTATGAAAAGCGGCGGGAGATGATTCAATTGTCGGATCCCCATTGGCGGAATATAATGTGCGATTTAAATGTATTTACATAACAATATGTCTGAGAGGGTCGTGATTGCCAGAAGGGAAGAAAGAAGCCCTTTTGTAAATGCCACAAACCCCAACTCCAGACCAGCTTTTCTTAAGAACCACTTTGTTTAAAAATATGCAACATCTGCAACATCATTAGTTAGGAAAAGTACTAGTTTGAAGAGCTTCCAACGAAAACTTCCTTAAAGAGAAGTAAAAAATACAGGAGGGGGAAGTATAATGGAGGGGGAAGTACACGGAGGGGGGGGGAGATCTTCAGAACCACTTTGTTTAAAAATATGCAACATCTGCAACGTCATTATTTAGGAAAAGTACTAGTTTGAAGAGCTTCCAACGAAAACTTCCTTAAAGAGAAGTAAAGAATACAGGAGGGGGAAGTATAAGAGAGGGGAAGTATAAGGGAGGGGAGATCTTAGGAAAAGTACTAGTTTGAAGAGCTTCCAACGAAAACTTCCTTAAAGAGAAGTAAAAAATACAGGAGGGGAAGTATAACGGAGGGGGAAATATAACGGAGGGGGAAGTATAAGGGAGGGGGGAGATCTTAAGAACCCCTTTTTTTTAAAAATATGCAACATCTGCAACATCATTCGTTAGGAAAAGTACTAGTTTGAAGAGCTTCCAACGAAAACTTCCTTAAAGAGAAGTAACAAATACAGGAGGGGGAAGTATAAGGGAGGGGGGGAGATCTTAGGAAAAGTACTAGCTTGAAGAGCTTCCAATGAAAACTTCCTTAAAGAGAAGTAACAAATACAGGAGGGGGAAGTATAAGGGAGGGGGGGGGGAGATCTTAGGAAAAGTACTAGTTTGAAGAGCTTCCAACGAAAACTTCCTTAAAGAGAAGTAACAAATACAGGAGGGGGAAGTATAAGGGAGGGGGGGATCTTAGGAAAAGTACTAGCTTGAAGAGCTTCCAATGAAAACTTCCTTAAAGAAAGTAACAAATACAGGAGGGGAAGTATAAGGGAGGGGGGGGGGAGATCTTAGGAAAAGTACTAGTTTGAAGAGCTTCCAACGAAAACTTACTTAAAGAGAAGTAACAAATACAGGAGGGGAAGTATAAGGGAGGGGGGGAGATCTTAGGAAAAGTACTAGTTTGAAGAGCTTCCAATGAAAACTTCCTTAAAGAGAAGTAACAAATACAGGAGGGGAAGTATAAGGGAGGGGGGGGGAGATCTTAGGAAAAGTACTAGTTTGAAGAGCTTCCAACGAAAACTTACTTAAAGAGAAGTAACAAATACAGGAGGGGGAAGTATAAGGGAGGGGGGAGATCTTAGGAAAAGTACTAGTTTGAAGAGCTTCCAACGAAAACTTACTTAAAGAGAAGTAACAAATACAGGAGGGGGAAGTATAAGGGAGGGGGGGGGAGATCTTAGGAAAAGTACTAGTTTGAAGAGCTTCCTACGAAAACTTCCTTAAAGAGAAATAAAAAATACAGGAGGCGAAGTATAACGGATGGGGAAGTATAACGGAGAGGGAAGTATAACGGAGGGGGAAGTATAAGAGAGGGGGAAGTACACGGGAGGGGGGGGGAGATCTTAAGAACCACTTTGTTTAAAATATGCAATATCTGCAACGTCAGTATTTAGGAAAAGTACTAGTTTGAAGAGCTTCCAATGAAAACTTCCTTAAAGAGAAATAAAAAATACAGGAGGGGGAAGTATAAGGGAGGGGGGGATCTTAAGAACCACTTTGTTTAAAAATATGCAACATCTGCAACATCATTTGTTAGGAAAAGTACTAGTTTGAAGAGCTTCCAACGAAAACTTCCTTAAAGAGAAGTAAAGAATATAGGAGGGGGAAGTACACGGGAGGGGTGGGGATCTTAAGAACCACTTTGTTTAAAAATATGCAATATCTGCAACGTCATTATTTAGGAAAAGTACGAGTTTGAAGAGCTTTCAATGAAAACTTCCTTAAAGAGAAGTCAAGAATACAGGAGGGGGAGGTATAACGGAGGGGGAAGTATAAGAGAGGGGGAAGTATAAGGGAGGGGGGGAGATCTTAAGAACCACTTTGTTTAAAAATATGCAACATCTGCAACATCATTATTTAGGAAAAGTACTAGTTTGAAGAGCTTCCAACGAATACTTCCTTAGAGAGAAGTAAAGAATATAGCAGGGGGAAGTATAAGGGAGTGAAAGTATAACGGAGGGGGAAGTATAAGGGTGGTAAATATTTGTAAAGGATTACGACGTAACTATTCATCGGATTTTCATATATAATGTATTTTTGGAAAAAACTCGTCAAAACCTAGCGGTATTTTTGAAAAAATGTCTTAGTCGAAAAGTAGGCTTTTCATTTTACAAAGGAAAACTTTTTCGGAAAAACTGCTCCCAATACCGCATAGACATTTTCAAACTAACTAGAACTAGGTTTTGTAAAAAATTTTCCGACGATTTTTAGGGCTTAAATATAGGAAAGTAATTTTAGTCATCTTCCCTCTCTGTCGAATTTTGTAGTCGGATCCGCCTAATCGAGTTTTTCGAGCCAAAGTTTTTTTTTGTGTGCCTAATCTCAGATTTCGTCTTCTCAAGTTTTCTTTCTGTTTTCCCTGAACTTTTTGAGTTTTCTGCGTTTTAAACTATTTTCTTAGAAGATAGAGGACACGTTCAATCATGAGAGCGGTAGAGGATGATAGCGGACAGGTGCTAGTGATTCCCGTGCTACAAGGAAGGAGACACAGGGTGATTAATGACATGACTAAGGAAACCAATGTTAGAAGACAATTTGTTCCTTCCCGCCTCGTGTATTAATCAACTCGTGGCATCTGTTGCTCGGACCACAGCCTTAAGCTATTTCCTTGGAGGAAAAAGAAAAATTAATAAACTTCACCAAAAAAAAATTACAATGAAATTTTTTTAAAAAAAGTTTTAACATGTTTTGTTGTTAGGCGAGTATTAAATTTCCACCTCGAGGGAAATCGTTATTTTTCAAGTTTGATAGACAATTAGCGAAGGAAATGCGAGAAGGGGTTGAAAAAAACGTGAAATCACGATGACTCTGAATTTCAAAAATGATTTATGTAAACTTCCTTTTTTTGACAATGCATTTTCACCTACACATTTTAAAGATGAAAAAATAAAAATTTAATTTCGAAACCCCAGTTAGCAACGTCGGAATGAATTATGCAGGGAAAAGGGATGGCTAAGTGAAGGGTGAGGGAGTTCTATTAATATCTTAGTGGTGATAGATCTTCCGAATAATGGATGGCATAGATCCACAAAATAGCAACTGTACAATGCCCAAAATGTCAATAATTTATAAAATTTGCCGTCAAAAAATATTCTACAATCCTTAAAAATTTAATCATGACGAAATTTTCGTTTAGAAACCAGTCTTGAACCTTAAAAATATCATTTTCAACTGGCTTTTTTCTCGATTTTTCGCCCAAGAGGAAATTTTTTATGACAAAATTTTCCTTTAAAACCGCCCTTAAAGCCTAAAAATATCATTTTTGAGGCGTTTTTCTTACTTTTTGCCAGTTTGGAAATTTAAATCTTGACGAAATTTCACTTCAGAGAACGGGAAGAAGGATTTCAGGGAGAAGAGCCCCAAAAAATCCTTAAAAAAGAGGTTTTTTGGTTAAAAAAATCGTTTTGTGCTTTCAATATATGAAAACTCGAAAAATGCATTGTTCTCTGATCAATTATCATTAACTCGATCAAATTTTTTGATAAAATTTCCCTTTAAAAACCGCCCTTAAAGCCTAAAATATCATTTTTGAGGTGTTTTTCTTACTTTTTCGCCCGTGAGGAAATTTAAATCTTGACGAAGTTTCACTTCAGAGAACGGGAAGAAGGATTTCAGAGACAAAAGCCCCAAAAAAATCCTAAAAAAAAAAAAATTGTTTTGTGCTTTCAATATATGAAAACCCGAAAAATGCATTATTCGCTGACCAACTTTCATTAACTCGATCACATTTTTTGACAAAATTTCCCCTTAAAAACCGCCCTTGAAGCCCAAAATTATCATTTTTGAGGCGTTTTTCTTACTTTTTCGCCCGTGAGGAAATTTAAATCTTGACGAAATATCCCTTCAGAAAACAAGAAGAAGGATTTCAGGGAAAAAAGCCCCAAAAAAATCCTTAAAAAAGAGGTTTTTTACTTTCAATATATAGGTACCAACTAGAAAAATGGATTATTCGCTGATCAATTATCATTAACTCGATCGAATTTTTTGATAAAATTTCCCTTTAAAAACCGCCCTTAAAGCCTAAAAATATCATTTTTGTGGTGTTTTTCTTGCTTTTTCGCCCGTTAGGAAATTTAAACTTTGACGAAATTTCACTTCAGAGAACGGGAAGAAGGATTTCAGGGACAAAAGCCACAAAAAAATCCTGAAAAAAGAGGTTTTTTGGTAAAAAAAATCGTTTTGTGCTTTCAGTATATGAAAACCCGAAAAATGCATTATTCGCTGACCAACTTTCATTAACTCGATCACATTTTTTGACAACATTTCCCTTTAAAAACCGCCCTTGAAGCCCAAAATTATCATTTTCGAGGCGTTTTTCTTACTTTTTCGCCCATGAGGAAATTTAAATCTTGACGAAATATCCCTTCACAAAAACAAGAAGAAGGATTTCAGGGAAAAGAGTCCCAAAAAAATCCTTAAAAAAGAGGTTTTTTGCTTTCAATATATACAAACTAGAAAAATGAATTATTCGCTGATCAATTATCATTAACTCGATCAAATTTTTTGATAAAATTTCCCTTTAAAAACCGCGCTTAAAGCCTAAAAATATCATTTTTGTGGTGTTTTTCTTGCTTTTTCGCCCGTTAGGAAATTTAAACCTTGACGAAATATTTTCTCTTCAGAAAACGGGAAGAAGGATTTCAGGGACAAAATCCCAAAAAAATCCTTAAATAGAGGTTTTTGGTTAAAAAAAAAAATCATTTTGTGCTTTCAATATATGAAAAATCGAAAAATACATTATTCGCTGATCAATTATCATTAACTCGTTCTTTTTTGACAAAATTTCCCTTTAAAAACCGCCCTTGAAGCCCAAAATTATCATTTTTGAGGCGTTTTTCTTACTTTTTCGCCAGTTTGGAAATTTAAATCTTGACGAAATTTCACTTCAGAGAACGGGAAGAAGGATTTCAGGGAGAAGAGCCCCAAAAAATCCTTAAAAAGAGGTTTTTTGGTTAAAAAAATCGTTTTGTGCTTTCAATATATGAAAACTCGAAAAATGCATTGTTCTCTGATCAATTATCATTAACTCGATCAAATTTTTTGACAAAATTTCCCTTTAAAAACCGCCCTTAAAGCCTAAAATATCATTTTTTTCGGCGTTTTTCTTACTTTTTCGCCCGTGAGGAAATATAAATCTTGACAAAATTTCTCTTCAGAAAACGGAAGAAGGATTTCAGGGACAAAAGCCCCAAAAAATCCTATCCAAAAAAAAGAGGTTTTTGGCAAAAAAAAATCCACTTTAAGCGTTTTTTGCTTTCAAAGTTTATATGAAAACTCGAAAAATGCATTAGTCTCTGATCAATTTTCATTGGATCAACTTTCATTTTTTGGGTGATTACAAGTGATCCCTTAATTTCGAGCATTATATAAAATTTCTACCGCTGCCACCAATTTAATTCAATTTTTCCTTTATGTCGTTTATAATGACGTCATGCTTTTAAAAAAATTAACCCTGACATATTGATAAATGATACAATAACCTCTGAATTGAGAAAAAAAGGGATATTTTAATAATGTAAGAACGTTTAGGAAAGTGGACAAAGGATGTTCCGCTCCAGATAGCAATTGTTGGGATTACAATGGGAACGTAATATGTACATTTTCGATGTGTCGGAGAGGTAAACTCGTTCATATGACAAATTGCGTAAGCGTTATGACTTATATAAAATTGTTTTTTTCTTCCTCCTTTTTTTTTTCGGCCCTTCCCTTCCAATTCCTTGAGTCCTCGAGGTCTCATCATTTTTCACTCCGAACTTATTTTTTTCTCCTTGTTTCCTATGGGCCATCAAAGAAAAATCCGGTGAGGGTGAATTTTTTTTTCGGGTGTGGGCGAAAATAAGGGAAGCAGATGGGGAATAGTGTTATATTTTTACGAAAGATTTAACACCCTTTCCCGCAGATTGCTATCTTCTCACACGATTTCGTTAAAAACCCGTGAAAACGAGGGACACTTCGCACTTTACCATATGTCCATATTAAATTTATTGTTTTCAATTTGTTAATAACAAAAAACGGGATCTTTTTCATGGGAGAACACCGTTCAACATAAGGCATTTTACCCTAAAGCAGTTGAACATAAAAAATCTGCATTTCGACATAAATAACCCGACCTGGAGGGTAATCACAACAAGAAAGTTAAAATCTGCAGTTCACCATAATGCGTTTGGGCATAATAAATTGAACATAAAGCTCTCAATAGCTCAAAAATTTTTGAGCATAATGCATTTCAACATAAAGCGTTTCGCCATAAACGACTTTTTCAATAAATGCAAGTCCACATAAAAAGAAGTGCAAATCACCATAACGCTTCTCACCATGTAAGCCTTTCTGTAAACGTATTGTTTCGCCATAAAACTGTTTCTTTCGTTTGGGCATAATACATCTCACCATAAACTAGGGGAAGCGAAAGAGCCTACTTTCACCGTTTAAAACGCGATAATGGCGAAACGACAGACACCTTGACGGTTCACCATAATGCAATTCAACATAAAGCATCTCACCATAAACTAGGAAACACAGTAACTTCTTGAGGAAGTTAAAATAAGTATGCAGCCAATGGGATCAGCTCGTTTTATAACACAAGGGGGTCACCATATCTCTTCTCACCATGAAAGCTTTTCTTTAAACTTTTTGTCTCGCCATAAAACTGTTTCTGTAGTTTGGGCATAATACATCTCACCATAAACTAGGGGCAGCGAAAGAGCCTACTTTCACCGTTTAAAACGCGATAATGGCGAAACGACAAAATCCTTAAAACATGACAGTTCACCATAATGCAATTCAACATAAAGCATCTCACCATAAACTACGAAAAGCAAGCATGCAGCCAATGAGATCAGCTCGTTTTATAACACAAGGGGGTCACCATATCTCTTCTCACCATGAAAGCCTTTCTTTAAACTTGTTGTCTCGCCATAAAACTGTTTCTGTCGTTTGGGCATAATACATCTCACCATAAACTAGGGACAGCGAAAGAGCCTACTTTCGCCGTTTAAAACGCGATTATGGCGAAACGACGAAAACCTTAAAACTTGACAGTTCACCATAATGCAATTCAACATAAAGCACCATAAACTAGGAAAAGCAAGTATGCAGCCAATGAGATCAGCTCGTTTTATAACACAAGGGGGTCACCATATCTCTTCTCACCATGAAAGCTTTTCTTTAAACTTTTTGTCTCGCCATGAAACTGTTTCTGTCGTTTGGGCTTAATACATCTCACCATAAACTAGGGACAGCGGAAGAGCCTACTTTCACCGTTTAAAACGCGATGATGGCGAAACGACAAAATCCTTAAAACATGACAGTTCACCATAATGCAATTCAACATAAAGCATCATAAATAACACTCAACATACTCAACATAAAGATAAAGCATCTCACCATAAGCTAGGGACAGCGATAGAGCCTACTTTCGCCGTTTGAAACGCGATTATGGCGAAACGACTAACACCTTAAAACTTGACAGTTCACCATAATGCAATTCAACATAAAGCACCATAAACTAGGAGAAGCAAGCATGCAGCCAATGGGATCAGCTCGTTTTATAATACAAGGAGGTCACCATATCTCTTCTCACCATGAAAGCCTTTCTTTAAACTTGTTGTCTCGCCATAAAACTGTTTCTGTCGTTTGGGCATAATACATCTCACCATAAACTAGGGGCAGCGAAAGAGCCTACTTTCGCCGTTTAAAACGCGATTATGGCGAAACGACAAAAACCTTAACACTTGACAGTTCACCAAAATGCAAATCACCGTAAAGCACCATAAACTAGGAAAAGCAAGCATGCAGCCAATAGGATCAGCTCGTTTTATAACACAAGGGGGTCACCATATCTCTTCTCACCATGAGAGCATTACTTTAAACTTGTTGTCTCGCCATAAAACTGTTTCTGTCGTTTGGGCATAATGCATCTCACCGTAAACTAGGTAACCACCATATACTAGGTACCACCACATACCATAAACTAGGTAACCACCATGACAAGCGAAAGACCCAACTTTCGCCGTTTAAAACGCGATAATGGCGAAACGACTAACACCTTAAAACTTGACAGTTCACCATAATGCAATTCAACATAAAGCACCATAAACTAGGAAAAGCAAGCATGCATCCAATGGGATCAGCTCGTTTTATAAAACAAGGGGGTCACCATAATATCTCTTCTTACCATCAAAACATTTCTTTAAACTTGTTGTTTCGCCATAAAACTGTTTGTGTCGTTTGGGCATAATACATCTCACCATAAACTAGGGGCAGCGAAAGAGCCTACTTTCGCAGTTTAAAACGCGATTATGGAGAAACGACGAAAACCTTAAAACTTGAAAGTTCACCATAATGCAATTCAACATAAAGCAACATAAACTAGGAAAAGCAAGCAGGCAGCCAATGGGATCAGCTCGTTTTATAACACAAGGGGGTTAATCTCGCGAGGATGTGCGAATTTCATTATGGTGAACAGCCAAGTTTTTAGGTTTTGGTCTTTTCGCCATATTTGCGTTTTAAACGGCGAAAATAGGCTTGCTCTTTCGCTGTCCCTAGTTTATGGTGAGATGTATTATGCCCGACAGAAACAGTTTTATGGCGAAACGACAAGTTCTTTAAAATGAAAGTTCCGTTTTGTTGAAATACGTTATAGCCTAGCGGAAGAAAAAAATCAAAAGTGTGTATTTTAAAACCTCTGATTTTAGAGGCGGTGGTTTTTCTATGGCTATAAAACTGAGGGCTTATTATAGGGACATGTTAATCCGAAATTTCATTCTGGTATCATGAAAGTTTTACTACTTGAAAGTCGGTTTTAGAGCGGCGAAGCTAAACCGTAGAGGAACAACATCGACGCTTAAAACTAACTACTACTTCATAATAATTTAGATTACGCTAGTTGGCTGACATGGTATTAACCAACTTTCTAAGTATTACAAAAGGCCTCACTGGGTCTCCAAATACGGACAAGAGGAATAATGGACTAAAATAGGCCATTCCCGGTTTACGAGCGACGCAAATAACTACAATATATGGCGAAACTTTCGAAATCCCTTTAGTATTTTGATTAATACGAATAATTTACTGGCTCGTATATTTTATAAAAAAAATTTTTTTGTGTGCTGGAAATAAAGTCGAGTTTTATGGTCACGTTTACAGTTGTAGTTTTGTGCTCCGGGCATCAATATTGCACTACTATCAATATGTAAGGCGAGGAGTAAAGGTAGCTCCGGAGGGAAGCCGTATAACGCCGTATACGAATACGGTTTTCGCAAGGGTTCAAACACTTACATTCTTAATGCATCCCGTCGCAGTAAACCGGTGATAAAATATGTTAGGACCTTTGACGTCGGGGGCGGGCGGAGGGTGGAAAACCGCCGCCTTTTCGTCGGTCGTTTTCCCACAGAAGTGAGCGCGAATTTTAAAAATTCAAAAGGGGCCTTCAGAGTATCCGTGGGTTAAAGGTGTGAATTACGTTCTACTCCAGCGTAATTGCTTCTTTTATTTAAACAAATACACAAGCAGTTTTTACAATAAAAATTTAAATTTTTGATGATTTTATCATCATATTTTAAACGATGAAATTTTAAATGGTCGGGATGGAGGGAATAGCTCACCTGACGATACATTTTAAGCCGAAACCCGTTATTTAACTACGAAAAAACCTACAAAATGAACAGCGATTTTTTTTTTTTTTGGGGAAAAAAAGTACTATTTTGAAGAACTTCCAATGAAAACTTCCTCAAAGAGAAGTAAAATATCGGAGGGGAAATATAAAGGAGGGGGAAGTATAACGGAGGGGAAGTATAAAAGAGGGTAAGTGGAGGGGAAAGTATTTTTTTTTTTTGAAATTTTTTCTAAGTTTTCTTTATTCATTACATTCATCACATTCATCACATTCTTTACATTCATCACATTTATTACATTCATCACCTTCATTACAGTCTTTACATTCATCACATTTATCACATTCATTACATTTATCACATTCATCACATTCATCACATTCATTACATTCATCACATTCATTACATTCATTACATTCATCACATTCATTACATTCATCACATTCTTTACATTCTTTACATTCGTCACATTCTTTACATTCTTTACATTCGTCACGTTCTTTACAATAATCACATTCATTACATTAATCACATTCATTACATTCATCACATTCATCACTTTCATCACATTCATCACATTCATCACATTCATCACATTCATCACATTCATCACATTCATCACATTCATCACATTCATCACATTCATCACATTCATCACATTCATCACATTCTTTACATTCATCACATTCTTTACATTCTTTACATTCATCACATTTTTTACATTCATCACATTCTTTACATTCTTTACATTCATCACATTTTTTACATTCATCACATTTTACATTCTTTACATTCATCACATTTTTTACATTCATCACATTCTTTACATTCTTTACATTCATCACATTCTTTACATTAATCACATTCATTACATTCATCACATTCATCATATTATTTACATTCTATACATTCATCACATTCTATACATTCATCACATTCATTACATTTATCACATTCATCACATTCATCACATTCATCACATTCATCACATTCATTACATTCATCACATTCATCACATTCTTTACATTCTTTACATTCTTTACATTCATCACATTTTTTACATTCATCACATTCTTTACATTCTTTACATTCATCACATTCTTTACATTAATCACATTCATTACATTAATCACATTCATCACATTCATCACATTCATCACATTCATTACATTCATCACATTCATCACATTCTTTACATTCTTTACATTCTTTACATTCATCACATTTTTACATTCATCACATTCTTTACATTCTTTACATTCGTCACATTCATCATATTCTTTACATTCTATACATTCATCACATTCATTACATTTATCACATTCATCACATTCATCACATTCATCACATTCATCACATTCATTACATTCATCACATTCATTACATTCATCACATTCATTACATTCATCACATTCATTACATTCATCACATTCATTACATTCATCACATTCATTACATTCATTACATTCATCACATTCATTACATTCATCACATTCTTTACATTCTTTACATTCGTCACATTCATCACATTCTTTACATTCTTTACATTCGTCACATTCATCACATTCTTTATATTCTTTACATTCATCACGTTCTTTACATTAATCACATTCATTACATTAATCACATTCATTACATTCATCACATTCATCACTTTCATCACTTTCATCACATTCATCACATTCATCACATTCATCATTCATCATTCATCACATTCATCACATTCATCACATTCATCACATTCATCACATTCATCACATTCATCACATTCATCACATTCATCACATTCATCACATTCATCACATTCTTTACATTCTTTACATTCTTTACATTCATCACATTTTTTACATTCATCACATTCTTTACATTCTTTACATTCATCACATTCTTTACATTAATCACATTCATTACATTCATCACATTCATCATATTATTTACATTCTATACATTCATCACATTCATTACATTTATCACATTCATCACATTCATCACATTTATCACATTCATCACATTCATTACATTCATCACATTCATCACATTCTTTACATTCTTTACATTCGTCACATTCATCACATTCTTTACATTCTTTACATTCGTCACATTCATCACATTCTTTATATTCTTTACATTCATCACGTTCTTTACATTAATCACATTCATTACATTAATCACATTCATTACATTCATCACATTCATCACTTTCATCACATTCATCACATTCATCACATTCATCACATTCATCACATTCATCACATTCATCACATTCATCACATTCATCACATTCATCACATTCATCACATTCATCACATTCATCACATTCATCACATTCTTTACATTCTTTACATTCATCACATTTTTTACATTCATCACATTCTTTACATTCATTATATTCATCACATTCATTACATTCATCACATTCATTACATTCATCACATTCATTACATTCATCACATTCATTACATTCATCTCATTCATCATATTATTTACATTCTATACATTCATCACATTCATCACATTCATCACATTCATTACATTCATCACATTCATCATATTCTTTACATTCTATACATTCATCACATTCATTACATTTATTACATTCATCACATTCATTACATTCATTTCTCCTTACTAAATAAATTGATTATTAAAAGATGAAAATTTTTTACTTCAAAAATTTGTAAGAAATATAAAGAGTATTTGGTGAAAATTGGACAAAGGGTTCGGCCGCAGCGCAGTTTGTAAAATTTCAAAAGCGCATATCTCCGCCATTTTTTCGAAATTCAAAAATCGCCCTCGTTACATCCTTGTTCTCCGACTAAGGAAGATTTTGTATAAATTTGGTGAAAATCGGTTAAAACCGTGGCCATGAAGTGTTCCGGACGGCCGGCCGGCACCACAGACAAAGTTGAGATCGGTAAAGATCAATATTCGATTTGACCCTCCGGGGTCTGGAAGACCCTTCCCCAAAAAGAGGGTATCACAATGACATCTTTAAGGAAGTTAAAAAATGTTTTAGTCGAAAAGCAATTCCATTTTCCAAAGAAAAACTTATTCTTAAAAACTTCTCCCAAGATAGCTTTTTTTAAAAAAAATTGTCGATGATTTTTGTGCACAAAAATAGGAAACTAATTTTTAGGGCGAAAGTGGTGCGATCTCTTGTTTTAGAAACGAAATTTTCCGGAGGCATGATCCCCCTTAATTAACAGATTTCTTAAAATCTCTTTAAACTTTGAGGGAGGATAATTACCATATAATCAAGGTGATGACTGATTACTAACTTTTTGATGTTGATTAATGTCTTAACTATAAAAATATAAAATTTTAAACAATATTTTTATTGTTGGAATATAATTTAAATATGCCATAACGGGTTTATGATCCGGGGGTTGAAACAATAGATTTAACAGCGGCCTCTAACCTGTTTTACGATCCGAACACCTGATCAGCGCCGTAATCCTGGGAGTCGAACTAATTTCGGTTAGTGACCCAATCAAATCCGTTACAATTATACGGACGTCGTTTCGACAGAAACACGGAGAGCGGTTTTCGATTCAAGTCGCGCTAGATTGATGAGGTCGCTCCCCTTTTATCTGAATCATCGGCATAATTTTTATGATTCATCCGGAACATTCCGTCGAACTAACAGTCGTTAACTCACAGCTTGAAGAGCCACCCCCTCCCTCGGCCACTGTTGACGTCTATGACGAATTTAAAAGGACCGCAATATGAAATTTTTTCTCAATATAAGGGTCGAGATCGATGAGGCAATTAAAAGTGCAATATTGGTTTATGAGTCCCCCACTCGACAAATTCCTAGAAAATGTTCAATCGCTTTTTATTTATATACATACATTTAATTTACAAATTTTATGTCGAAACGACAATAAATCTCTTCTTTATGGTGAAATGTATTATGTTCAAACGCATTAAGGTGAACGTTTTCGACTATTTTCTTTATGCTGAGCTGCAGATTTTTTATGGTGAACCGGGCGATTTCTGCTATTTTATGGTTAAATGCATTATGGCGAACCGCATTATGTCGACACGTACATAACCACATTTCCCACGTAATTTGCCAATTTTTAGGGTAATGGTTCCACCCCATAAAAAACGCTGATTAGTAATTATAAAAATGAAACTAGATTTTAGAAATGAAGCAACTCCTATACCCAGTGTATACGTGTCGACATAATGCGGTTCGCCATAATGCACTTAACCATAAAACAGCAGAAATCGTGAGGTTCACCATAAAAAATCTGCAACTCAACATAAAGAAAATAGTCCAAAACGTTCACCATAATGAATTTGAACATAATACATCTCACCAGAAGAAATTTAACACTTTACGTTTCGACATAAAATTTGTCGTTACAACATAACGTAGTTGAACATAAAGGAAACTTTCATTTTAAAGAACTTTCCTTTCGCCATAAAACTTTTTCTGTCGTTTGGCCATAATACACCATAAACAATGGACATACAAAGAGCAAGCCTCGCGAGAGGAAAAAAAAGTTAACCTCTTGTGTCATCGACTCATCATAAAATGTGCTGATACCATTGGCTGCCTGCTTTTTCTAGCTTATGGTGAAATGCTTTATGTTTATTTGCATTATGGTCAACTGTCAAGTTTTAAGGTTTTCGTCGTTTCGCCATAATCGCCATAAGGCTCTTTCGCTGCCCCTAGTTTATGGTGAGATGTATTATGCCCAAACGACAGACACAATTTTATGGTGAAACAACAAGTTTAAAGAGAGACTTTTATGGTGAGATGCGTTATGGTGGATTTCACTTGGCTTGAGCATTGAAATGCATTATGCTCAAAATTTTTGAACTTTATGTTCAAATGCCGAAACGCATTATGGTGAACTACAGATTTTTTTATGTCGAAATTCACATTTTTTTTATGTTTAACTGCTTTAGGGTGAAATGCCTTATGTTGAACGGTGTTCTCCCTCCTATACCTACTGAAAATGTTTTGTCCCTTCGGTTAGGCAATTCCTGCAAGACTGTTCGGTCTTTCTGGTTTACAGACCTTCGATCAGGTCCAACAACATTATAGACAAATTCATTCATAAACACCCTAATTTCTTTCCCCCACCTCACAACTAAAAATTTCTCCCCTTTTTAATTGAGGCCAAGAAGCCCGTTTTGACCGGATTTTGAGGCGTTTTCCTCGATTTATCATTATTTTTGCCCCGGAAACACTTTTTTTTCCATCTTTCAGGCGAGGAAAATATTTTTTTGAGATTTTAATGGTCTTGCGGGCCCAGAAACTTCCCTTTTAACTGGTTTCTGAGTAGAAGAAAATAATTTGTGAATTTCAAGGGGGAATGAATCCAGTGGCTACAGTTTTGATTGGCCTAAAACGAGTGATTTTAATAGAACATTCAAGTCGACCGTAATCCTTCTTTTAAAGGATTACCGGTACAAGTAGTGACTCATCAAAGAGCCCTTAAGAGGGGAGGTCGAATCAAAGCGACCGCACGTCCTCTACGCCCCTCTAATCCTTCGCTTTTCGCCTTTGATTTTTGCCTATAAATAATTTTCTTGAACACAAAAAAAATTTTCTGAAGCTCAATTTATAACAGGCGATAACGCTTTTTTCAGTTTTTCAAAAGGCCGACTCGTGGGATCTTAGGCATTGTTGTCGGTGCCTATCTCGTGAAAATCACTTCATAACTCCCCCCCGCCACGGCGGAGTTTTACCCGAAAATATTTCTCCCCTCTCCGCCTCTTTTCACATTTTACCTTCTTTTACCTACACATCGAGATATTGTCAGGGGCCATAATCAGTTGACACCCTGTCAATCCATCACTTCAAATAAAAGCGCCCATTCTTAGCTTGAAAGGAGGGTGACATGTGATTTTATACTTTTTTTACAAGAAAAATAGGACCTTTTTTACGCTTTTTGATGAATATTCAAAAAAAGAAAATTACAACCTGAATTTAACAAATCAAAATTTTTTTTTCATCTATTCGGAAAACTTTTGATTCCCTTTGAATAAAAACGAATGAACAAACTTCATGGCCGCTGTTCTCATCAGATTTCTAACTTCCTTATAGAAGTTATTGTGATACCCTCCACGTCGGGTTTGGGGAAGGGTCTTCCAGATCCCGGAGGGTCAAATCAAATCTTTACGATCTCAACTTCGTCAGTGGTGCCGGCCGGTCGTCCGTAGAATTTTTCTGAAACATTTCACGGCCACAGTTTTCAACCGATTTTCACAAAATCTTCCTTAGTCGGAGAACAAGAATGTAACGAGGGCGATTTTTGAATTTCTAAAAAATGGCGGAGATATGTCTGTTTGAAATTTTAAAAAATTCGCTGCGGCCGAACCGTTGGTACGATTTTAACCAAATTTTCACCAAATACTCCTTTTATTTTTTACGAATTTTCGGTGTAAAAAAAGACAATTTTTTTCTCAAAAATAAAAAACTCCTACTTCCTTTTGTACGTCCTCTCCTGCCTTGTTCAGTTGGTAGAACTGAACCATTCAACAAACTGACCAAAACCGAAGAAACTCAAATTTACGAACTTGTAACTGAACTTTTTTTTTTTTTTTTTTTTTTTTTTTTTTTTTTTTTTTTTTATAAAACCACTTACTAAAATTATCATTTTAGTAGGGAGAAATTTCATATCACCCGTCACGAGAGGGACCTTCCTGGGGGAAAATCCCATAATTTCTACCTTTATATAAAAAAATTTTTCGAAAAAAAAAAAAATTAGAAAATTTTTTGAAAAAAAAAAAAAAAAAAAAGACCTTTTCTTACCCATCTTTAATACCGCCCTATCCTTTATACTTCCCCTCCTTTATACTTCCCCCTCCATTATACTACCCTCTCCGTATACGTCATACTTCCCTTTCCGTTATACTTCCCTTCCGTCATACTTCCCCTCTTTAATACTTCCCCCTCCTATATTGTTACTTCTCTTTCAGGAAGTTTTCGTTGGAAGCTCATCAAACTAGTACTTTTTCTCTTTCTTAAAATAAATTTTGAGATAATTAATTAAATTTTGTTCACCAAGGTTGTCCGAACTTTTTTAACTTTAGTTTTTTTATGTTTTTTTAGTGGGGGAAGAAAAAAAACAGTAACGAGTTTTATGAAAAATCCTACTTTTCTCGTCTCCTTCTTAAGAGCTCTTACCTCAATACTCTTTCCCTCCGTGCACTTATTCGGCCTCTTTGTAATAGCAAGTGAAAAAAAAAAAAAAGGATTTCTTAGACTTTATAAAAAAAAATTTATTCAAAAAATGTAAAGTTTATTATTAATATTCCGGATGGTAAACTATAGAATCCGGGTGGTTAACCCCTTTTCTGATTTGAGAAGAGGGATCCGTGAAATATGATCAAATGGCCAAAACAATGGATCAAGGGTCAGATTATCCACCTGGAATGAGAGAAAAAAAAAGAATCAATATTATGGAAGTTCCCCTTTTATTTTTTTTTAGAAGAATAATCAACTCGAAAAACCATTAAGGAAACAGTTTGGGTTTAATTTGACAATTGGTAGGTTCGAGAGGGTCGGCCCTTTTTCCCTTTTTGCTCCCCTTTTGGCCACGCTTAATGGTTTTCAAGGGCGGGAAATTTCGAGAAGGAGGTGGGGCGAGAGGGGTGTAATCATTTCGAAGGTTCTGTGACAAAACATATGTGGCGGAACTCGAGTCTCTATTAAATAAGATGGGGGAGGGTTCACGATGTTGGAAAACCATTCGGTTAAGTGGGTAGTTTTTGAACTCCCCCCAAATTATTAAGCGAGAGAACCTCATAATTGTACGTTACGCAACGAGGCTGATAATTCGTCTTTTACGCACTAGGTCTGACTATAGTGAAACATTGCTATGGATCGCAAAATGTTTTATCACAGAAAACAATCAAAAGAGGAATCAGTACTGCCAACCTTTTCTTCTTTCCTCCTTTGCAGTATCCTTCCCGGATCGCTTCCTCTATCATTTCCTCTCTTCTCCTTCTGTCTGCATTATACACGACTCTTTTCCTGCATCTCTTACTGGATTATTCCTGACTCTTTTCCTACCTCCTTTCCTGCATTATTCGTGACACTTTTCCTGCCTCTTTTCCCGTTTACTTCTCTCATCACTTCCAGCCTTCTTTCCTGCATTATTCCTGCCCCCATTCGTGCCTACTTTAGCGTATCCTTCTCTCATCGTTTCCATCCTTCTTTCCTACATTATTACTGACTCCTTTCCTGCCCCCTTTCCTGTATTATTGCTGACTCTTTTCCTGCATTATTCCAGACACTTTTCCTGCCACCATTCGTGCCTCCTTTCCCGAATCCTTCTATCATCGTTTCCTTCCATCATTCCTGCATTATTCCTGTCTCTTTTTTTGCATCAAATCTTAGCTGACACTTTCCTGCCTCCTTTCCTGGATTATACCTGAATCTTTTCCTGCCTCCTTTCCTGCATTATTCCTGACACTTTTCCTACCTCCATTCGTGCCGTATCCTCCTCTCATCGTTTCCTTCTTTCTTTCCTGCATTGTTCCTGATACATTTCCTGCCTTCTTTCCTGCATAATTCCTGCATTATCCCTGACTCCTTTCCTGCCTTCTTTCCTGCCTTTTTCCTGCATTATTCCTGACACTTTTCCTGCCTCCATTCGTGCCTCCTTTCCCTAATCCTTCTATCATCGTTTCCTTCCATCATTCCTGCATTATTCCTGTCTCTTTTTTTGCATCAATCTTAGCTGACACTTTTCCTGCCTCCTTTCCTGGATTATACCTGAATCTTTTCCTGCCTCCTTTCCTGCATTATTCCTGACACTTTTCCTACCTCCGTTCGTGCCGTATCCTCCTCTCATCGTTTCCTTCTTTCTTTCCTGCATTGTTCCTGATTCATTTCCTGCCTTCTTTCCTGCATAATTCCTGCATTATACCTGACTCCTTTCCTGCCTTCTTTCCTGCCTTTTTTCCTGCATTATTCCTGACACTTTTCCTGCCTCCATTCGTGCCTCCTTTCCCTAATCCTTCTATCATCGTTTCCTTCCATCATTCCTGCATTATTCCTGTCTCTTTTTTTGCATCAAATCTTAGCTGACACTTTTCCTGCCTCCTTTCCTGGATTATACCTGAATCTTTTCCTGCCTCCTTTCCTGCATTATTCCTGACACTTTTCCTACCTCCATTCGTGCCGTATCCTCCTCTCATCGTTTCCTTCTTTCTTTCCTGCATTGTTCCTGATTCATTTCCTGCCTTCTTTCCTGCATAATTCCTGCATTATACCTGACTCCTTTCCTGCCTTCTTTCCTGCCTTTTTTCCTGCATTATTCCTGACACTTTTCCTGCCTCCATTCGTGCCTCCTTTCCCTAATCCTCCTCTCATCGTTTCCTTCTTTCTTTCCTGCATTGTTCCTGAATCATTTCCTGCCATCTTTCCTGCATAATTCCTGCATTATTCCTGAATCCTTCCCTGCCTTCTTTCCTGCATTATTCCTGACTCCTTTCCTGCATTATTCCTGACTCCTTTCCTGCATTATTTCTGACACTTTTCCTACCTCCATTCGTGCCGTATTCTTCTCTTATCGTTTCCTTCCTTCTTTCCTGCATATTCCTGACTCCTTTCCTGCCTTCTTTCCTGCACTATTCCTGACACTTTTCCTGCCTCCATTCGTGCCTCCATTCCCTAATCGTTCTCTCATCGTTTCCTTCTTTCTTTCCTGCATTATTGCTGACACTTTTGCTGCCTTCTTTCCTGCATTATTCCAGTCTCTTTTATTGCATCAAATCTTTGCTCTTTTCCTACTTCCTTTCGTACGTCCTCTCCTACCTTGCTCAGTTGGTAGAACTGAACCAATCCGACCAAAACCGAAGAAACTCGAATTTTACAAACTTGTAACTGAACTTTTTTTTTTATAAAGGAAACTTTACCTGTAATGAAAATCAGTTTGGTAGGGGAAGGAGGAGATGTTAAATAAAATTTAGTGTTTAACTTAAAGGGGTAGATTTTAATAACAACGGTAGGACCACAATGAGCTCAGGGAGAATTACAAAACCACACCGCGGGGCGCCAGTCCCTTCCCGAGTGAAGAAAGTTATTAAATTTCCTCCCTTCTTAGAGGGTGGCCATATCAAAACATAACAATTATTTTTTGTTCTTATTCCTTCTAATTTTAAAAAAGAAGAAGAAAAAAAAAAGGTTTACTTAGAGGGAAACTAATGTCGGGTAATGAACGGTGGAAGAAAGAAGATCGACATGAGGAAGACCAATATAGCAAGTGGTCTACATGGATGAGAGGGGGAAGGACTTGGGGGAAATAAGAAGGTAGAGGGAGGGTAGAGGGTATATTGTGGCATACTCTGCCCCGGCCCTTCTTCTGTAATAAAAGCGACCCTACTTCCTTATAGGTGGAGCGGGGAGGAAGAAATGTATATTGAATTCAACCTGGTCCTACCTTCCTGGCGTTTGTACCGTCCTTATTGGTGGATTGGGGTGGGGAATATAAATAGAGCCATTTAATAATTCAAAATTTCATTCCATATTTTGCTACTAATGAGAAACATGAAGAAAAATTGTGGGAGATTTAAACTTTAGCCCTCCAGGCTGCCAACAGTTGTAGGCCCTGCAGTGTGCTAGAATCTCACCAACTGTTGCCACTAACTGTAGGGCCTTTAGTGTACTACTATCCTACCCATTACTGCCACCATTTTCGGACCTTCGATGTCCTGAATATCAACTACCGCTGCCACCAGTTGTAGGCCCTACTGTGTGCTAGAATCTCACCCACTGTTACCACCAGTTTTGGGCTCACTATTGAACTAGAATATCACTGCCTAGTAGTATGCTAGCATCTCATCTACCGCTGCTATCAGCTCCTGCAGTGTGCTAGAATCTCATTTTAGCACACAAGGTTGCTACCAGATTTTGGCCTCCTATGTCCTAGAATATCATCTACTGCTTGCAGTCACAGTTTTAGCCCCCGCAGTATGCTAGCATCTCATCTACCGCTGCTATCAGCCCCTGCAGTGAATCTATCACAAATGGTTGCCACCAGTTTTGGGCGTCCTGTGTCCTGATTATCATCTACTACTGTCACCAGTTTTAGCCCCGGCAGTATGCTAGCATCTCATCTACCGCTGCTAACAGCCCCTGCCTTTTGCTAGAATCTCATTCTAGCACACAAGGTTGCTACCAGTTTTGGGCCTCCTATGTCCTAGAATATCATCTACTGCTTGCTGTCACCAGTTTTAGCCCCTGCAGTATGCTAGCATCTTATCTACCGCTGCTATCAGCTCCTGCAGTGATTCTAGAACAAATGGTTGCCACCAGTTTTGGGCCTCCTATGTCCTAGAATATCATCTACTGCTTGCTGTCACCTGTTTTAGCCCCGGCAGTATGCTAGCATCTCATCTACCGCTGCTATCAACCCCTGCAGTGATTATAGCACAAATGGCTGCCACCAGTTTTGGGCTTCCTGTGTCCTGAATATCATCTACTGCAGTCACCAGTTTTAGCTCCGGCAGTATGCCAGCATCTCATCTACCGCTGCTATCAGCCCCTGCCGTGTGCTAGTATAGATTCTACCAGTTTTGGGCTTCCTGCGTCCTGAATATCATCAACTGCTTTCACCAGTTTTAGCCCCGGCAGTATGCTGGCATCTCATCTACCGCTGTTATCAGCCCCTGCCGTGTGCTAGTATAGATTCTACCAGTTTTGGGCTTCCTGCGTCCTGAATATCATCAACTGCTTTCACCAGTTTTAGCCCCGGCAGTATGCTGGCATCTCATCTACCGCTGCTATCAGCCCCTGCCGTGTGCTAGAATCTTATTCTCATGCTAGAATGAGATTCTAGCACACAAGGTTGCTACCATTTTGGGCCTCCATTGTCCTAGAATATCATCTACAGCTGTCTCCAGTATGTCACCATCTCATCTGCTGCAGCCACCAGTTGTAGCATCTAAGGGAATCAGACTCTCCCCATTACCTACCGCTGCTATCAGTCCATTGAATAGAATCTCATTCTAGCACACAAGGTTGCTACCATTTTGGACCTCCAGTGCCCTAGAATATCATCTACTGCTGTCACCAGTTTTAGCCCCTCCAGTATGCATCTCATCTGCTGCTGCTATCAGCCCCTGCAGTGTGCTAGAATCTTTCTAGTACACAAGGTTGCTACCAGTTTTGGGCCTTCAATGTCCTAGAATATCATCTACTGCTGTCACCAGTTTTAGCCCCGGCAATTTGCATCTCATCTTCCGCTGCTATCAGCCCCTGCCGTTTGCTAGAATTCATTCTAGCACACAAGGTTGCTACCAGTTTTGTGCCTCCTATGTCCTAGAATATCATCTACTGCTTGCTGTCATTAGTTTTAGCCCCGGCAGTATGCTAGCATCTCATCTACCGCTGCTATCAGCCCCTGCAGTGATTCTAGCACACATGGTTGCCTCTAGTTTTGGGCCTCCTATGTCCTAGAATATCATCGACTGCTGTCACCAGTTTTAGCCCCGTCAGTATGCATCTTATCTGCTGCTGCTATCAGCCCCTGCAGTGTGCTAGAATCTTTCTAGCACACAAGGTTGCTACCAATTTTGGGCCTTCAATGTCCTAGAATATCATCTACTGCTGTCACCAGTTTTAGCCCCGGCAATTTGCATCTCATCTTCCGCTGCTATCAGCCGCTGCAGTGTGCTACAATCTTTCTAGTACACAAGGTTGCTACCAGTTTTGGGCCTTCAATGCCCTAGAATATCATCTACTGCTGTCACCAGTTTTAGCCTCGGCAATTTGCATCTCATCTTCCGCTGCTATCAGCCCCTGCCGTGTGCTAGAATCTCATCCTAGCACACAAGGTTGCTACCATTTTGGGCCTCCAATGTCCTAGAATATCATCTACTGCTGTCTCCAGTATGCCACCATCTCATCTGCTGCAGCAACCAGTTGTAGCATCTAAGGGAATCAAACTCTCGCCATTACCTTTAAAATCCTCGATCTCCGACACTAAAACAGCGACGCCCCTCGATAAAACCGTAGTCCGCGCATAAAACTCCTTTTAAAAATTAACGATAACAACCATCCTTGACTTAATCTTTTTGTTTACATCTTGAAAATCGTCAGTTAATATTTGCAGATCAGATAACAAGAGGGTTGAAAACGTTTGTTTATCTCGAGGGTGCGGAGGTGGGTGGAGTCGTTATAAGAAAACAAAGAGAACAAAGTTATCAAAGGCGTACGAGGGAAGTTGCTAATCAACCCCCAGCCAGAACCCCTTCACCATCACGACTTCCACTATATCAAAACGTTTGTCAGAATCAGCCAATGAATTGAATAAAAGATAAACTGAGTGAGTCAGACCCAATGTGAATTTCACACTACTCCACAAGGGGGCATTAAAAAATCCCCCAACATGTTTAGGGGCGGTAGTAAATTCCGCCAATCCTATACCGATCTGCACAGAATACGAATACATCGTCGCACCGGACAAGTCATTTTTCCAAGGTTTTTATGAGAGCCAAAATACGGATTACTTTCTCATTGGATGCATCACCTGTGGGCTAAATCGTAAATTACTCGTTTTCTGTTGGTAATAGGGTTAAACTACCAACGGAATTCGATATTCCACAAAATTTACCATCAGAAACAATGCCTAACTCAAAATTGATAAAAAATTACTTATCCGGTGTTAGAACTAACGCGACGACTTACAACTTACGCTTCTTATTAAATTAATTGCGGAGATATTTATTTATTATTACTTTTATTAATTACCGGAATAATCTTATTTTGAAATGTCTTTTCATAACAATTTTTCTATTTAATTTTCGTTAATTACTATTAGCATTCAAAATTGATAAAGTTAATATACTAGTATATTTACACATTGGCCGAATTTACACATCAACTATTTCCACAAGTTGGCCGAATTTACAGAAACACTCGTTCCACAAGTTGGCCGAATTTACAAAAACACTCGTTCCACAAGTTGGCCAAATTTACATGTCTGTATCCCGGTAAAGTCATTAAATTGGCCGAATTTATATGTCTGTATCCCGGTAAAGTCGTTAAATTGGACGAAATTTACATGTCTGTATCCCGTTAAAGTCATTAAATTGGCCGAATTTACATGTCTGTATCCTGGTAGACATTAAATTGGCCGAATTTACATGTCTGTATCCCGGTAGTCATTAAATTGGCCGACTTTACATGTCTGTATCCTGGTAGACATTAAATTGGCCGAATTTACATGTCTGTATCCCGGTAAAGTCGTTACATTGGCCGAATTTACATGTCTGTATCCCGGTAAAGTCGTTACATTGGACGAATTTACATGTCTGTATCCCGGTAAAGTCATTAAATTTGCCGAATTTACATGTCTGTATCCCGGTAAAGTCGTTAAATTTGCCGAATTTACATGTCTGTATCCCGGTAGTCATTAAATTGGCCGACTTTACATGTCTGTATCCTGGTAGACATTAAATTGGCCGAATTTACATGTCTGTATCCCGGTAAAGTCGTTACATTGGCCGAATTTACATGTCTGTATCCCGGTAAAGTCGTTACATTGGACGAATTTACATGTCTGTATCCCGGTAAAGTCATTAAATTTGCCGAATTTACATGTCTGTATCCCGGTAAAGTCGTTAAATTTGCCGAATTTACATGTCTGTATCCCGTTAAAGTCATTAAATTGGCCGAATTTACATGTCTGTATCCCGGAAAAGTCGTTAAATTGGCCGAATTTACATGTCCGTATCCCGGTCAAGTCATTAAATTGGCCGAATTTACATGCCTGTATCCCCCGGTAAAGTCGTTAAATTGGACGAATTTACATGTCTGTATCCCGGTAAAGTCGTTAAATTGGCCGAAATTACATATTTGTATCCCGGTAAAGTCGTTACATTGGCCGAACATACATGTCTGTATCCCGGTAAAGTCATTAAATTGGACGAATTTACATGTCTGTATCCCGGTAAAGTCGTTAAATTTGCCGAATTTACATGTCTGTATTCCGGTAAAGTCATTAAATTGGCTGAATTTACATGTCTGTATTCCGGTAAAGTCATTAAATTGGCTGAATTTACATGTCTGTATCCGGTTAAAGTCATTAAATTGGCCGAATTTACATATCTGTATCCCTGTAAAGTCGTTAAATTGGCCGAATTTACATATCTGTATCCCGGTAAAGTCGTTAAATTGGCCGAATTTACATGTCTGCATCCCGATAAAGTCATTAAATTGGCCGAATTTACACATCAACTATTTCCACAAGTTGGCCGAATTTACATGTCTGTATACCGGTAAAGCCATTATATTGGCCGAATTTACATGTCTGTGTCCCGGTAAAGTCATTGAATTGGCCGAATATACATTGGCCCCATGTTTTGATAAATTTGATTTAAAATTACGATTTCTTAATTACTTTTTCTTTTTGACACTGTTTGAAGGAAAGGAAAAAAAAAAGGAGGGAATAAGAAAATTGCCTAATAAATTATTCTCGAGTTTAAATTTTTCATGAGGTCACGGAATTCGTTCATTTGAACAGGTAGGGGTAAACAATTTTAACAATTCTACGGGCAAACTTTTGCCTAAATTAAAATTTAACAATAAAGCCTTTTTAAAAATGTAAATAATTACTTTTTTGTACTCCTGCTTGATTTTTTACCCCTCCCACATTTTTGGAGAAAACGAGGGTGTTCCTCAAGGGAAGGACCTGGGTCCAATAATATGTCTAATGTATATGAGGCGCTCCGAATACGAAGGGCGAACTCGACATCGGACAAATTTTTTTTTTTCATTTTCAGATTCTAGACCTTTTGAAGAATACACCCATGTAATTTTTATATTGAGTTTCCCCTTTTTTCCCCTTTAAAATACGTAAAAACCGATATGCGGCAAAGCTCTACTCTCAACCTTTTTTATTTAATTTTTTTTTCTTTTCGAGATTTGGTGATTTTTAAAAACCATTTTCTCTATGATTCTATGATGATTCTATGATGATTCTAAAATCTCGCCACGAAAATTCCAGAGAGTGACTTTTCTGTCGAGTTCGCCCTTAACAGAAAATTTTAAAATGCGAATATCTCGAAACTACGTTTTGTCGAGTTCGCCCTTCGTATTCGGAGCGCCTCATTTTTAAATATAAATTTTAAACAGTTGTATAGTCTAAATTGAAATTCGATCTTGTATTCATAGTAAATACATAATAATATGTTTGAAATACCCCCGGGCTATGGTTAATTAATTAAACAAAGCTAATTATTAATCAGGATATTCGGCGAATATTTCGAATGAAATATCGAAACTGAGGAAGGAATTAAAAATTCAAAATTTCCCTTCGAACAAAACCGTGCGAGAAGAAAACGTCCATGTATTAACAAGAGCCATTGTGGGGAAGTTTCGGAATAAGTGAGAGGAGTTGGGCCGAAATGAATTAATTATCGCTCAATTAGTGCTCCTGTTGTAAAACGGGTCAGTTCCACTTTTGTTTTAAGCTCATTGTTGTACCTTGCGGCGTGCCCTTCTGCTTCTATTGTAACGAATCCTTTTGCTTTGCTGTAGAAGAAAAATTATCCCCCGTGTCTCGTTTCCTGATGGGGGTTTCTCCTGAACACCCTAAAAAGAAGGTTTCTGCTGGAGAAACATAGGAAAATTTTGGGGAAAAAAAAACCCGAAAATCTAATAACAAGGATTCTTATCTCAAAAAATGGAAGGAAACTCAGAACATTTTTAGAGGAAGAAAAAGTA
Organism: Orius insidiosus; assembly: GCA_014119065.1. NCBI lineage: Eukaryota > Metazoa > Arthropoda > Insecta > Hemiptera > Anthocoridae > Orius > Orius insidiosus. The sequence goes on from JACGAQ010000104.1 coordinate 340,894, forward strand.
CTAGTTTGAAGAGCTTCCAACTAAAACTTCTTTAAAGAGAAGTAACAATGTAGGAGGGGGAAGTATAAGGGAGGGGGTAGTATAACGGAGAGGAAGTATAAGGGAGAGGGTAGTATAAGGGAGGGGGTAGTATAAGGGGGAAGTATAAGGGAGGGGGTAGTATAACGGAAGGGGAATTTTTTTAATAAATTTTTTCGAGTTTTCTTTTTTTATCTTTTTTTGCGAAAATTATTCTGAGTATCAAGGTAAAAAGTACTGGTTTCAAGAGCTTCCAACGACAACTTCCTTAACACTTCGTTACTCACGTGGACAAAGTTACATGGTTACTCACCTCGGGTCTGGGCGGACCCGAGTATTTAAATTAGTGAATTATTGTCCAAAACGATGTAAACTTATTAAATACTCAATTTTTTTGATCACTTTTAACGTTTTTCTTTTGATTTAATAAATTTAAAAATTGGAAATCAATTATTTTGATTATTTATTGATGACTTGAAACTTGCTCCTCCCAAAGTGTATTCCTTCAATCTTACACTTTTCAAAAATTGATTGCATATATAACTAACTTCCAATTGCTTTTCAAGCTGCTTTTTTTAAATAATTGAAATGCTAAATATTCTTACAAAAATTACACATTATGCAAAAAAATACGTTATATATTTGGAAATTGAAATTAAATATTCTAAAAATGCAGTATCAATTCATTATTTTTGTAACATGAATACTCACCTCGGGTCAAATTGACCCGAAATTATGTGGTTCTATTGGTTCAAGGAGTAAAATGGCGGGATAAAATGACGTCATCGGGTCCCTACGGACCCGAGGTGAGTAACCACGTATCAATAAAAAAAGGGGAAATTAGAAAAAAAAAATTATATTCTTGTTACGTAGTTACTCACGTCGGGTCAATATGCCTCTCTTAGCTATAAATTTTAGTATTAGAAAGTAAAAACATAACCTAACAGTAGCTCTTATCAAATAAATAGAATAGATAAATCCCATTGGGCAATTTGAGAAGCATAAAATTAAGAAATATTGAAAAAACAGACAGTCGGGTCCGCAGGGACCCGACGTGAGTAACGAAGTGTTAAAGAGAAGTAACAATATAGAAGGGGGAAGTATAACGGAGGGGACGTACAACGAAGGGGGAAGTATAGCAGAGAGGGAAGTATAACGAAGGGGGAATTAGAAAGGAGGGGGAAGTATAAAGGAGAGGGAATTATATAGGAGGGGAAGTATAAAGAAGGGGGAAGTATAAGGGAGGGGTAGTATAAGGAAGAGGGAAGTTTTTTTCGAAAAATTTTCTAAGTTTTTTCAAGAAATTTTTTGTTTTTCAAAGATTTTTTTTTAATTTTCCGAGTTTTTTTTTGAAAAATTTTCTGGGTTTTCTTTTTTTTTGCGCTTTTTTTTTTTTGAAAATTTTCTAAGTTTTTTTTTAAAGAAAATTTTTCTAAGTGCCAAGTGTCAAGGTAGAAATAATGGGATCTTTCGCCTACGGATGTGCCTCTCGGAATGGGTAGAAGTACGAAATGTCTCCCTACTAAAAAAAAATAATTAAAAAGTGCTAATTTTTTTACACCAAAAATTCTTAAAAAATAAAAGGAGTAATTGGTGAAAATTTGGTGAAAATCGGACCAACAACGGTTCGGCCGCAGGGAATTTTTTAAAATTTCAAACAGCCATATCTCCGCCATTTTTTTTTAAATTCAAAATTCTCCCTCCTTAATTTCTTGTTCACCGACTAATTTGGTAAAAATCGGTTCAAAACTGTGGCCGTAAAATATTCCGGAAAAATGCTACGGCCAGCCGGAACTACAGACAAAGTTCTGGAAGACCCTTCCCCCAAAAAACGACGTGGAGGGTATCACAATTCTTTAAGGAAGTTAAAAGGAACCTTGGAGCACCCTTATCAAGAATTGAAAGCTGGCTTTTGACCTAAAACAATCCGCCGTTAGAAATTCAATGAAAAAGAAAATTTATACATAAGAGACATGAATAAAGCGTTTTTTTAATCAAGAAAAAACCGTTTTAGAACGACAGGGCATTAGTCTAAATGAGGCCTCTTGGTAAGGAGAGTTGGCAAAGAATGCCAGGTGGTTTGTTACACTGCTTTTCCCCTTGATCAGAGTAAGTGGTTCTAGACAAAACAGGCCGAGACAGTTTTCCCTCGTTATTGTAAGGACGTCAACTTTGTCCGAGAAAAGCTTTTGGGGTTTTATTACAAAGAGGAACCGCTTCCCTTTCATCCCCGAAACCTATTTCCCATTAATAAAATTATATTCGGATTTCAGGATATTTCGGAAAACTGTGGGGTTTTAAAATTCAATTTGGACGTCGTTACGAGCGATTACACGCTCGTTACTTGGAAGTCTTAAGCCTCCGCAAGTCCAAAAGCCTGGGGCTTCAATTATATATTTGAGATGCGACCCAAAGGATTTACCTTCCCACAGGTGCTTTAAACCATTGTTTATCCATTAAACGCCTTTTACTCAATTTCTGATTTCGCCTTAAGTAATTGTACGTTTCCTCAATGGTAGTTAATTAAAGGACACATTAGTTTCAAACTCTTAGATTAATCTCCTTAATGGCCTTCTTAATGATTTTCTTGCTTAAACATAAATCTTAACAAAAATAGCGACCCGCCAAACGACTGGGTCGTCCAATTTCACAGTTGGAACATTTCGTCACCCACGCCGTTTATATATTCATGGGAGCGCGTTTTTAATAGTTGACGAGGACGTTCCGGAGGGTTGATGTTACCGTATTGGGGTGCATAATTAACCCGAGCTAAGTTACACACCCCTTGACTCGATGGCGCGGAAGAGTCGTATGCCGCCCACCCTTATCGTGAAGGTGGATCGCGTTTCTCACCCTTAGGAAATGACATGTCAACATTAAAAACAAATGTTTGATTTATAATTAAAACTTACATAATGCCCTTTAAAATTTACAAGTCACGGATTTCAATTGGGATCAGATTCCCATCTTCCGTTGAAGGTCATTTGTTGGGGAATTTGTGATGTTTTAGTCCCTGCAGTGTACTGGCATCTCATTTACCGCTGCCACCAGTTTTATACTCTTTTGACTAGAGCATTTCACCTACAGTTGCAACCAGTTTTGGGCCCTCTAATGTGCTAGAATGTCACATACCGCTGTCACAAGTTGTAGGCCCTACACTGTACTAGTATCTCGCAAACCGCTGCCACCAGTTGTAGGCCCTACAGGGCCCTATTATCTCATTTGCCGCTGCCAACAGTTTTAGACTCCGCAGTGTGAGAGAATTTCGCCTACGTCGCAACCAGTTTTGGGCCGTCTGATGTCCTAGTATCTCACATATCCCTGCTGGCAGATGTAGGCTGTACAGTGCGCACGCATATCATTTATCACTACCACCAGTTTTAGACTATGTAGTGTGCGAGAATTTCGCCTACTGTCGCAACCAGTTTTGGACCGTCTGATGTCCTAGTATATCACCTAACGCTGCCATCAGTTGTAGGCCCTTCAGTGCGCTAGGATCTCATTTACCGCTGCCACCATTTTTTTTAAGACTGTAGTGTGCGAGTATTTCACCTACAGTCCAACTAGTATTTGGTCGTCTGATTTCCAAGTATATCAACCTACCGCTGCAATCAGCTTTAGTCCCAGCAGTTTAAGACTCTTTTGACTAGAGCATTTCACCTACAGCTGCAACCAGTTTTTGGCCCTCTAATGTACTATCACCTACCACTGTCACAAGTTGTAGGCCCTACACTGTATTAGCATCTCACAAACCACCGCCATCAGTTGTAGGCCCTACACTGTATTAGCATCTCACAAACCACCGCCATCAGTTGCAGGCCCTACAGTGCCCTAGCACCTCATTTACCACTGTCACCAGTTTTAGACTCTGTATTGTGCGAGAATTTCGCCTACTGTTGCAACCAGTGTTGGGCCCACTAATGTCCTACCGCTGTCACCAGTTGTAGGCCCTACAGTGCGCTAGCGTCTCGTCTACCGCTGCCACCCTAGAACCTGGTGAATAAATTATTCACTAAAATTCTAGGAATTAAGGAAAACTTCTTTTTTTCTGATTAAATATCCGCAATAATGATTTGATAGAATAACAAATGATGTTGAAGTAAACATTTTTAAGAGAGGGGCTCAGGACAGTGTACTAGTAGCAGTGTCCCAGCATTGTACCAGCATCTCATTTACCGCTGCCTCCACTTTTAGGCTCTCTCGAATATAGCATTTCACCTACAGTTGCAACCAGTTTTGGGCCCTCTAATGTCCTAGTATATCACCTACCGCTGCCATCAGTTTTAGAGTCATTCGAATCTAGCATTTCACCTACAGTTGCAACCAGGTTTGGGCCCTCTAATGTATATTACCTACATCATTGATATAGTATATCACCTAGCGCTGCCACCAGTGGCCCTACAGTACCCAAGCATCTCGTCTACTGCTGTTACGCTAGAACCTGGTGAATAAATTATTCATTAAAAATTCTAGGAAATTGAGGAAAACGTCTTTTTTTTATATTAAATGTACGTAATAATGATTTGATAGAATAACAAATGATGTTGAAGTAAACATTTTTAAAGAGAGGGGCTCAAGGCAGTGTACTAGCAGCAGTGTCCCAGCAGTGTAGTAGCTTCTCATTTACCGCTGCCACCAGTTTTAGACTCTCTCAAATATAGCATTTCACCTACAATTGCAACCAGTTTTGGGCCCTCTAATGTCCTAGTATATCACCTACCGCTGCCACCAGTGGCCCTACAGAGCGCTAGCATCTTGTCCACTGCTGCCACGCTAGAACCTGGTGAATAAGTTATTCATTAAAAATTCTAGGAAATTGAGGAAAACGTCTTTTTTTCTGATTAAAATACGTAATAATGATTTGATAGAATAACAAATGATGTTGAAGTAAACATTTTTAAGAGAGGGGCTCAGGGAAGAATAACGAATAAAAAAAAAGAATGACGTCGGTTTATCAAATCTCTAAAACCCATTTTCCATCTGTCAAATAAACGAATGGAAAAAGAATATTTGCATTTTAATAACCGGTCATAGATATCTGTTATTGAATGTTTGAATATACACTGACAATCAATTATTTCCCTCCTATCCACGTAATTAATTTCAAAACTCAAAGGGAAAATTACACTATATTTTTAATAAAGGTTTATAATTAAACGTGGAATTTAATGTTTGATTAATGGCGGATGATATTGTAATTTCTTTGAACGAGGGGATGACCTTTCCAAATCCACCCTCGACGTTCATTACATCCAGGAAATATCAGCACGGAAATGTATGTTCTCGGCCCTGATTTCCTGGCCCCCATTTTCTACCCTCTTCTCATTATTCTTCGTCAAATTTCCTAGTTTTTCGTGACCCTCATTTCCTATTCGATTTCTCCCCATATATTTTCTTGAATATGTAAATGCGTTTTTAATAATTTACAGCCTTAAGCCCTCTGTATTAAAAGTAATCCAGAAATGAGTCAGATTCGAGTCGCATTATTCAAGTTCCCTGGGGTCTAGTAGCGAAAAAGTCATTAGGGGCGACCCCTTTTCTCCCTCTGACGAGACACTTTATTAAACTAGACCATCCGTCTTGCAAGAAATGAAAACGTTGAGGGAGAGAAAAGTGACGATTTGAATAGTTACCAAACTCAATAAACTTCCCTGAAAGTCTCCTGATTTCCGGGAGAGCGAATCCAGATATGTTTCGGTGGGGAGCGTTTTTATGGCGAAAGGTTCTTTGCTTGATAATAGAGAGTTTCTGAGAATCGTAATTTTTCCTTCCCATATACGACTCACAAAACGGGAAAGGTCTAGATGCTTTATAACCCAGTTTCAGGGAGTCTTTCCGACTCAGTTAGTTCACAATGTTCTCACTAGAGTAAATTCATGAATCGAAACTGTTTTTTCTGATTAATTATAACAGCACATAGAAATTACCTATCCCCAAAACGTTCCCGCCAATTTTCACTTGGCGTGGGTGTAAAGGTTTCTTGGTTGTTTTTTAATTTTAACTTCCAAAATTCTTCCAAAAAGTACCTACTGAATTAATCAGTTAGTTCACCATGTTATCACTAGAGTAAAATCACGAATCGAAACATGGTTTTTCTGGTTAACTATAACAGCACATAGGAATTACCTACCCCTAAAACGTTCCTGCCAATTTTCACTTAGCATGGGAAAATTTTTCCTCGATAGTTTGTTAATTTTAACTTCCAAAATCCGTCCAATTTTAGCCGATTCTTCGATTTTAGCCAATCTGTTGAGAAACTAGTTGATTTCCTAACCCGAAACTAAACGAGATAACAAAATAACCTTCGTAAAATATAACCTTACGTTTACTCGTCGGGAAGTGAGTCGTTCAGGTATACGACTCAGCTGAGTCGGATCTTATAACGATTCCCAATCGAGGCTCGATGACCTTGGGATGGTTTTTCTGATTAACTATAACAGTAAATAGAAATTACCTATCCCTAAAACGTTCCCGCCAATTTTCACTTTGCGTGGGTATAATGTTTCCTTGATAGTTTCTTAATTTTAACTTCCAAAATCCTTCCAATTATATCCAATCTGTTGAGAAAGTGGTTGATTTCCGAACCCGAAACTAAACGAGATAACAAAGTAACCTTCGTAAAGTATAACCTTACGTTTACTCGGAGTCGGGAAGTGAGTCGTTCACGTATACGACTCAACTGTGTCGGAATCGTAGTCGAATGACCTTGGGTGAGTCGGAATCGTAGTCGAATGACCTTGGGTGAGTCGGAATCGTAGTCGAATGACCTTGGGTGAGTCGGAATCGTAGTCGTATGACCTTGGGAGAGTCGGAATCGTAGTCGAATGACCTTGGGTGTGTCGGAATCGTAGTCTAATGACCTTGGGTGAGTCGGAATCGTAGTCGAATGACCTTGGGGGTGTCGGAATCGTGGTCGAATGACCTTGGGTGAGTCGGAATCGTAGTCGAATGACCTTGGGTGAGTCGGAATCGTAGTCGAATGACCTTGGTGAGTCGGAATCGTAGTCGAATGACCTTGGGTGTGTCGGAATCGTAGTCGAATGACCTTGGGTGAGTCGGATACGGGAAGGGGAAACGATTCCCTGCAACTACTGGGAGAAAAGAGAACTCAAAAGTGTCTACAGGCGGCGATTCCCGAAGAATTCGAAGAATTTTCACATTGTTTTCGTTGTCCAATCGACTCGTTTTATGCGGTGCGTATTTCACAGAAAACAACTGCCGCCTCCGGATAAGATATAATTGGACACGGATTTTCAGCGGTTATTGTTGTCTTTTAATTACTGGAGGAGTAGAATATAGTGGGGGAAAATCGTACTGGGGAGAGAGAAAGAGGATCCTAAGGTTTGTTTTAACATGAACCTGCTCTCGTGGTTAATTAACAAAGGAAAACAAGGTGCTTCTAACCGGCTCCTGTTATTAGAGTCTCTTTCAACACAATAAAAGATTATACGCCGGAGAGCCGGTAAAAGAACCCAATTTATAAATAAAGAAAAAAAAATGAAACTCGACCCTTTTTCGCGTATTAAAACGGTTACCATGTAGAGAGCTCATTACGGTTGCAAAGTTTTGAATTATTGCCACGAGCGGGGTTCATACAACGCCGGCTAACATACACAGCGATCCCCAACTCTGAAAATAATTGGCTGATACAATGGCAAAACGTGTATTCAATACATCAGAAACACGATCCCATTTTTTTTTGTTTATCCGCTTGTCAAATACATTGAAAAATAACAACTTTTCAAAAATTATTATTGTTTTATTAAAAAAAAAAAATTTTACCTAAAGTACTAGTTTGAAGAGCTTCCAACGAAAACTTCCTTAAAGAGATGTAAAAATGTAGGAAGGGGAAGTATAAAGGAGGGGGAAGTATAACGGAGCAGGAAGTATAAAGGAGGGGAAGTATAAAGGAAGGGGAAGTATAAAGGAGGGTATCTTTTAGGGGGAGGAAGTATAAAGGAGGGTATCTTTTAGGGAGGGGAAGTATAAAGGAAGGGGAAGTATAAAGGAGGGTATCTTTTAGGGAGGGGAAGTATAAAGGAGGGTATCTTTTGGGGAGGGGAAGTATAAAGGAGGGTATCTTTTAGGGAGGGGAAGTATAAAGGAGGGTATCTTTTAGGGAGGGGAAGTATAAAGGAGAGGAAATTAAGTTTTTTTTTTCGAAAAATTTTGCAAGTTTTTAATTTATTTATTTTTATTTTTTCGAAAAATTTTCGAAGTTTTCGTTTTAAATATGCAGTTTTTTTTTAATTTTCTAAGTTTTTTTCTACGATAGTACGATAGTACTCGTATAACGAAGGGGGAAGTTTAAGGAAGGGAAGTATAAGGGGGGGAGTATAACGGAGGGGGGGAAGTATAAGGGAAGGGAAGTATGAAGGAGGAGGAAGTTTTTTTCTTCAAAAAATTTTTCAAGTTTTTTTTTTCGAAAATATTTCTAATTTTCAAGGTAGAAATAATGGGATTTTTGCCCAAGGGAGGCCCCTCTCGTAACAGGTGGAAGTATGAAATTTCTCCCTACTAAAATGATAATGTAAAAAAAATGATTTTTTATTTACACCAAAAATTCTTAAAAAATATAAGGAGTAATTGGTGAATATCGGTTGAAAACTGTGGCTGTAAAGTGTTCCGGAAAAAATGCTACGGCCGGCCGGCACCAGAGACAAAGTTGAGATCGGTAAAGATCAATATTCGATTTGAACCTCCGGGGTCTGGAAGACCCTTCCCCAAAAACCCGACGTCGAGGGTATCACAATAACTTCTTTAAGTAAGTTAAAATCTACCTAAAAAAAGCTCCTAACTCACACTTGAAACTTCTTTTTCAATAATTTATCAAAAATGAAATGTATATCAAGTCCCATATGAGAAATTATAATTCAGGCGTAAGTTTTGCCGTATAATAGGGGTGAGACAAATCCTGAGATCAGCTCACCTAGAAGTTCCCATTTCCTTTAACCAAAAGGATACTTTAAAAAAGGATATTTAAAGAAACCTTGAGAAAAGGACTCCTTTTGTATTGTAATAGGAGAAGAAACACCGCATTTTCCCCTCCTCTCTCCTTGAGAATCCATTTTTCAACCCTTCATTCGAGACATACACAATAGCTTTGTTCCAACCACAGCTTGAAACTGGTTTGAAACTCCTGGAGCATGCGCAGAAGGATTTGCTCGTCTGATGACTTCAGATTTGACGGATAAACGATTTTAAAGACGTCAAAAAAACGATTTGACTTCAGGTTTGAAGTTTAAGTCTTTTTGCGCATGCTCCAGCAGTTTCAAACCAGTTTCAAACTGCGGTTGGAACAAAGATTTTAACTTTCACTTGAATAAATCAAAGATCATTAAAATTACTCAAATCTTTTCTTTAAGCAAGCAATTAAAATTATTTTCCCCATTTTATTTTCCGGTTCGCAGGTGTATCTTTTATAACGGACGTAAATGGATTATGGGAGCCTAAATCCTCTTATCTGAGAAAATGACCAATTATTTTGTGCATTTATAAATCTTATAGGACGTAAAGAAGATGGAACTTTTTTTATAGTTAACTTTTTTTTAATTATTAAAACTTTCCTTTTTCTCTCCTTGAAAATAGAAGATGATGGTTAATTCAAAAATCTCGGGAGGATTTCGATGTCAAAACGGGGACGCTTTTAATAAAATAGAAGGTCTTTCAAAAAAAAGAAGGTAACATTTATTCATGAAGTATTTTTTTTTTGTTTTAAAAGAAATTTCGATTTATTTAATTAAAGATCATAATTTGTAGGACTGAAACAAAAGCTGTCAAAGTTTTTCCGGACGACTCCGGACATTTAAAACAAAAAAAAAAGGGTGGGCTCTGAAAATTAGCCCCCGCGGAAACCAAGGAGGGAAAATTCCGTGATAAATTACTTTTACGTAAAATGTATTTCTCTTAATTTGCGGAAGAGGGTGGTGTAATCAATCATTTTAAGACGCCTGGCACCTGAGGTACCCTTCCATCCGCCCCGCAACTCACTTTAAAATTGTCAAAACTTATTCAATGAAGGAAAAATACCTTTGAATGATTTAAAGGCTATTTTTATGAAAGGAAAAAAGGGGGAAGTCAAATGTTTATTTAATAAAAAAATATGGGAGGGGAAGTATAACAGAGGGGGAAGTATAAGGGAACGAAAGTATAACGAAGGGAGGGAAGTATAAGGAAGGGGACGTATAAGGGAGGGAGAAGTTTTTTTTTCGAAAAATTTTCTAAGATTTCTCAAGAAATTTTTTAAGTTATTTTTTGAAAAATTTTCCGAATTTTTTTTAATTTTCCAAGGGTTCTTTTTTTTCGAACAATTTTCTAAGTTTTTTTGTCAAAAAATTTTCTAAGTTTTTTTTGTTTGAAAAATTTTCCGGGTTTTCTTTTTCTTTTTTTTTAAATTTTTTAAGTTCTTTTTCCAAAATTTTTTCCAATTGTCAAGGTATCGAGGTTCAACAGACAAAGGGGAGGAGTGGGGGACCGTGATGTCATTAGAGTGGTGGAGGGAGAGGCTTGACGTCATTGGAGTACACGACCTACACGTACTAACTGCTCGTTTTGCTTTTCGCTTAACGATACCTTCTGATAATCAGATCATACTTGTATGGGAAATGGTCGGGGAGGGGGATGACGTCATTGTAATCACTCGGAATATATTTTTTTCAAATGGTGGATTGAAAAAATAATTATTGTTATAACTCATTTGATTTTGAGGGTTTTGAGTTAAAACGAGGGAGTGTGACCGCCGGACCTAATGGCTGTTTCCCAAAGTCCTTTTCCTCCTCTCGGAAATAAATGGTCCAAGTTTTCGAATATAACTTGGGCGAAACCGGTTAGACTAAAGGGTTGCGGGATGGGAGGCTCAAGTGTGACAGTAACACGTTTGAAATGTTCCTTTTGGTCAAGCGATTTTTGTTTAAAATCCCCAGGTTTACCATATGTAGGGGGCGAACTGAATCGCTTTGATCGTCCGACTGTATAACAGTTTTGGACTCGACGGTTAAACTACTCAAATTAATGGAATTAACCCTTTAAGGGTTGGAAAATCATTCGTGAGGGGTGGCCGACGGACGAAACGGCGAGCTCGGGATCGCTAATTAAATAAAAACCTGTTTCAGTTGTTTCCCTCTTTTTAATTCAATTATCTAAGCAATCCGTTTATAAAAAAAAAAGCGAATATTAAATCTTGTTTTCCTTTTTTTAGTCTCATTCTCTAACTCAAAGCGGAAGGTTAAATCTCCTTCGGACGCCATCTTGGCATAGAATATATTCCAGGCACTACTGCACTCTATCAGTGAACAAAGGAAACAATTTAAACGGTTTGTAGTATTGAAAAGCGAAAATTAAGTCTTGTTTTCCATTTTTTAATCTCATTCTCTAACTCAAAGCGGAAGGTTAAATCGCCTTCGGACGCCATCTTGCCATAGAACATATTCCAGGCCCTACTGCACTCTATCAGTGAACAAAGGAAACAATTTAAACGGTTTGTAGTACTGAAAAGCGAAAATTGAATCTTGTTTTCTTTTTTTTTTTAACTTCCTTAAAGAAGTTATTGTGATATTTAGTCTCATTCTGCAACTTAAAATTTAACTCAAAGCGGAAGGTTATATCGCCTTCAGACGCCACCTTGCCAGAGAACATATTCAGGCACTACTGCACTCTATCAGTGAACAAAGGAAACTATTTAAACGGTTTGTAGTACTCAAAAGCGAAAATTAAATCTTGTTTTCCTTTTTTTAGTCTCATTCTGTAACTTAAAAAACTCAAAGCAGAAGGTTATATCGCCTTCAGACGCCATCTTGCCATACAACTTATTCCACGCACTACTGCACTCTATCAGTGAACAAAGGAACCAGTTTAAACGGTTTGTAGTACTGATTCCTCATTGTAAAACATATTTTCGAAGGCCTTCTATTTTTACAACATTCTTAAGTAGTGTAACCTTGACCCTGGCGGATGTTTCATCAACTAAATCTTCAAATACGTAGAAGATAGCGCCACTTGCCTTTTTTCTTAAGCTTTTATTTTCGTACAAGGATAGGGGAAAAATAAGAAAATTGACGAAAAGAAAACATTTATTTATCACCTAAAAATGAAAATAACATTTTTCGTTTGAAGAATCCTTAAAACCTAGGTAGTTTTTTTTAATCCCACGTAAAACGTGAGAAATCGCCCGTTGCCGTATTCCGAAAGAACATTTAAAAAAAAGGAAAAAAAAAAAAAAGGACTTCCGTGGGGCCCTGTTGCTCGGTGATTGTCATTAGGCAAAAAATGGGTTTCGGACCCCATGCTAGCCTACTCAGGGTAACTATTCTTAACTACAGCAACAGTGAATTTTTTTTATATATAAAAAGTATAGACCCGGTGAGAGAAGAAAAAGCTTGTGCTGTCTGACCTGAGGAACCAAAAAACCAGTTTTTGAGAAAGGAGCTTATAACACGCAATTTGTAGAATTTGGGAAATCCCAAAGCAGGATTGAACCCTGGACCTTCTAAACGGGCCCAGCCGGTATCTTTCTCCATATTGCCATAGCTCCATTTCGTTATAAGATCCCTTTTTTTATTCAAAAGGTCATTCAGCCACTATACAAAACAGCTTTTCGTGTATTTACATCCATAATCTCCATTTATTACATTTATTATTTTTTTATTTTTTATTTTAAATTTCAGTGCGAAATACAAAGACACTGAGATGTTTTTAAAAAACGACTTATATTATCAAAAAATCAATTTTTTTTCGGAAAAAAAATGAAACACCTAAAAAATCGAATGAAAAAATTTCATCAAAAAACGCCTAGTTTTGAAAAATTACATACACTCTCGAAAAAAATCGAGTTAAAAACACTCGAGATTTTTCTAGGGGGAAAAAAATTATTTACAAAAAAAATGTCTAAAACAGTTAACTAGCAAAATTTACAATATACATAAAAAAAATTAAAAAGAAGATTTTTTTAGTAAGGTGAAATTAGGCGAAAGGGCCGAAACTTTCAATTTATGAGAAAAGTTTGACCAAAATGTTCTTGTGCCCACGAGGTAAAAAGTTTGGCGGAGAAGGGTGTCAAAAAGTGGTTTACATCAGTTTATATCAAATATCTCGAAAACTATAAGGTTTAGCGTAAAAAATATTAAGTACAAAACTAATCTACATAAAATTTTCAACAAAAATATTTATGTAATAACCTTCTTAAAACGAACAGTTTCGGAGTTACAGCTTAAAAAAGACTATACATCAAAGGTGACATTCTTAGCATTTTTGGAAAAACTTAACTGTCAAACATTTGACGGCCTGTAACTCCGAAACCGTTCAATTTAGCAAGATTATTGCTAAGCACTTTTTGTTCAAAAGTTTATTTCTATTATTTTTATACTTAATACTTTTTGCGATAAACCTTATAGTTTCCGAGATATTTGAAACTGAAGAAAAACACTTTTTGACCCCTTTCTCCTCCAAAAATTTTGGTCAAAAAATTTTTTAAATGAAACTTCCGGACCTAATTGCACCCAACTATTAACACGGCGAAACCAGCCAGACTTTTTAAAAACTGGAAAAAAAAGTTCGTTGGAATGTATCACTTGGTACACTGGAGATTAACGTCTTTTTTTACATCTAAACCTATTATGTACAGCCTACAGTGGAAAAAATATTGAAAAAAATTTTTAAATCTCAGATATGCAAATTTTTCCACCCCTCCTAACATCTAAAACTAATGATTATATACAATTTAAGTAACAACAATTTTTTTATATAAAAAAAAATTGATATAGAAAAAAAAATTAAATTTGGTCGAATACGCCGAAGCGTTTTTTTTTAGCTCCAAAAATTTAAAAGAACACTTAGGAGAGCTTTGACATAAAGATTTGATAGTTTTTTTTTTTTTTTGATTTTTTTTTTTGAGACAAAAATAGGATTTCGAACATCTACTATCCACATAGGAAGAACCAGATTTTAAATATTACAAGAAAAAATCTAATACTTGCAAGCAAGTATAAAAAGATGGCGTTTTAGGGCCCGATAACTAGAAGGAAATTTACAAAACGGCTTTGATATTTTAAACGCCTTGAGCAGATTTATACAACTTTCTCACTGCACACAATAAATATAGTTAAATATAAATATATAATTTAAAAATTGTTTTATTTTAGAATTGGCTTTTTTGAGAAATTCCGCGTTATCCCTGTAAGTCCGTAGCGCACTTCACTTTTAATTAAGTACTCTACCATGTGCCTATTCTTTTTATTTAAAAAAAAATTTAAGGTGCGTATTTACATGGTAAAATGTGAGGAGTGGGGGCGGTGCGATGGGAGAGGGGGGAGGTGACGCATTCATACATGGAGGACTTTTTGCTTTTATGAGAAAAACCAAGTCCCCTACAATATCACCACAAGAAAGACACTGGAGTGAGTGAGTCTTAATTTCTGTTCAAGATAGGCCTACTTTTGACACAAAAAAAAATTTTAAAAAATAAAACGCGGTTTACGCAATGACTGGAACGTAGCCGAGGTTTTTTCTTTGGAGGAAAAGGTGGATTTCGGCGAAGCGAGGCCGGTCGGATTCGTTACGTTTCCAGCATTCGGTCATGAGGTCGTAGATTTCGCGTGGGCAGCTGTTCGGCCGGGAGAGGAGACGGGCGGCGCCGTCGCCTTGATACCAACGGTTGCAGTTTTCGACCACCTGCTCTGACGTCAGCTCACCGAATGGTTTTTGACCGCAGACGACGAGGATCTCCCAGAGCGTCACGCCGAACGACCAGACGTCACTTTTGGTCGTCGTCTTACCCTGGAAATAAAACAAATAACATTTTTTTAACGGTTTCAAAGGACTTTTCGGTATTGGCCAAAAACATTAAAAAAAGAGTTTTTAGAGAGTTTCAGGGGAATTTCTCCTTACCGCATACGACTCACAAAACGGGAAAGGTTTTCTCGTAGAGACTTTATAACCCAGTTTCAGGGAGTCTTTCCGACTCAGTTAGTTCACAATGTTCTCACTAGAGAATGAATCGAAACATGGTTTTTCTGATTAACTATAACAGCACATAGAAATTACCTATCCCCAAAACGTTCCCACCAAATTTCACTTGGCGTGGGTATAAAGGTTTCTTGATAGTTTTTTAGTTTTAACTTCCAAAATACTTCCAAAAAGAACGGAGTAAATCAGTTAGTTCACCATGTTCTCACTAGATTAAATTCATGAATCGAAACATGGTTTTTCTGGTTAATTATAACAGCACATAAAAATTACCTTTCCCCAAAACGTTCCCGCCAATTTTTAGTTAGCGAGGTTATAAAGTTTCCTTGATAGTTTGTGAATTTTAACTTCCAAAAAGTACGTAATCAATTTCATTCTTCGATTTTAGCCAATCTGTTGAGAAAGTGGTTGATTTCCGAACACATAGATAACAAAATAACCTTCGAAAAATATAACCTTACGTTTACTCGGAGTCGGGAAGTGAGTCGTTCACGTATACGACTCAGCTAAGTCGTATGGGCAAATTAAAAAAATTGTATGAATTCGTTTATTTTGTTAGATGTTTGAGAATTTCATGGAAACGATATTTGCCATTCTATACGACTCACAAAACGGGAAAGGTCTAATAGAGGCTTAAAATCCAGTTTTAGGGAGTCGTTCCGACTCCGTTAGTTCACAATGTTCTCACTAGAGCAAATTCATGAATCGAAACGTGGTTTTTTTGATTAACTATAACAGCACATAGAAATTACCTATCCCCAAAACGTTCCCGCCAATTTTTAGTTAGCGAGGTTATAAAGTTTCCTTGATAGTTTGTTAATTTTCACCTCCAAAATCCTTCCAAAAAGTAAGGAAACAATATCCTTCATCGATTTTAGCCAATCTGTTGAGAAAGTGGTTGATTTCCGAACTCGAAACTAAACGAGATAACAAAATAACCTTCTTAAAATATAACCTTACGTTTACTCGGAGTCGGGAAGAGAGTCGTTCACGTATACGACTCAGCTAAATTACGACTCCCTGAAACTCTCTTTTATCACCCGAAAAACCGAGGAATAGCGACGAAAATCATTTTGAGGTGATTTTACTTGCTGAAAATTCTGACAAAAAAGTAGTTTTTCGGCATCGAGGAAAAAGCATGTGAATTTGGGGTTTAATGGACAAAAGTTATACAGTGGAAAACCTGGAGTTCAGAGGAGAGAATTGTTAGTTCCCAGTGATGTCACCACTGTCCTTCTTTCTCATTGGTTCAAACTTATTTAATCTCCAACCCTATATAAAAGTCTCTTCAAAATTTGAACAAATCATCCCATGTTTCTTCAGAAAAAGCCCCGCATTATTTTCTCTGAAAAACAACGGAGGGAAACGTTTATGAGTTTCCCCGTGTTCATTGACCGATTTTAACAAAAACGTTGAACCGTGAAAAACCTATAAACTCAAACGAAAACCTTTGATTCAAAAGAAAAACGAGTTGAAGCGCACACAACGGGAATTTTTGTTCCCGTCCTCCTCCCCATTGAAAGGGATTCAATGATTGAATTTTTCCAAAGGGAAATAAAAAGCCGGAATGGAGACTTTGTTTAGGAAATAACCACATGTCATTAACTAAAGGATTTATTTAAAAAGAAGGTACAGGAAAGGGCGAATTAACGAAGGATGGAATTGAAGCAGAAAGAGTGTCAGGAAGGATAAAGGAAAGGAGGCAGAAAGGACGCAGGGAAGGATACAGAAGAAGGTGAAGAAGGATACAGAAGAAGAGCCAGGAACGACGAAGGAGAGGTGGCAGGAATGGATGAAGGAAAGAAGGAAGGGAAGGATACTGGAAATAAGGCGGGAAAGAAGACAGAAAGGACGCACGGAAGGATACAGAAGAAAGCGAGGAAGGATATAGAAGAAGAGTCAGGAACGATGAAGGAGAGGGGGCAGGAATGGATGAAGGAAAGAAGGAAGGAAGGATGCTGGAAATGAGGCGGGAAGGATGCTGGAAATGAGGCGGGAAAGAAGACAGTAAGGACGCAAGGAAGGATACAGAAGAAGGTGGTGAAGGATACAGAAGAAGGTGATGAAGGATACAGAAGAAGGTGATGAAGGATACAGAAGAAGGTGAAGAAGGATACAGAAGAAGAGCCGGGAACGATGAAGGAGAGGGGGCAGGAATGGATGAAGGAAAGAAGGAAGGGAAGGATAGTGGAAATGAGGCGGGAAAGAAGACAGAAAGGACGCAGGGAAGGATACAGAAGAAGGTGAGGAAGGATACAGAAGAAGAGTCAGGAACGATTAAAAAGAGGGGCAGGAATGGATGAAGGAAAGAAGGAATGGAAGGATTCTGGAAATGAGGCAGGATACATAAAGGATGCAAGGAAGGATACAGAAGAAGAGGCAGGAATGATGAAGAAGAGGGGGCAGGAATGGATGAAGGAAAGAAGGAAGGGAAGGATAGTGGAAATGAGGCAGGAAAGAAGACAGAAAGAATGGAAGGATACAGAAGAAGGTGAAGAAGGATACAGAAGAAGAGTCAGGAACGATGAAGGAGAGGAGGCAAGAATGGATGAAGGAAAGAAGAAAGGGAAGGATACTGGAAATGAGGCAGGAGAGAAGACAGAAAGGACGCCGGGAAGGATACAGAAGCATACTTAGGATACATTCCTGCCTCCAGGGTATCCTTCCTCCTGTATCCCTCCTCACCTTCTTCTGTATCCTTCCCTGCGTCCTTTCTGTCTTCTTTCCTGCCTCATTTGCAGTATCCTTCCCTTCCTTCTTTCCTTCATCCATTCCTGCCCCCTCTCCATCATACTTAGGATACGAGAAGGTGAGGAAGGATACAGAAGAAGAGTCAGGAACGATGAAGGAGAGGGGGCAGGAATGGTTGAAGGAAAGAAGGAAGGGAAGGATACTGGAAATGAGGCAGGAAAGAAGATAGAAAGGACGCTGCGAAGGATATAAAAGAAGAGTCAGGAAAAATGCAGAAAAGGAAGCCAAAACGACCCAGAAAAGTGCGGGAAAGGAGGCATGTAGGAGAAGTAAGGATGCAGGGAAGTTCTGGCATAGAATGAACACATACTTATCATCAACTAAAAAGTAATAAAAATAAAATTACTTACTAAAAGTAAACTTTCCCAGGCCATCCACCGTATCGGAAGTTTCGCTTTAGTGTCGCTGATATAATAATCAGTTTCATATTTTGAGCAGTACATCGCGTGATCTGACACTTTAATAGAATAGCTTTTCCCTACCAGGCAGTTTCTGAAAGAAAAAAGAAAAAGGCGGTCAGAAAAAAATCCTTATTTTTTTCTGAAGTGGCCAATGAACCTCTCAAGACAAATGAGTCGTAAAATTACTCCTCTCAAGACTGAGGGTGCAATTTTATCCTCAGGAGGGGACCAGAGATAAGAAATTGTGAACTGAGGATATTTTGTTTTAGATTATTTTAAACGTTTTTTAAAAAGAAAAGCAGATATGAAATAGCAATAAAGTGACTCCATATTGTAAGATAAGGTCCCCTACTGGGTAATAGTCTGGGGTTTATTGTACATGATAAACGTTTACCTGGCTGCTAGATCTCTATGAGCAAGGTCCAACGATTCCAAGTACTTCATTCCAGATGCTACTTGGGTCGCCATGTATATCAGACAACCGTAACTGCAACAATAAAACCAACAAGTATTTTAATAAAATCTATTCATTTGACTCTTCTTAAATTGAAGGCTATAGCGGACGTTGAGAATTAGAAGGGTAAAAAGATCGAACTTGACTATTTTATTATGTAGGAAGTAGGACTGCAGAATTTCTCATTCGCGAACTTGTGATATCAGAAGTGGGATAACGGTTATCAGAATTGAGACAACGTATTTCAGGAGTGGGATAAACGATATCAGAAGTGGGATAACCGACATCAGAAGTGGGATAAACTATATCAGAAGTGGGATAACGGATATCAGTAGTTAGAAAACGAATATCAGAAGTGGGATAACCGGTATCAGAAGTGGGACAACCGATATCAGAAGTGGGATAACCGACATCAGAAGTGGGACAAACGATATAAGAAATGGGATAACCGATATCAGAAGTGGAATAACCGACATCAAAAGTGGGATAAACGATATCAGAAATAGGATAACTGATAGCAGAAGTGGGATAAACGATATGAAATGGGGTAACTGATATCAGAAGTGGGATAACCGATATCAGAAGTGGGGATAAACGATATGATATACCGGGTATCCGACATCAGAAGAGGGATAGCGGATATCAGTATTGAGACAACGAATATCAGAAGTGGAATAACCGACATCAGAATTGGGATAAACTATATCAGAATTGGGATAACCGACATCAGAAGTGGGATAAACTTTATCAGAAATGGGATAACCGATATCAGACGTGGGATAACCGACATGAGAAGTGGGAAAAAAATATCAGAGATGGGATAACCGATATCAGATTTGGGATATACGATATGAAATGGGATAACTGATATCAAAAGTGGGATAACTGATATCAAAAGTGGGATAACCGATATCAGAAATGGGATAACCGATAGGTATCAGAAGTGGGATAACCGATATCAGAAGTGGGATAACCGACATCAGAAATGGGATAACGGATATCAGTATTGAGACAATCAGAAGTTGAATAACCGTCATCAGAAGTGGGATAACGGATATCAGTAGTGAGACGACGAATATGAGAAGTGGGATAACAGATATCAGTAGTGAGACAACGAATATCAGAAGTGGAATAACCGTCATCAGAAGTGGGATATCGGATATGAGTATTGAGACAACGAATATCAGAAGTGGAATAACCGTCATCAGAAGTGGGATAACGGATATCAGTAGTGAGACGACGAATATCAGAAGTGGCATAACCGATATCAGTAGTGTGACAACGAATATCAGAAGTGGAATAACCGTCATCAGAAGTGGGATATCGGATATGAGTAGTGATACAAAGAGTATGAGAAGTGGGATAACAGATATAGGAAATGGTATAACCGATATCAGTAGTGGGATAACCGATATGAGAAGTGGGATAACCGACATCAGAAGTGGGATAAACGATATGAGAAGTGGGATAACGGATATCAGTAGTTAGACAAACGAATATCAGAAGTGGGATAACCGACATCAGAAGTGGGATAAACGATATCAAAGGAGGGATAACCGATAATATGATAAGCGGGATAATCGATGTCAGAAGTGGGATAACCGACATCAGAAGTGAGATAAACGATATCAGAAATGGGATAACGGATATCAGTATTGAGACAATCAGAAGTGGAATAACCGTCATCAGAAGTGGGATATCGGATATGAGTAGTGAGACGACGAGTATCAGAAATGGGATTACCGATATAGGAAATGGTATAACCGATATCAGTAGTGGGATAACCGATATCAGAAGTGGGATAACCGACATCAGAAGTGGGATAAACGATATGAGAAGTGGGATAACGGATATCAGTAGTTAGACAAACGAATATCAGAAGTGGGATAACCGACATCAGAAATGGGATAAACGATATCAAAGGAGGGATAACCGATAATATGATAAGCGGGATAATCGATGTCAGAAGTGAGATAACTGATGTCAGAAGTAGAATAACCCTGGTCAAAGAAAATGACAATGGTCCACCTGAATTCCACGTGTCAGCAAAAGAAAAAAACAATTTAATACAACGATTTCGACACGATATTTTCAGATCAAAAGAAATAAGATTCGTAATTTCCTGTATTTATTCTTTGTCTCACTTGTGAAGAAAAGGAGAAAAACTCTATTTATTCGACTTTTTCCTTCCCCCTTTTGTGAGAAAGACTTTTCCGTTCTCCCCCTTTTTTTATTCTTTGGTGTGAGTAAGGGAAGAAAAAAAAGAAGGGAATTGTCTTCACTTTGTGAACTGACCTGAGGGCGGGATTCTCCTCATCCGGACTTGTCGATTGGAGTTGGAGAAAAGTCGGAAGGTCGCCGAACTCGCAGTATTCTTGAAGGATGCAAAAAGGTTCTTCTTGGCTGCATATGCCGACCACGCGGGCGACGTTCGGGTCCCTAAACGACCCCATCCATGCGCTCTCCCGTAAAAACTCTTTCCTAATCATTTTCAAAATTAAAATTTTATATTAAAAAATAATTTAAAAAACATACTTTGTTGATTCTGTACACCCTCTCCAGACGGATTTGACTACAACTTGTTTCTTATGATATGAGGTGATGCCATTATATTCAGGAACACCTTCAGTTTCGCACAAGTGAATCTGAGAACAAAAATTTTAAAGTTTTTGTTTTTTTGACGTTTTCTTTACCATTCCGAAGGAGCCTTCGCCCATTTTTTCGATGACGCGGAGTCTATGGCGTGAGAATTCGAGGAGCGGCGAGTTGTCCTCGGGTCCGACTTCGGGGAGTTTCATCGGCGTGAATCTCCCAGGTGTGATATGTTGCTCGCGTCGCTCCGTCTGAAAAACGTCGGTTTTAATCTCCTTTTTTTTTCCTCTCCTTTCCCCCTCCATCTAACGGTTTTTCCGAAGGAAAATTAAGTCTTTACAACGCAGTTGCACTTTACGAGGTATTAAAAACGACTGGAGTAATCCGGATAAAAAGAAACGCTTGCTTTTAACAGTTAATACTGCAGTCGTAAAAAATAACGTGGAATATTTCAGGTCCCATGGAGAATTTTAATTCAACTTTATAAAAATTAGGAAATTCCCTTTTGAGATTTCAGCAAAATAAGGTAGAAAGAGCAAAAAACGATAAAAATGGATCTCAAGGGCAAAAATTAGTGTTGAAAAACCGTTTCTGGGGCCAAAATCCGTAAAAAACTAATAAAAATTGAGTAAAAAGGTGTTTTTAGGCCAAATTTGAATAATACAGTCGAAAAATAGAGGAAAAGTTCCAATAATCTGGTTAGAAGGGAGTTTCTTGGCCAATAAATGTAGAAAGAGTTCCAATAAACGAGGAAAGAGTTCCAATAAACGTGGAAAGAGTTCCAATAATCAGGTTTAAAGGGAGTTTCTTGGCCAAAAAACGTGGAAAGAGTTCCAATAGTCTGGTAAGAAGGAGTTTCTTGGCCAATAAATGCGGAAAGAGTTCCAATAAACGAGGAAAGAGTTCCAATAAACGAGGAACGAGTTCCAATAAACGTGGAAAGAGTTCCAATAATCAGGTTAAAAGGGAGTTTCTTGGCCAAAAAACGTGGAAAGAGTTCCAATAGTCTGGTAAGAAGGAGTTTCTTGCCCAATAAATGTGGAAAGAGTTCAAATAATACGGTTAGAAAGGAATTTCCTGGCCAATAAACGAGGAAAGAGTTCCAATAGTCTGTTAAGAAGGAGTTTCTTGGTCAATAAATCTGGAAAGAGTTCCAATAAACGAGGAAAGAGTTCCAATAGTCTGGTAAGAAGGAGTTTCTGGGCCAATAAACGTGGAAAAGTTCCAATAGTCTGGTAAGAAGGAGTTTCTTGCCCAATAAATGTGAAAAGAGTTCCAATAATCCGGTTAAAAGGGAGTTGCTTGGCCAATAAACGTGGAAAGAGTTCCAATAGTCTGGTAAGAAGGAGTTTCTTGGTCAATAAATGTGGAAAGAGTTCCAATAATCGAGGAAAGAGTTCCAATAAACGTGGAAAGAGTTCCAATAATCAGGTTAAAGGGAGTTTTTTGGCCAAAAAACGTGGAAAGAGTTCCAATAAACGAGGAAAGAGTTCCAATAAACGTGGAAAGAGATCCAATAATCAGGTTAAAAGGGAGTTGCTTGGCCAAAAAAACGTGGAAAGAGTTACAATAGTCTGGTAAGAAGGAGTTTCTTGCCCAATAATGTGAAAAGAGTTCCAATAAACGAGGAAAGAGTTCCAATAAATGTGGAAAGAGTTCCAATAATCAGGTTAAAAGGGAGTTTCTTGGCCAAAAAAACGTGGAAAGAGTTCCAATAGTCTGGTAAAAAGGAGTTTCTTGCCCAATAAATGTGGAAAGAGTTCCAATAATCCGGTTAAAAGGGAGTTTCTTGGCCAATTAACGTGGAAAGAGTTCCAATAGTCTGGTAAGAAGGAGTTTCTCGACCAATAAATGTGGAAAGAGTTCCTATAATCCGGTTAGAAGGGAGTTTCTTGGCCAATAAATGTGGAAAGAGTTCCAATAGTCTGGTAAGAAGGAGTTTCTCGACCAATAAAGGTGGAAAGAGTACCAATAATCCGGTAAGAAGGAGTTTTTTGGCCAATAAATGTGGAAAGAGTTCCAATAATCCCGTAAGAAGGAGTTTCTTGGCCAATAAATGAGGAAAGAGTACCAATAATCCGGTAAGAAGGATTTTTTGGCCAATAAATGTGGAAAGAGTTCCAATAATCCGGTTAGAAGGGTGTTTCTTGGCCAATAAATGTGGAAAGAGTTCCAATAATCCGGTTAGAAAGGAATTTCCTGGCCAATAAATGTGGAAAGAGTTCCAATAAACCGGTAAGAAGGAGTATCTTGGACAATAACGTGGAAAGAGTTCCAACAGTCCGGTAAGAAGGAGTTTCTTGGCCAATAAATATTGAAAGAGAATCCGGTTAGAAGGGAGTTAACAAATGAAGGAATGATTGAGTTTCAGGGAATCTTAAGCTCGGAAGATATTTTTCCTTCGGAAAATGACCATTTTCCCTCATAAAAATGCGACCAAAGAAAATGAAAATATTTACCTTGATAATATCGGTGGCTGCGTAGTAATTTTCAACGGGCTGAGCGTTCGCTTTGTTAAGGGTGGCGGTGCTGTTGAAATTCGTGGACATCTCGTAGGGCGGTGGCCTCGACGAGGGTGGAGGCGGCGGCGTCAGGTTGTACAAAGACGGCGACGAGAATTTGACCTCCTCTTGGAAACTGTTAACGCTTGTGAAGTCAAGGGAGCGGCATAATCCTAAACCCATTGAAAGACGATGTTCCGTTATTATTTAACTCTCCTTTTCTCAACCAATAGAAAATGGTTTGAGGAAAATCAATTTGCTCAATCGGGGGTGGTAGGAAAATCTGGTAAAATCGAGTTTCCGGCAAAAAAATCGGGTAATAAGGGTTTCTATTGGTTAAAAAAATGCGCGTGCCTACCGAAAACCTTGTAAAGTGAAGATTTCTAGGATAGAAACATACAAAAACGGTCTTTTTACCCCAAAATTTCTTAACAGGTGGGTGTCCTCAGGGCTGCCACCCTCAAAGGGACTTTACAGACTCGAAGGCACCCTGCACTCTCCTAGAACGCCCGGCTATTTACCCCAACCAGCTCACCACGAAATACCAGATTCCCCGCAAAACGTCGAGGTTGAAAAATACCGCATTATACGGACTAAGAGTAATAACCTCCCGCTCGGAGTATATGAAGGGATTTTTTCCCCGATAAATTCCAAACCGAATATTCTAAATCGTATACAACATTTATATATGCTAACATCTTAAGTCCGTTTTTCCGGGAGGGATAATTTAATAATTCATCACCTGGGGTTGTTAATAATGAAAATGTTTTAAAAGCAAACAGGGTCGGAGGTTTTTAAAATTTTAAAACACAAAAAAGAAATCTACTTAAAAGGGGGAGAAAATCGATAATTCGTTTTTTAAATCAGAACTGCGCGAATTCGTATTTATAGAGCTGTAACTTGTGAATATGACTAAGGAAATAGATTATTTTTTAGTTTTGAAGAGAACACGAAAGTGTCGCCGAACGGCGGCATCCCTTCTAAGCTCCGGAAGAGAGATGAGAGCCCTACAGAGTAGTGAGCAAAGCGGCAGCGAGTGTAACTAATCATGGAAGCCACTTTCCTGTTTTCTCTTCTCTCAAAACTAAAATATAACCCATTTCCCGACACATTCTTAAAACCTTAATTTACCTGTGTTGTAATCGGCGCTTTTGCTTGATGGTATTATCGTGTCTTTTTTGAGGCAGCCATATTCTTGTTTGGTGGATGGTAAGAGTTTGTAGGGTTCGTGGTAGACGGAGGAGTTCTCGCTGTCTTCGCTCTCTTCCCCAGGCATGTGGCCGTAGAGGCTCTTCCCGCCTGGTTTTCGCGTCCGAGTAACTCCATTGTTGATAATCGGCGTCGTCATTTTCAACTCTTTCATGTTTATCGTCACCCCCGGCTTGGCACCCAGTGACGTATGCTTGTGAAGCAAAGCGACCTTCTTCCGTCCTACGCACCATCAGAAGTACCGTGCATCCCAGAAGCAAAACGACCATCGCCAATACTCCAGTGATTAATCCAATATACGCCTGCGTCCTCCCAGAAGGGCTTGTAGCTGTTCATAAATTAAGCATAAAACTTTCAAGCAATCAAAGGCGGTTAACCGCATGCTGGTACCAACATTCCAGTTTTCCCCAAATTTACTTATACCGCCTTTGTTGAATTGAAAATAAGGTCATCTAATGGATTGATCCAAGAGAACAAGTCTTAATATCAGAACGTATTATAATATATTACTTTTTCAAGGGAAAAACTCTGAGAATGTTTCTTTAAAGTTATATGAAAAGTTTGAATATAAAAGAGGACTTACCGGGGGTGACTTCTTTTCTGGCGTGGGTCGTCTCGCCTCCGGTGCTCGGCCGTTGTTCTACCTCATTGTCTTCCGGGACGCCGTAAAATTGATCTAAAGAGTCTTCTTCTGTCAAATTTCCAGCGAGAACTTCTGAAAAGTCAATTTTTAGAATCAGAATTTTAACTTTCTTAAAGAAGTTATTGTGATACCCTCCACGTCGGGATTTTGGGGAAGGGTCTTCCAGACCCCGGAGGTCAATCGAATCTATACCGATCTCAACTTTGTCTGTGGTTCCGGCCGGCCGTCCGGCCATAACTGCACTGCGGCCGTTGGTACGACATTCACCAAATATTCACCAAATCGCGTTAGTTCTAACACCGGCTAAGTCATTTTTTATCAATTTTGAGTTTGGCATTGTTTCTGATGGTAAATTTTGTGGAGAATCGAATTCTGTTGGTAGTTTAACCCTATTACCAACAGAAAACGCGTAGTTCACGATTTAGCCAACAGAAAATGCATTGATTTCAATTAATAATTAATTCGTATTTTGGCTCCCCTGAAAACCTGGGAAAAATGACATAGCCGGTGTTAGAACTAACGCGACGAAATACTCCTTATAATTTTAACGAATTTTTGGAGTAAAAAAATTATCATTTTAGTAGGAGAAATTTCATACTTCCACGCCTAACGAGAGGGACCTTTCTAGGGCAAAAATCCCATTATTTCTACCTTGATACTTTGAAAATTTGGGGGGGGGGATAAACGCAAATTTAAAAAAAACATAAAATTTTTTGGAAAAAAAAAATTTCCCCCTCTGTTATACTCCCCCTGTTATACTTCCCCTCCTTTATACTTCCCCCCTCCTATTTTTTTTCTTCTCTTTAGGAAGTTCCCGTCGGAGCCAGCTCCAGACTAACACTTTTAAATTATTATAACAGCTTTGTTCCAACCGCAGTTTGAAACTGGTTTGAGACTTCTGGAGCATGCGCAGAAGGATTTGAACGTCTAATTTGTCGTCAGATGACTTCAGATTTGACGGACAAACGATTTGAGCGACGTCATATCTGACGCCAAATCCTTCTGTGCAAGCTCCAGAAGTTTCAAACTAAGGTTGGAACAAAGCTACCGCTTGGAATGGGGTTCTACTACTTAGGGCTTAAACTATCATTAATAATATTCAGAAGATGGGAAATTCGGACCCATAATGCAAATAGAAATGAACAAAAATGAAGTTAGGTAGGCTAAATTTTTTTTACATCCCCTAGAAGCCATTTTCTGAGTGGTTTAACCATGATGGAGTTTAGAAAACGGAATAACTCCGGGGGTCGAGATTTACGATTTGAAAGAAAAGGATGTTAAATCCGTAGTTTTTTCTCCCTTTTTTTTCAATCAAGATCCCTTTCTTTTCCCTTGATTCTTAGGCCGCCCACGTACGCCTGACCGTTGAAATGTTTACGAGAAAACCAGTCATTTCTATTGAAATGAAAACTTTTTTTCTTTTCTGTAATGGTTAATGGAGTTTGAGTTCTGTGTACTTTACGTAATGGCATAAAATATTCGTTCAGACGAATAAAATGTAGGTAATGAACCCCCGTGGAATATTCATCGTAAAAATAAAAATCCATCGTGAAAAAGAGAAAAAAAATAAAATAAAATTGCTCGCCTTTACGTTGAGTGCGGTTTTAGAAAAGCAAGAGAAGAAAAAAAAAGGAAGAAAATTATTTCCTTGGCCCCGATCTTTTCGTCGAGTTACAGTCCTTTTTATTCGTCTGGGAGTTGAAGGAAAAAAAAAACTTGAGACAGTTTCCCCTTTCACTTTACATTTAAATGAAGGCGGTTTTTCTCCTGCGTACCCCTTTTTCTTTTTTTTTCTCCTGTATTTTCCTTTAACAGATGCACACGCCATAAGTACGAATTTCCCATCTGCTAAAATTCGCAGAAAAATTAATAACCCTCAATATATGAAAATTCTGATTTTTCTCGGCCAAATAACCCCCATTTTTCAGGATTTAAAAATATTTTCGTCTTTTTTTGGCAGTAAAATTGACTTTTTACTGCACTTTGACAAGTTTTTTGCTGATTTTTTAAATAAAGAGAGGTTTAAAA